>CM028134.1:23535000-24055000 GCA_016271365.2 Neoceratodus forsteri | reverse complement strand
TGCGCATGGCGCAATGGTACTTGCGCCACTGCAAGTTGAATGCTTCACTCTGACAACTTGCGGTGGCGCCAAGTTCCACTGCATCATGCACACAGTGGCTGTGGGTGATATTCAAAGGGTTGCTCAAGGGTGCAACCCCTTTGAATATCGCTCTGGACACACCCCTGCTCAACTATTCTGTGCAGCGCAAGGGCTTGTGCCACAAAATAGCGCAGTTTGAATATCCGGCCCACAAGGTTTTAAATAATTGTTTAGCAGTTTTTTTCTTGGGACAATACTAACTGTACAGAAAGCATTTATATAGGTTTTCTAGAAGTGTTATGTATGTTAAACACAGTGAGGCAAATGCTATGCATTTTCACAATGCTTTAGAACTTTTATGAGCAAAACGTTAATCAATTTTTAGCATTAAATAAAACCCTGACATATTCTCCTCCATAGCTCAGATACTCTGGTTAACCTTAATAGGGATCTATTATTAAATCTTCACTCTGGCTGCTTTTCCTTCTCTCTATACACACACACACACACACACACACACACACATGGGACAGATATTGAAGAAGGTTGTTGATGGGCAGAGAGTTAGCAAATAGAAAAACAAAACACTTCAGAAACAAAAGGAAATAAATTACTTCCTTTAAAAATTACTACAATGTTCTGTTATTGTTTGGTGCTACTTGCTCTTTAAGGTAGAATAGGTAGAACAGTGGGTAAACAGGAGAGCCTGTGCGGTGGGGTACAAAGGAGAGGGGAAGACAATATCAGAAGAAGTCAGTACAGGATGGAAGATCAGAAAAATAATTGTTGAAGGCTTTTGCAACTTTGTTGTGGTTATTGCAATTGATATCATTAAGATCCACGTCAAGTAGGGTGAAAGATGATACACTGATGCAACATTTGCTTTATACATGTCCAAAAATGTTGCAGGTTCCCAGCAGAGGTGTCAAAAAGATTTTCATAATATGAACTTTCACTGAACCATACATCCTTTTTGCATTCCGTCCTAAGATGTCTATATTTTTCCCAGTCAGAGATAGCTGTAGATGGTTTACGTTGTGCCCAGCATTTATCTCTAGCTGTAATCATTGATAGAAGTACACCATTCATCCATTTAGTGACAGGGCAAAGCACCTTTCTCTTTATTAATAGAATACACTTGACTTGATGTCAGACATGAATGGAAGTGAAGTAGGAGACAGCCAAGTTAATATCAGTGGTATTTAAAGGTACAACCAATCAATGAAATAAAGCTCTTGAAGGAGCAGGGCAGAATCAGATTTAGAGGAATCATGAAACTAGATTATCCCAGGAGGAACCTTGGGAGTTTTAGCCCTCCATTCACAAAACAAACGGGAGAGTGATCACTTATGGAGTCTGAAAGTGCACCAGTGCAAGCAATTCCGTTGACTCTCGGGTCAGAATCTAATCTATGAAAGTGGCACAGCTAAGAGCCTAGCAGGTTCAGTGATAATATGAGCTAAGTGGAGTTTACAGAGTGTCATTTCAACACATTTAGACTACCCACTAAGCCAATTAATATTGAAGTCACAAAACATAATATATTTAGTATTTTTAACAAGTGGGCCCACTACGCTGATATGGGAGGAAAGCACTGTAGGACCTCAAACAGGAGGGATATAAACACAAAAAGGATGTCATTTCTTTGTGTTACCCAACAGAAGGATGGAGTGACAATATTCAAGGTTAGGACCAGTGATATCATTACTCTCAAGGCAATAATATATTTTTTTAAATTAATCATTTTTATTGTGTAAATGTGGGACAGGAACAAACAATAACATGAAGCATTAACAGTTGCAGAAAACAGCAGCGAAAGGATCGTAGACAGCAGTAATCACCTTTGTGTCTTAGTTTCTGACTATATGTGCTACAATAAGCTGTGAAACATTGGCAGCAGTGGGTGGTCATTCAAGACAGGCATCCACTAATATCTTCAATACCCAGATAGTGGTGGTGGTGGCATTTCACCACATTCACTGTGCTCATTGCCTTTTGAACAGAGGATCGCCTAAAGTGACATTGGCCAAACTATAGGGTATCCTTAAACCTGAGCAACCAATTTGGGAGGTGGCTACGATCATGGAGGCCTTAGCAGGTCTTTGCTATAGGGAGGGGGACCACCAGATGTCTTAGTATGCATGTAAGTGAGATATGGGACCCAAGTAGTATAAAGCTCGTGGCTCATATTTGTATATTGGTAATGCAGTCTAGAGTTCATGGCAAGGGTTTCTAAAGCTTGGTACCATTATATAAATGTTGGGGGTTCAGGGGACTTCCATTTTTTCAGAATTGCCCTCTTGGCCTCCACTGTCACCTGCATTAACCAATGTAGATGGGGCCCCCCCACAATGGCAACCCCAGAGTAGGGATGCTCAGTAACATCAGAGCTGGGGAGACTGGCAACTTATGCTGGATTATATCCAAGCAACAAACCAGTATTTGGATCCAGAAGGGCTGCACCTTGGGGTACTACCAGGGGACGTGGAGTAAATCCCCCCCCAGTGCATCACACCTCCAACATTTGTCATGATTTAGAAGGCCAACAGATCTAAGTACTGGTGGAGTGTGGTACCACAGGTGCAGGATTTTATTTTGTATGCGGAGATTCCTTGGGTCTTTGAATGGCCTGTGGGCCAGTGTCCAACAATGCTACCATTCCTCATCTGATATGGTAATGCTGTGCAGCCACTGCCATTTATAGAGGGGTCCTGGGCCATAACTCTCAACATAGCAGATACATGGACAGCTAGGCCTTTAGGGGCTTTGATCCAGGCTTGCAGGGGGAAACTTTTAAGGGGTACCTTCGGTTTGTGTGCACAAGGAGGACACCTACACTGTTTTCACACCCAGGAGATATATAAGCTTAGGATTTGTAAAAACCTCCAGAAGTCCCCTTTCGGGATGCCATATGTATCCTGATGTCCCTGGAAAAATTTGAATGTTTTCCCATTTGCTGCTATTAGATCCCTAACTGGTCATATCTGCCTATTATCCCATTCATGCTGGTGGAAGGGGCTATGATCTATACAGAAATGTAGATTGTTCCATATGGGTGTGTACAGTTCTAAGTTCAGACATAGCTTAGCCTTCTTCCCCATCCTAGACCACACTCCATGCTCAGCTTTTACGGTGAGCCAGGTTTTGTGTTTCTTAGGGAGCTGGTGACTAAGGTAGGCTGCAGGGTGGGTTCCCTGTAGCATCTCCATTTCAAGCGCTACCCGTGCAGGTACCTCAGGGCCAGATTTCTGGAAACTGCGGCACATCGTGGCCATCTTGAAGGCATCTGCATAGTGTGAGAAATGAGGCAGGTTCCAGCCCCCGGATGCTCTTAACTTGGCCCTGCTGTATCTGAGGGGGATCCCTCCCACAGAAATTTACTAACAATAGATGCTTGAAACCATTTGTCAGGTATTTCTATTGGCAGGTGGGAGAGCAGATACAAAACCTGGTGTACCATTAGCATTTTTGTTGCTGCTATCTTACCAGCTAATGATAGGTTTAGGTGTTTCCACCTCCCAGCCTCAGCTCTTAGGTTTACTATTAAAGGGTCTAGGTTTCTGGCTACTAGGTTATCGAGATTTAGGGCGAACCTGATTCCCAGGTATTTATTCTCCTGAGCTGCCCAGAGTAACCCTGAGGATTTGATCATGCTTGGAGATGCTGTGGGTTTTAGGGAAGGATTTCAGACTTGTTTATGTTTATGCGTAGCCCTGATATCCCCGCAAATACCCCTAGAGTTTCTAGGATGTGTGGCACACTGCTTTCTAGGTCCCCAGTAAGAATGAAGCAATCATCAGCATATAACTTGGTACAGCATTCCAATTGCCCCACTTTGATGCCAGCAATTTGTCTGTGCCACTGCAGTGCAGCCACCAAGGGCTCAGTTGTGAGGACAAACAATAGGGGGCGCTAGGGGGCAGCCTTGCCTCATGCCTCTGAAGAGCAAAACCGGGTCAGACATGGTATTGTTTGTTAGGAGCTTTGCCACCGGACTTCTGTACAGTGTCCTGACCCAGGCTCGAAAATTCTCTCCAAAATTACAGTGCTTCAGCTCAGCATGCAAATACTGCCGCTCAGCAGAGTCAAAGGCCTGCTAGAAATCAATTGCTATGGCTGCAGCTGGAGTGGGGAGTTTTGCAGCTGCCTGGAACAGTGTTAAAAGGGCTCTCAGATGGTATGCGATGGATCTTCCCTTAATAAAATCTACCTGGGAGGGATGGATGACTGAAGGAAGGATCTTCTCTAGGCAGGTAGCCAGCAACTTAGCCATACTCTTGGCATCTGCATTAATTAAATATATGGGCCTGTAACTGGCTGGGAGTGAACCATCTTTACCTTCCTTTGGAAGTACCATAATGATAGCTTCCTTCAGGGAATCCATCAGTTCCTGCCTAGTGTGGGCTTCTTGCAGCATATGCAACATCGACTGCACAACACTGTGTAACCCCTAGATGGTGCTATCCCAGGGGCTACTACCCCTGCCTGATTTGCCACTAACAGGTTGAGGGGCCTGGATCCAATGGCGGGTGCCTCCACCCAGAGGTCAGGGTTTGCAATAGTTAAACTAACTTGGTCACAGCCCTCTGGGACACTGCAACCCCCCTTTCTTCCCACTAGTGGCCCACACAATATATCAAATTACCTTCACAGTATACACTTACCCCAGGTCTGGTTCCGGCACTGGGACCTCCTGTGAAATGAGATACAGTGCAACAATCACAGTACAGTACTTTAACATAGACAAATACCTCAGGCAGTATAACTTTGCTGAAACAAGCAGCTCTGATTTATTTAGGGGATATAACAAGGACAGGGGAAATCAGGTTAATTAGCTTATCACTCTAATAATCTACCTATGGCTCTGTGCACAGGCCTATCCCTATCAGTTACTGTCCCTGGGTACCCAAGCCCTAGTGGCTAGTCCAAACCGTGGCAGCTGGTAGGGGCCCTTTCACACAGAGAAAAGGAGAATTAAACAGTCAGCAGTACAGTAATTCCATTTGGATTTAATGTGGCAATTCAACAGGGAAGCGACCCTGAATTAGTACTCACGACCTCCAAATAAGATAGGGTCCTTCAATGTCAGCAGGGCTCACTTGAGGTACACAAACCTCTTCACATCCATATAAAGAAAGCACTATACCAGGCAGGCTGCATCTGTATCCCGATCGCAATTACTGCACAATACCCGGAGAACACACAGCAGATTCAGTTCCTGACAGACCGAGTGCAATTTTCAGCAATTCTTCCAGTCTTCTACAGGGTGAGCCTGTTTTCTACTCTTCAGAGATCCTTTGATTCTTTTCACAGGACGGATTCAGTCCTAACAAGCTGCAGACCGGAACTCTGGGGCCTTATACACGTTTTTGACTAAAACTGCACACTGAAAAGCACAGGGCTCCTTCCTTCTTCACTGCCAAAGCTCAACTGACACTCCAACTGACAAAACTGGCACTTCCTTTGAGTTCCTCCCAGTTCTTGACTGGATTGGCTGTCACTCACAATAGACTGCTGCTGTTGGTCCAAAAGGCACTGAAGTCTAAACTACATCTCCCAGAGTCACTGCCCATACAATCCTCTTGTGGCTGGCTCAGATTATGAGTCCAAGTTCTGATTCGTCCAAGGCACCATTTTAGAGCTAGCTTACCCCACACTGATTGGTCCAGTTCAGCAGTTCAAAACTAGAATGGGGAACTAGCAGACACAGTTCTGACTGCAAAGAAAGCAGGTTAGACAAACTGTAATTTCATTATTACTCTAAATAATTTCTGGCAAACAGTTACATCTTTCAGATAGGTTCCCTTTGCACTCCTAGTGACTGCAAAAATGAAGTGAATTGGCAGCAGCTTGAGTGGTACTCAATCAAAGAAACACACAGTCCCCCATACAAACTAATTATGTCTGCAAGCAGACAGCTCTTAAAGAGACAGTACCAGAGGCTCTAAAAACACTCACTGATAAATGGCTTAAATGCCAAACACCATTCAGGCTTGGAGCATTCAAGCAAGCTCCTGGAAGTCTTTTGGGAACCCCCATTTGCAGAGGGGTTACAACTGTCCGAGAGTAACTGGTAAAAGTCTGCCGGGAAGCTGTCGCTCCTAGGGGATTTGCCAGTGGCCATGTTTTTTGATGGCTAGTCCTAGCTCTGCTTTGCTAAAGGGAGCTTCTAGGTCCTGTTTTAATATTTCTGAAATCTTAGGGTGCTGAAGGTTGGCAACAAATGCTGAGAATTTATCCACGTCTCACTGGATGTGGGATTTATACAGATTCCTATAAAAAAAAATCTCCCATGACTTTGTTAATATCGCCAGAGCGGTGTGGGCTCTCCCACCTGGGTCAGTAAGCTGGATGATAAACCTCTTAGTCTGTTGTTTTCTCAATCTGTAGGACAACAGCTTACCAACTTTCTCCCCAGTAGCCCAGAACATGTTTTTCTGTCTCTGCAGTTGTAATTCCACCCATCTGGTTGCTAACCAGTTTAGTTGGATTCTAAGGGATGTAATCTCATGTATTAAATTGGGGTCACTTAAATTGTGGGGGGCCCTTTTATAGACTGCCTCTTTAATTTTAAGCTGTGCCTCTAATCTGTTAGCCTCTTTTTTCCTCTGATGGCACGGGTGTACAGCATAACTCATACCCTTGCCCCTCATTGTGGCCCTAAAAGCCTCCCAGATCATTGCAGAGGGAAGCTGTATCCCTCAGATTGTCATTGAAGTGGTGCTTGGCCTCCTGTGCCAGCCATTTTCAGAAGGCCCCATCTTTTAGTAACAGAGGGTTCATACATCACTGCATAGATCCATGAGGAGAGGGGTTATAACAGAGTTCTAAGACTATGGGCGCATGGTCTAAAAGATGAAGCAGGGCAATCTGTACTCCAGTGCAAAGAGGAGTGAGTCTGGAGGAAGTTAGCCAGTAGTCCAGTTGGCTGGACATTGCCTGCACCACAGAGAAGTATGTATAGTCTCTGACTGCTGAGTGCTAGCCTCCATATATCTGTGAGTTGATGCAAGGTTGTTAGTTCCCCTAGGCTTTTACATGGTGTTCGGGCTTGGAGTTGGATCTGTCTAAGAAATGGTAAAGTGCTAGGTTAAAGTCTTCCCCTCCAGGAGTATATCTGGATTTTTATAAGACATATCCATTAGAGTCTAAAATATACCATCAAAGAAAGACGCTCTGTCTTTATTAGGTGTGTATACGTTAGCTAGGATGATAGGTCCGGAGGGGGTGGACATTTTAGCCAGGACCCATCTTCCCTCATTATCAGTTCTAACTTCAAGGGGCTTCCATTTTAAGTTTTTATGGCCCAAAATGGACCCCCCCCCTTTTAGAGTGAGTGGCTATACTATGCACTTCCCATCCTTCCCATGCCCTCTCTAAGTTTCCGGCCTCCTGCTTACTCAGCTCAATTTCTTGTAGAAATGCCAGTTGCATTTTTAATGGTTTCAGTCTGGACAGCACCTTTTTCCATTTAACTGGAGAGTTCAAGCCCCTCACACTCCATGAGGTGGCTACTATGTTCATTGTGCTAGCCATTATCAAACTGTTTGGAGGTGTCCTGCATTTGGTAAGGTGTTGTCCTAGCCTGAAATTGTCTGTACTCATAACTTAGCTCCCAATCCCCCCTCTGTTTCCACCCCCAGTACCCCTCACACTTATGCCCCTTCAAGCAATTTACATTAGTAGCATGTGCCTTCTGCTGCCCCTTACCCGATTTCCCCTTTATCATTATTTCTCTTGTCCTTAGTGTGACCAGTAGTAGTTCTGGATGTTCCCCCAGTCTGTAACACAATATAAACATTCCACAGAAAACAACATGTAGGGGTCCAGAACCAACATATCCAGAAAAACATTTTTGCAGAACTAATCAACAATATATCATTAGAATATGAACATACCATACGAATTAACATGTCTAACTGAAGAGGAAGCCCCCTTTAATGACTCCAGTGACCAGTTCCCTACTAGCCACCAATAAACCAGGGGGTCCTCCTTGAGGGTATGAACCTGAACTTTCAGCCACTTTACAGCCCTCAGCCATAAGACAGCAAGTTTGATAAGGGGATCCTGGACTCTGTAGGACCTCCCCCCAGGGACCCTCCACATTTCCCAAGTTTGGACTAAGAGTGGGGGAATGCAGGAGAAGGGAGGCTCCTCTGTCCTGAGGATTTGTAGACAGAAGCTCTGGTAAAGGCGTACAGGCTGTACTCCATGTGTTGAGTGTAGAGGAGCCCTCATCCCTTTCCCCACCCTCCACCCAATGTGTCCCACTTCCTCCCTTTGTTCTCCCTATGGTTGCCCCAATTAGACTGATCATACTTAAGAGGAGGCCATTAGTTGCCTTGGGGCATCTGAGACCTCCTGAAGACTTTTCACCCTGCCAATAATGACTGGTGAGGGGTTAGCTGATTTGATAGGTCATGCACATTCCGCCATACCTGGGTCCAGTCATTAGGTTCTCCAGGTGCACAATGCTGACCTATTGCTCCCGGGGTAGGTCTGACAAAGCCCTACACTGGGGGGGGCTTTTAAAATACCTCGGTACCATCCTCCCATAGTTACTCTGGCATATGAAATTTCCCTAATGTATGGGATGGGCTGCTTCTTTCAGTTGCACTCAGGGCAAGAGAGGGGGGTTTAGGACCCGCATAAAAAGGGCTGTTAGCCATTGGTCTTCAGGAGGCCCTTATGAGATCTACCACCTCGCAAAATAGAATCTAGCAAACAAGTGCTTAACTAGGATGAACTATACCTGTGGTAACATCTTAACCTTAACACTTTAAAACGAATACAGTCTGAACTGGCTTGACTACTTTTGTAGTGCTCCTTAGAGGACTATATACCCAGTGGTATTGCCACCTTGCCTCCAGCGTGGCCCAGGACATCATCCTAATCTAGGGGCTTTGAACCCCGGGGAGTATCACCAGGGCTCCATAGGATCCCGAACAAACCTGAAACGTAAAACATGGGTTAGTGAGCTGCTACTGTGTACAGGCTTCTGCAACCAGTAATGAGCAGCTCTCCTATGCATTGTTCACCACCTCTTGTACACTGGAAAAGTTAGTGCAGCAGGTTGCATATGTCCATGAGTGATGCTGCTCCCTAGCGGTACTAGGAAGTAGCTGGTTTATCCTCTTTGAACTAGGCAAGTTGTAAGTGTCAGGACCAGCATCAGAGGGCATCCCAGAAGGTTCTTCAATTTTGTCCTTCACTGACCATCGTGTTCCATACTTAAAGCCATATCGGAGAGTCACTTCAGTCTCAGTGTGCTAAATGCTACAGTCGTTGGCTATGGAAATCACAATGTTCAAATTGTGGCAGCCACAAAACATGCCGGACAAAGTCTGATTGGTGTGTCCCCTTCCATTGCGAACCTTTCCATCACTTGTGGCTAGCACTTTGCTCCACCTTTGTTAAATCCTCTTTACATCTGCCCACTGACCTCCAGTTCTGGTTGTGTTGATTCCCGGGGGAGCTCTGGGAGATTGGATTGTTTTGGCCGTGGCTTCTGAGATAGTCAGCCCATTTCTTGCATATGGGTGCCCAATCTGGAAAATGCACCCCTGCCAACCTTCTGTGTGATCTGCCTTTCCAGGGAGCTCCAGGAAGGTTTGTGCCAATTCACGGAGGGGTTCAGACCTGCCTGACACTTTGACAGGTGTATCCCCTGGGGAATTACTGCTCATTTCTGATAAGTGGTGGTGGTGTTGCATGCTCCTGGATTGTGTTCTGATCAAAGAAAGCCTTTTATATGGGGTGGCCTCGTTTTTCCATCGATGTTATGCTCATTGAACCTGCTGCCAGGCTTCTGCAGGTGCCGGGTCTTCAGTCAGCTGTCCATTGGGAGGATCAATAGTGGCCTGCGAGTGATAGAAACATAGAATTTGACGGCAGATAAGGACCACTTGACCCACCCAGTCTGCCCATTTCCCTACCTAATGGATAAGCTGCAGATCCTAGTTAACCAGCAGCCTACTTCTTCCTACCCCCACCCCCTAGAACTGCCTTATGACTGTCCCATGCATGCTTGAATTCCACCACTGTTTTTGACTCCACAACCTCCTCCAGAAGACCGTTCCATGCATCCACAACCCTCTCTGTGAAAAAATACTTCCTTAAATTACCTCTGAGCTGCCCCCTCTATCTTCAAATTGTGCCCTCTTGTTCTTGCACACCTCTTTTTTTGAAAGATGCTACCCTCTTGGACTTTGTTGATTCCCTTGAGGTACTTGAAAGTTTCTATCATGTCCCCCCTCTCCCTCCTTTCCTCAAGGCTATACATATTAAGCTCCTTAAGTCTCTCTTCATATGTCTTCTGGTGCAGACCCTGTGCCCTCCTCTGGACAGCTTCCATCCTGTCTATGTCTTTGTGGAGATTGGGTCTCCAGAACTGCACGCAGTACTCCAGATGGAGTCTGACCAGCTGTCTGTACAGAGGGATGATAACTTCCTGTTTTCTACTGGTGATGCCTCTCCCTATGCATCCCAGTATCCCCCCAGCCCTCCTTGCTGCCCTCTCACATTGTTTGCCCACCTTTAGGTCATCTGATATGACTACCCCCAGGTCCCTTTCCATTTTTGTTGTTGTTAGTATCTCACCCCCCATTGTGTACTCTTCCCCAGGGTTTTTGTTTCCCAGGTGCATTACCTTGCACTTCTTAGCATTGAATCTAAGCTGCCATACATTTGACCATTCTTCTAACCTTGCCAAGTCCCCTCTCATCCTTTCCACCCCGCCTTGTGCATCAACTGTGTTGCAGATCTTTGTGTCATCTGCAAAGAGACATACTTTTCCTTCCAGTCCCTCTGCAATGTCACTTATAAAGACATTGAAGAGGACCGGTCCTAATACTGAACCCTGCGTGCCCACTAGTAACCCCCAATTCTTTGGGGGTTACTAGTGGGGTACTTTTGGATCTGTGGGCCCTTTCAGGATCTGGAGGGGCACTGTTGTTCAGTTTAAAGAGGGCAGGCAGCATGCATTGCAAAAAAAAATTTGTGTCTTGAAGCTCCTGCCCACGAGGCATCATTGGCGGTAAAGCATGGGTCCAGTTTCTGCCATTGTCAGTTAAGAATTGTTCCACCTCGGTAGGGGTATTGAACAAGAGGAATTCTCTCTGGTAGTTTACCCTCAACATAGCCAGGAATCTCAGGGAAACTGAGATATTTAACTTGTACAGTTCCTGTTTGACTGCGGCGTATGCACCCTTTTTCCTGGAGAGCTCCTGAGAGTAATCCTGTAAAATTTGTCTTTTGCTGCCTTCTCACACCAGCACTTTGCTTTCTCTGGCCAAGCACAGGAACATTTCTTTTTCAGTGTATCAGAGGACTCTGCAGCAGATTGGCATCTGCCTTTCTCCCAGTAAGGGTTTTGGCACTAAGGATCTGTGGGCCCTTTCAGGATCTGGAGGGGCCCTGTTGTTCAGTTTAAAGAGGGCAGGCAGCATGCATTGCAAAAAAGACATTATGTCTCTGCCCTCCGCTACCTCCGGTAACCCCAATGTTCGGACATTTATCCTGCAGCTCTATTCTCCATATCGTCTATTTTGCTAAGTAGGTATTGTAGTTGATTGTGTTGCTCTGCAGCTACCTGTGATGGGTGCACAGTAAATCCTCATTCTGTGTTACTTTCCATTCAGAGCCAGAGACCCACACGGTTAGCACCTGTACCTCCTGGTTGGTTCTTGCTGTCATTTCCTTAAGTTCTGCAGTATCACTCAATATTTTGTTTAGTAGTAGAGTTATCTTCACCAGCTCATCCGAGGTTGGGGAGGCTGTAGATTGTGCCATTGTTTTTGTGGATTCTTCCCCCAAACAGTACTGTCACTTGGAACTCCATGCCAGCTGCAGTTACTACTTGAGGACCATGTCCCGGGCCTTGACAGCTCCATGTGCCATGAGGCTTGGACCTCTCAAGCCTTTGTTCATTCTTTGTGAGTTACCCAAGCTGTTTCAACTCGAGTTTGGCATCATTTGTTAACTTTTAGTATGAGGAAGCCCATACTGAGCATGAAAAACCCAAACTGATAATCTGGTCTTCCGATGGACTGGATTAGGTCCCTGGTAGTCCTCTCTGTTCAAATTAAGCTGCCTCCATCTTTGTAGACCAGCTCTGGCCCCCAAGGCAGTAATATTGAAATTAAATTTAAAATAAATCATAGTTCTACCTCCTCTTTAAACCCCAGTGTAATCACATCTCACAAAATTCTAACCATGGATAGGAAACAGCTTTCAGGACTAAAGGACTTTAACTAGATTTCTATGATACCAAGGATATCAGATCTGAAATTGTTGACCCAAACTGTGAGCTCATCAAGCTTAGGTATAAGACTTCTGGTATTTAAACTGTCAATTTTGAGACAATTTAAGTCCTGCCATGGGAGTTGGTTAAAGTAAAGGGGAATGTGTCAACCCAAGACCTAAATTTAGTTTTATTAATTTTTTTATTTAATTTTTGTTGACCAGGTAAGTGCACAAGACAAATCCTGCCTATTTTCAGGCACGACCTGGGGGAGGGGAATACAGATGACAACCAAGTGACCTTGAACCAGATGAAACTGTTGGTGGTATTTTTAGTGAATTTAAGCATCACCAACAGAACAGAACTGGATCAAGGCAAAGAAATAAAATTGAGACAAAAATTCATCAGACGGTCTAGAGAATATGCACACCCGGCAAACCGCTTAAGAAATACAGTAACCCACAACAGGATTTTAAGATTGAGTAAAGGCTGAACCATTCAAGCTACTGTGGTTGTTTAACAACAGATTTGAAATAGCAAAGTCATAATGGTTGATCATAGTCGACTAGGAAGGGAAGAGGGAAGGGTAGGTTATACCATATGTGAGGGAAGGAATGAAGGCCACAGTAGTATAGAGACACCCAGAGGAAAAGGAAGGTCTGGAGGTGCTGTGGGGCATCCTGGAGACCGGTATGGGAGCCACTATCTGTACAGGGGTTGTATACAGGCCTCCAGCACAGGGAGAGGAGTTGAATGAGGCACATGGGGAAGCCATTATCAGGGTGACAAGTTGGGGGGGTTCTGCTAGTTGAACACTTTTGTCTGCCAGATGTAGATTGGAGCCTTCCAACTGCAGCTTCAGCCATGATCAGGTCCTTGAATCCCTACAAGGGGGTTTTCTCAGGCAGATAGTCAAGGAACCCACTGGGGATGGGGCAATGCTGGACCTGGTACTTACAAACTGAGACAACATTGCAGACATCAGTGGGCAGTCCCGTAAGTACCAGTGATCACCGTACAGTGTGGTTTAACATTGAGATGGAAACATAGGCAAACCACATGAGGATGAGGGCCCTGTAGTTTAGGAGGGTGGATTTTAAAGAAATCGAAGACTGCCTCAGAAACTGCCTCTTGGGGTAGGTTTGCCAGGGAAGGGTAGTGGCACAGTAGGGAAAAATAAGAGATGTCATAATTAAGGCAATCAACCTCAGTGTGACGGAAATGAGTAAAAGTAGAAGGAAAGAGACCATTGTGGTTCTCTAGGGAAGAGGCCAAGTTGGTGAGGGAAAAAAGGTGGCATTTCAGAGGTGTAAGGAAATGCAAAGGGAGGTATACCAATTAAAACAGAGGGAAACAGAAAAGACAGTGAGGGGAGCAAAGGCACAGCCAGAGGAAAGGGTAGCCAAAAGGCTAACTAATGGGACAAGACTTTCTTCAGATACATACAGTAAGTGAGGTGAGGAAAGCAATGGGAGGAATGGTAAGGATAAGGATGACGGCAGAGGGAAACTGCACACAAGAGAATCAAGAAAAAAGCAGACATCCTGAAGTACTTTTGCTCAGTCTTCACAGTGGGTGGGGGTGGGCGCAGACCAGCAGGCAGCAGCAGGAACAAGGGGGGGGTCCTGAAGGTGCTTTTGGGTCCTGAAAGTGTACAAGGCTTTGGGACTAGATGGGATATACCCAAGTGTACTAAAGGAACTCAGGGAGGCACTAGCTGCCCCACTGACAGCCTTATTCAAAAGTTCACTGTAAATAAGCATGGTTCCAGAGGACTGAAGGAGAGCAAATGTGGTCCCTTTCCATAACAGCAGCAGCAGGGAGAAGGCTAGCAACTATAGGCCGGTCATTCTCACATCAGTGGTGGGGAATTTAATGGAAACCCTGTTAAATGAAAGGTTGGTAGAGTATCTTGAGTCCAGTTGACTACAAGACCAAAGACAGCATGTATTCATGGAGGGAGGTCATGCCAGACAAATCTGACTCATTTCTTTGACTGGGTGGCCAGTGGAATAGGTCAGGTGAGGGCAGTGGATGTCGCCCATCTGAACCTTAGCAAGGACTTTGAAACTGTGCCACACAGGAGACTGATGAAGAAATTGAGCAGCCTGGGGTGTGACACTGAGTGGTGAACTGGCTCCAAAACTGGTTAATGGATAGGTAGCAGAGGGTGGTAGTTAATAGCTCTCACTCTAATGAGGAAAGAGTGACCAGTGGAGTGCTGCAGGTCTCAGTACTGGGACTGGTCCTCTTTAGTGTCTTCATAGCTGACACTGTAGAAGAACTGGAAGGGAAGGTATGCAATTTTGAAGATGACTCCAGACTCTTGACTGAGGTGGACACTCTGGAGGAGGTGGAGAGAATGCATAGGGACCTTGGGAAACTTGAGGAGTGATCAAGATCTTGGCAGTTGGAGTTCAGTTCCAAAAAGTACAACATCATGCCCCTAGGGCATAGGAACCCAGGAGTTCAGTATAGGATGGGGGGAAGTTCTGACAGTCACAAAGCTGGGACGGGACCTTGGGGTTATCCTATCTGATTGCATCAAAGTTGCAGGGCATTGCAACAGACCAGTGGGTAGGGTCACTGGGATGCTTGGATGCATAGGGAGAACTAACTCCAGCAAGAGGAGGGAGGTGGTGTTGTCACTGTATTACTCACTTTTGAGACCCCGCCTGGAGTATTGTGTGTAGTTCTGGAAGCTGCACCTCAGAAAAGACATAGACAGCGTGGAGGCAGTCTGCAGGAGGGCAACTGAAATGGTGCAGGGGCTGCACCAAAGACTCTACTGAGGGATCTCAAAACGTGCATCCTGTAAGAGAGGAGAGTGAGAGGGGGCATGATAGAGACCTATTAGTATCTCATGGTGGTGAAAAGGGTGCAGGATGGGAGTGTCTTTCAAATGAGAAAGAGCCCAGGACCAGAGGGCAGGTGATGAAGCTAGAGGGGAAAAGTTTAAAGGGGAACTGTCATCAACAGGATTTCTTAATGTCTGAAAGTCCATAAAAAGCTAATTTGATTGAACCATTGGGTTGATCTGTGAATATTTGCAGTCCAGAGTTATTCATATGTAAATCACCCTGTAATTAAGGGCTGGTGGCAGCCAAATGTTTTGGGCTCCTGACAGGAAATGAAGTCACTGAGGGTCTAGGTACTCCTTTGACTGTATTTAATCCAACAGGTTAAATAGGAAATCTACTGTTTTATTAAGTGTGTTTTGAGGTGTTATCAAGATACTTTCTGCATCTATAATAATTGTTTTGTATGTGCACTGAAACTAGTGAGTTATCACCTTTACATTTCAAACTGATAGTAAAAGTAATCCATCTTCAGAATTGCTTTAATCGCTAGGCTATACTGTCAGTGCCAGCTGATCATCAAAAACTACACATATCAAGGCTGGCTTTGTGGTGCCAACAAGTATTGGGGCCCCATATCAGGATTTCTAAATTCTGGCTATGTTCATATCAGTACAGTTTTCTGGGACTGGCACAGCACCAACTTCTGTATTTTTCCATTCCCTCTCTTGTAGCCTTTACTCTTACAATTTCAGGTGTGAACTCAGTTCTACAAGATGCAAATGTGGCTACGTACCTACTGGCCTGGCATCATGGAGCCAGCTTTGAAATGTGTAGCTTTTGATTATCAGCTGGCAGTACAGCTGTGAACAAGCTTTATTCATCCAACAGAATGGGGTTTGAGCATGTGTTAAGATTCTGAAAATAGTGTACTCTTTCTACCCAGATTTGACTTGAAAAGAAAAAAATGGGGCACAATTACTTGTTTATTAATTGCAAAAACAACATAGATGAACAATATTGTTAATACATGCATAACCTGAAATGCATTATTAAAATATAGAATAATATATGGGTGGGTATGTGTAACCAGAATTTTATACAAAACCAAGGTGTGGGATGCAACATAAACCCTAAGGAGTTTATAAAAGCATCACAGACCGAGTGTGTGTGTAAAATTCTGTTTTTTGCACACACGTGCACACTATTTTATTAAATTAATAGTGATATTTTTTCCCTTTCAGCACAGTTCAGTTAGTGCAGCACTTCTGTTAGAGATAGACACACACACACTCACACTGCACGTCTCTTCCTTTTGTTTATTTCTTTTTTCTTTTTACATTACAGTGATAACAACATTCTGGAAAGTTGTGCTCTGTCATCATTGCTGCATAGTGTAAGACACGCTCGAAAGGTATGAGCGGCAGCATCAACCAGATAGATTTTTTTCATTTTCAAGGCAGGATAAAACTAGATAGATATTTAAAAATATTTAAAATCTTACTTATCTTAACTGTGTTTGGCAAAACTTGAGTGCTGGTACCAGTGCTCAGTAATGGAGCCACCATGTTGGGCAAGATGTTGAGCCCGCCACAATGAAACTATGCACCAGTCAGCTTTCTGTGGTGATGCTTGATTGACAGGTGTTGATTACAACCTCCTGGTTATAACCACAAATATCAGCCAGGAAGTTGTAACTGGAGATTCAATGTGTCTTTATCTGTATGTAAAAAAATGATCACAATTAAAGAGTATTTTACTTATTTTGATGAAGTTAAAATTATAACAGTTTCTTACTGAAATACTTGGATGGAATGGAATTTTTTATAGTAACAATGCCAGAATTCTATTGGATTATTAGGAGGCATATAGCACGGCAGTTAAGGGCACTAAGCTACAAACCTGTACTGACATGAACACAGCTAGGGTTTAGAAATCCTGATATGATGCCCCAATACCTGTTGGCACCACACAGCCAGCCTTGAGATGTGTAGTTTTTGATGATCAGATGGCACTGGCAGTATAGCCTAGAGATTAAAGCAATTCAGAAGATGGATTATTTTTACTAACTGCTCGAAATGTAAGGGTGATAACTCACTGGTTTTGATGCACATACAAAACAATTATTATAGATATAGGAAGTGTTGTAATAACACCTTAAAACACACTTAATAAAATAGTCTATTTCCTATTTAACCTGTTGGATTAAATACAGTCAAAGGAGTACCTAGACCCTCAGTGACATCATTTCCTGTCAGGAGCTCAAAACATATGGCTGCCACCCAGTCCTTAATTACAGGGTGATTTACATATGAATAACTCTGGACTGCAAACACTCACAGATCAACACAATGGTGCAATCAAATTAGCTTTTTATAGGCTTTCAGACATTAAGAAATCCTGTTGATGACAGTTTCCCTTTAAGAAGGATGTGGAGGGAGTATTACTTCACTAAAAGAGTGGTGGATGGCTAAAACAGACTGCCAGTGTAAGTGATGGAGGCAAAATCAATAGGGGGCTTCAAGCATGCATGGGATAGATATAGGTGAATATTAATTAATAGGCAGGAAGGAGTGCGAGCTGTCAGAGACCAGTTAGGGTCACAGAGGCAGACTAAGCAGGGATCATCTGGGCAGACTGGGTGAGTCAAGTGGTCCTTTTTTGCCAACAAATTCTGTGTTTCTTTATGCAGGAGACTGTCAGACGGGATTGAGTCTGAACCTAACAAGGAGCTGAGAAGAAGACAGCTAGTAACAGCAATCAGATTGAGCAGATACATCATGGCAGACAACTTGATAAATTGAGCAGACACAATTACTGTGATTTAAAGTATAAACCTGCAATAGAGCAGGGTCAGGGAATAGACAGAAAATAAACTAACAGAAGAGGGTAGAGTGGTTAGGGAAGTGGTTGTGTTTTATTTTCTTCTGTTTTAATTGTGATATTTGAATAGTTTGTACTTTAAATTAGTACTTGGTACTTGGTAGTTTGGACAAAAGAAGGCCAAAGCCCATCGAGGATGTCCTCCACACAGTGTGGATCATTGGTAGATTATATTCTGTCCAGAAGCCATTTATCAAGTTTGAGTTTAAATGTGTTAATATTCTGGCAGTCAACAATTTCCTGTGGCAGAGAGTTCCAAATTGTTGGTGCTCTAACAGTAAAAAACTGCTGTCTTCTGTTTGTTCTTGTTCTCTCAATTTCAATTTGTTTGTTGTGTAATCTAGCTACTATTTTTCTGGATGTAAAAGATAATCTGCATGAACCCATTAATGTAGCAGAATGTAAGATTTTAAATAACTTAGTCTTCTAAATTCGAGTGAATACAGCTTTGTTTTATGGAGCCTAGTTTCATAATTGAAACGAGAAAGATGAGGTATGATTTTAGTGGCCCTTCTTTGAACTTTTTCTATTTTTGTGATGTCTTTAGCTAAATAGGGACTCCACAAGGATGAACCATAGTCTAAGTGGGGTCTGACATGGGTTTTATATAGAGTCATTATGCATTCCTCAGTTTTGAGGATGAAAGTGTTATTAATCCTACGTAGGAGGGCATTGGCATGATTAGCAACCTTGTTAAAGTGATTTGAAAAAGACAACCTATTGTCGACCAGTATACCCAGGTCTTTTTCAACAAATGATTCCCTAAGTATAATATTATTAAGATGGTATGTTTGTTTGGGATTTTTTTTACCAATGTGTAACACAGGACATTTGGACATATTAAATGACATCTTATTAGTTACCGCCCAGGATTCAATTTTTTTGAGATCATTTATTAGAGTACTCCTGTTGGTTTCGTTATCAACAGGTCCTCCTAATTTAGTATCATCCGCGAATTTAGATAAGGTATTCTGTGATGAGATAGTAAGGTCACTGATAAAAATGCTGAACAGAGTGGGACCCAACACTGAGCCCTGAGGGACTCCACTTGACACAGATTTTTCGTCCGATAATTCCCCATTAACCCTGACAGTTTGGGTTTTTTATAGAGCTAGCTATTAACCCAAGACACAATACATTTAGAAAAACCTAATGCTACTAGTTTATTCATTAATATGGAATGTGAGACCTTGTCAAATGCCTTACTATAGTCAAGCAGAATAACATCCACTGGTATATTTAAATCGAGATAACTGCTGACTAAGTTGTAAAAGGATAACAGGTTTGTTGTACAGGAATGCCCGGATTTAAATCTGTGTTGTGTGACATCGTTTAGTTTTAGTGCCAGCATTTCTTCTTCAATTAGATATTTAATATGCTTTTCTAATAGTTTGCATGGAATGGAAGTAAGGCTGATAGGTCTGTAATTTTCAGCCTTATGGTGTGCCCCTTTTTTAAAAATTGGTGTAACAATGGCTGTTTTCCAGTCTAGGGGGACATTAGACTCACTTAAGAGATTTATTAAAGATAATGGTAAGTGGAATAGCAATGTTGTTGTATGTTCCCATAAGAAATTTGGGGGTGATATTGTCAGGGCCTGGGCTTGTTGTTAACTTCAAGGTTTTTAAAAGTTTCCGGCTATCGGAAATGGTGACAGTATAGCTAGGAGATGTACTAACATTGGCACATGATATGGGTTCCTTATCCTGTTCGAAGACGGAGCAAAAATATTTATTAAACTCAATTGCAGTAACCTTATCTGAAAGAATGGCTGTGTTGTCAATGATTAATGGACCTATTTTATTTGTGTCTCCCTTTTTGTTATTCAAATATGAATGAAGACTTTTATATAAATCCTTAGTATGAGCGATTCTAAATTCTAGGTTCCGTTTGGCCAGGATAATTGATGTTTTTAGATCCTTGAGTGCTTTCTTATACTTGATACGTTTTCCCTCTACTTGTTCAGGTTGGCACTTTCTTAAAGATGTAAATAATTTTTGTTTGTGTGTACTGTGAGTTACAACTGTTTAAATTAGTACTGTGGGTTGCAACTGTTACTTGGGCTGTGATATTGTAACTGGTGCTGTGTAAAAGTCCTCTCATCCACCCTGTGTTGCAGGCTTTCTTAAATACTGAAAATAAACTGGGGGTTGAGCTTGAAGGCTGTGAGGGAGGAGCTTGTGGAGATAACAAACTGCTCATATGAATTAACTCTTAAAGCTAATAATCAGGTGGTAAACATTCAGACACAGGGGGTGTAGGTGGGTGGAGATACAAAGGTTTACCAAGCCCACAGGGTCTCTTGCAATGATAGTCATGATATGAAAGCTAGCCTTGTCATGTGATGTCATATTTGGATTTGATATATACTAAGGTGGCAATGTATTACTAAGCTACAGATCTTGCATACTCAGGGCTGTGATAAGTATTTAGGAATCATGAGAGCTGTAATACACTGAGAGGATTGTACTAATGTGTTACTGTATTAATGTAGTACACTGAGGGGACTGTATTAATGTGTTGCTGAGTAAAGGCCATCAAATGAGGACAAGTGGGTTAAAGAAGGACTGATATCGGACTAGTAGTAGAGCATATAAGTACGAGGGTAAGGACTGGGGGACAGATGTTGGGATACACTTAAGCCAATCGTGGGGGACAGGTGTGGGGATACACCTAAGCCAAACATGAATAATGGGGAGTAGGTGCGAAGGGATGCAAGGGGGGAACACGAGGGGTAGTGGAAGTGGACAGAAATGGATAAGGGTGGGTGAAGGCTGCAGAATAGAGGGTGGAATGATGGGCTCTGTGGAGGGAGGGCGGCAGGCACAGGGAGGATAGTGAGTTGCAATGGATATGGGGTGGCTGTTTGGATGAATTTATTATGGAAACTGGGAGGCTGTCCAATTTGCTGCAGGCTAAGGAAATTGGAGGATGAAGTAATGGGGTTATGGAGGGAACTAAGGAGAGTGAGGGAGGGGGGAGCTGAAGCAGGAGTGACCCTACTAAGGAGGGGTGGGGAGATGCAGAGAGGGAACTGCAGAGCTAAAGATGGGGATATAAGGAGGATGGGGGGGAGGTGAGCAGAGGTGCAGTAGGAGGGAGGAGGTGATGGGCACCATTGCGGGGTTATAAAGCAATAGGTTTGCAGAGTTGGCAGAGGAAGGGGAGGTATCAGAGCTGCAAGAGAGGGGGGGGAGGGGGTAGGGAAGGTCCAAGGGGCAGGAATTACAATGGGAAACAGAGATGGGAGAGGAAGGGTAGAGGAGGAAGGAGAGGCAACAACAGGAGGGGAGGCAGCAGGGGGGAATGATGCAAGGAGCACAAAAGGTGCAGATGAGGGATATAAGGAGGGAGACAGCAAGGTTTCTGGGGGAGTGAACAGGGATCACCATTAAAGCCTCTAGCTTCCTAGTTGCCAAACAAAAACAACTCCGTTTCCTGCTGTCTTATTGCTGGACTCAAACCCTGTGCCCTTGCATCCAGGGTCTGCTGCTCTACCTTCTGGCCAACCAAGTCAGGCTACTTTCTGCTCAGTACTTCACTACTCATAAACCTACTGGCACTATAGTCTGCTAAAACAAACACATCTCAGTCCCCTACTGTCTTGCTGCAAGTCCCAAACCATGTACCTCTGGTGGCTAAAGCAGCAGCCCTATCACTACGCCAGCAACTCAGGGTAATACCTAGCACTCCCCCAAAGTCCCTAAGCTTTGTCCCCCTCCCCCCAACCACTAAGTGTCCTTATAACACTGTATACCATGTCTTCCATCACCATATGTCACCTGCTACTGACCATAGCACCCATCTTCCTACTAAGGGAGGCTCCACTTCTCCCTCCACTTGGTGACTCTGAACAGCCTAGCACCAAGCTCCAAACCTTCGCCATCCTACCCACGCCTACCACCGACGCATTCCTCTCACTCCATCAATGGACCATACTTCCCCTAAGCTCCAATCACCCTACTGGTACTACCGTGTTACTGCAATGGACACTACTCTGCCTGGCCTTTCCCTCCTTACAGGAACTATCTGCTTCCACCTCCACATGGTGCTGTTCCCCTTCCCTAATGATGCCTAAGCTCATGAAGAAATGTTTAAAGTTGGCTGCCCTGCGCATCCTCCTCCTACTACTACTCCTTCTTTCTGGAGACATTCACTCCAACCCAGGACCCCCCCCCAGGGTTACTACATCCAAGAGCCTCACTATCGCCTCCCTCAATATATGTAGCCTACTCAAGAAATTTGATTCCTTTCAGGGATGGGTTGCTCAGAATTGCCCCAATGTCATCTCAGTAGTTGAAACCTGGCTCAACAACCACACCCCCGACTCTGCGGTCTCACTTCCTGGCTTCACACTATACCAGGCTGACAGAACTTCAAAGAAAGGGGGTGGTTGTGCACTGTATGTCCAGGAATCACTACAATGTCTCGCCCTCCCCTCCCCATGACTTGAGTACGGGGCCCATTCTCTCACACTGAAGATCACTTTTGCCCGTAACAGAGCCCCTTTGTTCCTCTCCTCTGTATACATCCCCCCCGAAATCAGAAGACCACTTTCCTCTCTGTCCTCAACCATCTCCAGACTCTCCCTGACAATGCTGACATCACTGCCCTCGGAGACTTCCATACAAACTGGCTGGCTGACACTTCAGCCCCTGTTAGGGATGCTGCAACTGCCCAGA
Source organism: Neoceratodus forsteri (assembly GCA_016271365.2). Taxonomy (NCBI): domain Eukaryota; kingdom Metazoa; phylum Chordata; order Ceratodontiformes; family Ceratodontidae; genus Neoceratodus; species Neoceratodus forsteri. The sequence goes on along the minus strand of CM028134.1, from coordinate 24,032,375 downwards.
ACCTGACCCAGCTTGTGACTGCTGCCACTAGAATAAACTAGAGGACTGGTACTGCCATCCTTCTAGATGTAATGCTCCTTAATGCCCCACATAAAGCTACACAGATCAGGGTACTACCTGATGCTCTGAGTGACCACTCCCCAGTGATATGTCACTGGTCATACTGTATTAACAAGCCCACACTTAAGTTGCCCACACCCCCCCAAACTGTCTTACAATGCCGCCTCAAACCTGGCAAACTACAGTCCCTTAAACAGTACCTCCTAGTTACTGACTGGTCCCCCATAAGAAATGCTCAGAACATTGACTCTGCCCTCAACTATTTCATTCATACGTTCAACACTGCCGGCAACCTGTTTGCACCCATAACCAAACAAAAAATTAAAGGTGCCAACACACCTTGGCTATCTCAATCCCTTTTGGACCAGATGCGCGAATGAGACAATCTGTGGCACATTGCACAGGATACCAGAAAACCCTCTGACAGACAGCGCTACCAGGAAGCGCGCAATAAATGCACATGGGATATCCATAAAGCAAAGACTGAGTACTATAAAACCTTGCTCACCAACACATGGGGCTCAGGTCGCAAGTTTTGGGACTCTCTCAAAAACGCTAAGTGGCAAACCTCCACTGCCCCACCTACTCATATCAGGGCCAACGGATCTATCACCTCAGACCCAGCCCTTATCGCAGACACATTAAATGACACCTTCTCTGACCTCACTGGTGTTCTCCTCCCCAACTTTTTCTCCCCCACCCACCCTCTACCACACTGCCCCCCTCCCCAACCCCCTTTCCACTTTAAAGCAGTTTCCAAGCGTGAAGCTGCCCCTCTTCTACTCAAAGCCCTCAGTAAATCTCGTTTCAGCAGCGACACACTGGACCCGAAACTGCTTAGACTCACATTCAATGAGGTCCCCCCCCCCACCATGCTTTTGAACCACTCCCTTTCTCTGGGCCAGTTCCCCACCAAATGGAAATCTGCCCTCATCACTCCTATCCTTAAGTGGTGACCACACCCTGCCTGGGAACTACCGCCCAATATCAATCCTGCCTCCCCTCTCTAAAACCCTGGAGAAAATCATGGCCACCCAACTAACAGACTACCTCACTAAATATAGTAACCTGTGTACTGAACAACACGGCTTCTGCCAGAACCATAGCACCATCACTGCCCTCTTGGAATTTACAAAAGCCCTCCATACATTCCTGGACACCAGCTACACTGCTGTCGCTGTCTTTATAGACCTCTCAAAGGCATTCGATACCGTGCAGGGTTTTAAATAATTGATTAGCAGTTTTTTTCTTGTGAGTATACTAACTGAACAGAAAGTATTTACATAGATTTTCAAGAATTGCTGTGTTTGTTAAACACAGTGAGGCAAGAGCTATGCATTTTTACAAAGATTTAGCACTTTTATGAGCAAAACGCTAATCAATTTTTAGAGTTAAATAAATCCCTCGCTTCTCCTGGACTCCCTCACTCAGATAGGTCTCTTCCATGAGACCATTGACTGGTTTGCCAGCTATCTGTCTGAGAATCCAGACAGTCTGGATTGCCCACTCCCTGTCATCCCCCCACCAAGTCAGGTCTGGGGTCCCTCAAGGCTCTATTCTTGGCCCACTTCTCTTCTCCCTATTCCTCAACACCCTGCCCAACGCCTGCTTGGGAAACATGCTATTGTATGCAGATGATGCAGTCCTCTACAACTCACACACTGATCCCACAGCCCTCCGCTTGGCACTCCAGAAATCCTTCTCTGAAGCTGAATCCTGGTTCATTCAGCATAGGTTAGTACTAAATTACAAACAAACTAAGTCCATGATGTTTGCACACCCCCAAAATAGAACCTAGGACAACCCTTGATCATTCTGAACTCACTGAAAGACCCCCTTGAGCAGGTTACCACTTTCAAATACCTTGGCATCACCCTAGACACTGGCCTCACTTTCCACAGCCATATGCAGATGCTAAGCACCGCAGTCAATACACGTATTGGTCTTCTTCACCGCTATAAGCACTGCCTCCCCCCCAAATCTCTCCGCCTAGCCATCTCTGCATCTATTCTATCTCTAACTGATTATGGAATCATCATCTATGGTGTAGCCGACACCACCCACCTACACAAGATTAGACTGTCCCTCAATAAGGCTTGCAGACTTGCTAAAGGCTGTCCTAGATTTACACACACCTGCACCCTCTACGCCTCGGCAACCTGGCTCAACTTCTATGGGAGGCTAAAGAACCAGGCCTGCCTCTTCGCTAAGAAAAACACCTCAGGATTACTCCCACCAGCCCTCTCCCCACTACTTCAGTCCTCACCATCCACCAGCCTCACACGGCAATCAGTGACTACCCACTTTAGGGTACCTCGCTGCAAGACCACCTCAGGCCAAAGAACATTTTGATATCTGGCCCCATCCTGGCTCAACTCACTCCCAAATTCCCTCGTCACTGAACCCAAACTTGGTTGGTTCAAGTCCCAACTAAGGGACCTTATCACCCAGGAATCCATATGTGACTGCCCCTAAACTTGACCTTCCATTTCTACCACCCCACCTCCCCCCTCCTCCCTTGACCATGGACCTAACACTGGTCCGCCGCCTCTGGGTGTGCCTATACCTAGACAATGGACCCCAATGTCCTGCCTTGGCCAACGAATGAACTCCTGGGCATGGCAAGTGCCTTCACCCTGAAATGTTATGTTTGTACCTGTAACCTTTTGCACTTCCATACCTTGTTAGCAGCTCTCTGTTACCACGTATTCCCTGCTGCTGTTTTGTATTGTCTGCATTCATTTGCAACCATTCTGTAGCCACTGTCTTTAATTTCTATGTTAGTTGTTACTTTGTTCACGGCTATCTCTGTCTTATGTACAACATGGAACCTTTGTAATGGAGTCTTTGACTCAAAGGTGTTATCCGATATTTATCAATAAATTAAATAAATAAAGGGGGGTCAGGATTGGAATGATGGGGGGTGTTGGTGCTGGGGGACTCCATACTGAAGGGGATCAGATGGAAAGAAGGGGGGGGAAGGCACAGTTGTATCTGGGTCAAGGCAATTCCAGGATTGACTGCAGGCAGGGCGGGCACTTCTCAAGTGCGAAAGCAGAGGGAGGATGAAACCACATGTGGTTGTGCACGTGGGAACAAATGACTTGGCCAGGGAAACCATGAAGGTGGTAAAGGGGAGGTTAAGGAACTGGGTAGGGAGTGTGAGGAGGTGGGGGTGTCAGTGGCATTCTCTGATATGCTATTGGTACCATGTGCAAATACAGGGAGAAAGAAAAGGATAGAGGAGTTCAATGATTGGCTGAGGGATTGGTGCCAAACCAGGAAATACGGACTGGTGTCGGACTGGGGCGGGACCTGGGACAACAGTGACCTACACGCAGGGGACAGGTTACATTTAAGCATGGAGGGGAAGAGTGTACTCAACAGGGAATGGAGGGGTATATTTTAACAAGGGTGGATTTAAACTAGGAAGGGGGTTGGTGAGGGCACCGTTGTTAGAAACAATGTCTAGAAAGGGGAGCATAGGGTGCTCACCCCCTAGTTAGAGGTGAAGGCAGTGAGGAGGGGGCACACAGAGGACCAAAGGGGGAGGAAGAGGAATGGTAAGGTTGGGGAGGCAGCAGGCTGGAAGGTGGTCTCACTGAATGCAAGAAGCCTAAGGTACAGAACTGCAGAGATACAGGTTCTCTTGGTGGTTGAATTGGTGGACATAGCAGCCATCATGGAAACATGGGCCACCCAGTGCCAGGACTGGGGTATGATGATCCCAGGATACAGGCTATTCAGAAAGGCTAGGCCCAAGGGGAACGAGGGGGGTGGCGATCTATGTGAGGGACGGGATTAAGTGCATAAGGGGGGAGGAAGAGAGGACAGAAGCTCTGTGGATGCAGTTCTAGGATGCGAGGAATAGGACACTGAGGGATGGGGGGAGTGTACAGGCCACCATCACAGGGTTGTGACCTGGACTGGGAACTGGCAGATAAAATTCGAAGGGTAAGCAGGAAGCGAAGCATGGTGGTGGTGGGAGATTTAAACCTACCGGGGGTGGATTGGAACACACTTGCCACCATGAGTGCAAAGGGGGGGTCCTGTTGGAAGCTTTTCAGGACAGCTTTTTGACACAGCTGGTACAGGGGCCAACACAGCTGGAAAGGACTTTGGAACTTGTACTGGATAATGGCGAAGCTGTAAGGAACCTAGAAGTGGGGGAACCACTTGCTGGGAATGACCCCTACTCGGTGTGGTTCACGCTAAACATGGGGGAGGGACACAGGGGGCATGGGTACAAGGGTGGTTGAGTTTAGGAGGGCAGACTTTAGGATGATGGAAATTCTGAGCAAGCACCTAGCAGACATCCAACAACACATGGATGCAGATCAGAAATGGAATATAATAAGGGGAGGGCTGGCAGAGGCAACAGAGACCTGTACTAGGAAAAAAAACAAGAAGGGCAGGGCAAAGAAACCCAGTTGGCTGTCACTGGAGGTCAGAGAAGGGGTGAGAGCCAAGAGGATGACATTTCAGCAATATAGAAAAATGAGGAGGGGAGAAGATAAAGATGTATACAGGGAAAAGTCTAGGAGGTCACCAGACTGGTCAGGGGGGCCAAAACATCTATAGAGCCGAGACTGGAGCAGGGGATCAAAAGAGGAGAAAAAGACTTTTTCCGTTACATAGGCAAGAAAAGAAGACACAAAGTCTGGCTTGTGAGGATCAAGAAAGACTGAGGGTGGGTGGAGAAGGGGGCGAAGCAGGTGGAGGCGCTGAACGAGTACTTCTGCTCTGGGTTCATGCAGGAGAAGGGGGGAATACCTCAGGCAAGTGTGGGGGGTGGGTAAGGGGGGAGAGGATGACAGATGTAGGGACTACAGAGGGCAGGGTGCTGCAGGGGTTGAGGGCACTAAGAATGGACAAAGCACCTGGGCTGGATGGCATTCACCCTAGAGTACTGAGGGAGCTGGCAGAGGTTCTTGCGGGGCCACTGGCAGACCTGTTCAATACCTTCCTGGACACAGGATGTGTACCACAGGACTGAAGGATGGCCCACATGGTTCCCATCCATAAAAGTGGGCCAAAGGATGAACCAGGGAACTACAGACCAGTGAGTCCCACCTCAATCGTGGGCAAACTCATGGAGACCATCCTAAAGGAGAGGCTTGTGAGCTTCTTGGAGGCAAATGGTATCCAGGACGACTAGCAACACAGGTTTGTTGCAGGCAGATCATGTCAGTCAAACCTGGTAGAATGCTGTGACTGGGTGACACGGGAACTGGACAAGGGCCATGCTGTGGACATCCTGTACTGGACTTCAGTAAGGCCTTTGATTCAGTGCCACATGGGAGATTGGGGGGGAAGCTGGAGTATGTGGGGACAGGATCAAAAATGGTGACCTGGATCAGGAACTGGCTGAGGGAGGACAGCAAAGGGTGGTGATGGGGGGGAACTCTCATCACTGAGAGTGGTGACAAGTGAGGTACCACAGGAATTCGTGCTGGGAACAGTACTGATCAGGATTTTCATTGTAGATATCTCAAATGGGATCCGGAGCAAAATCAGTCTGTTCGCAGATGATACCAAAGTGGGAGCTGTGGTAGATGACACGGGGAGGGGGAGAAGGGGTTGCAGGAGGACCTGAATAAGCTGCAGGAGTGGGCAGATAAATGGCAGCTGGAGTTCAATGCCAAGAAGTGCAAGGTTCTGCACTTCAGAGCCTGGAACCATGGGAGGAATTATCACTTAAATGGGGTTCAGCTGGATTGCCCCACAAAAGAGAAGGTCCTAGGGGTGATCATAACAAAAAGCATGAACAACTCTGTTCAGTGCAGAAGGACTGCAGCAAAAGCCAACAAAATGCTGGAGTGTATAGCTAGAGGGATCTCCTTCAGAAGTAGGGAGGTTATCCTGCACCTGTATAGGCCACTGGTCAAGCCGCACCTGGAGTACTGCATGCAATACTGGCACCCGTTCCTGAAGAAGGACATCAGATTGTTGGAGGGGGTACAGCATAGAGCTACAAAGAATATCCAGGGTATGAAGGCAAGTCATATGAGGAAAGGCTGGGGGAGTTGAATATGTACTCTCTGGAAAAGAGGAGGGACAGGGAAGATATGACTGAGACTATTAAGTACCTGAAGGGAATAAACAAGACTAATACAGAGAGAATTTTCCAGAGGAGAAAGGAGAGGGACACAAGAGGACACCAGCCGAAATTGGGGGGGTAGATTCAGGAGCAAGAAAAGGAGACATTTTTTCACAGAAAGAGTGGTGGACAAGTGGAACTCCTTTCTGGGTGAGGTAGTGGCCTGTAAAATGGTAGACAGCTTCAAGAGGGGGAAGGGGAAGGGGTAATAGGATGGGGAGGAGGAGGGCAGTGGCTTTATAAGGTGCTAGCTGTGCACTCGATCAGACTTGATAGACTGTGAGGCCTGTTTCTGCCGGCATTTTCATATGTTTGTATGTTCATAAGGTGGTTTAGGGGATCCCTCCAGCAAGGTGAAAAGCCAACCAAGAGAAATAGAAGGTCTGCAGAAATACTGGGCAAAACACTACTAATGCGAAATTGTGTAAATTAAGGATAGCCCAGATGAGGTGGGTTACCAGTAGCAGCACATGCAGATGAGAACACACAGGAATAAAACTGAAATGTAAAGGTAGCCCAGGTTGGGAGGGTCACTAGAGGCAGAAGCAGCAGAATATGGAATACCAGTGCAGGAGTGCAACTGAATGTGGAAATATGGGATGCCCAGACAGAGTGGAACATCAAATGTGGCGATTATAATACCTTACTAAGTAATCAGTCAGGAGCAAATAACCAGCTGAAAGCATACAGTGAAGAAACCTGCTTAACTTCATTTTACCCCCTCAACTGTTATCAATGAAGGGATCTGATGCTAAAAAATAACTTAGAGTGGTACTACAGTGCTTCAAGTAACATAGCCATTTAGTGCCTCAAAACTGCAAAAAACTGTTGTGCACAAATAAAGACCTGCCTCACCAGATCCTTTCTTTACCACTACCTTCTGTTTTGTGTGTTTTAACTACCCCCAGTAGTCTTTCTGGGCAAAGACTTGTCGGGTGAGTGTTAATCACCCAAACCAATTTTTTTTTTAATTATCAGAAAAGTGTCCGAGTTTGAGAAAAGGTTGTAATGAGGCTCTTTTTTTTCACAGAAGATAGCACAGATCTGAAACTGTTTAAGATGGCTCTCCTGTCTTATCCACAACTTCAAACTTCAGTGAAACTGGTCACAAGATGGCTGAATTGTGACTGCAGACTCAGGCTTTTGTGTTGAAATGTCAGTTCATCCCTAACTACAGCAGTGCTGCCATCCTATCCCAATACTAAGACAGTTGCAAATGTACTGCTCCTTTGACCCCAGAGACATAAAAAACAAAAGATCAGTTTAGGTTACAAGGGAAGTTAACTTGTTCTCCTTTCAAACTGCAATGGGTACAGTGGCACAGATCCCAGAAGCAGCATACGATTCAACAGAAATTCGTTAAAGTTGGCAGTGTGTGCTGAAAAGTAGCCCAGGCTTGAACGAGAATTAACTAAATCACTCTTCCTGTTCCAGGGGAGGTGAACCATCCAGGTCAGGCTTGAAGTGCTTTGGTAGAAGAACAGTCTGGGGAAGCTCTTATCCACATACTTACGCTATACCTGGACTGCACTGTAGATAAATGCAGACTGCAGCCTCCAGTGGCGTCAGTCCCTTATCTTTCTCAAGCACTCGATCAATAAAAAATGAGGATTTATACTTCAGATCCACAGTATTTGAATTGTATTCCTGTAATAACTTGTTCTTAAACATTATGGTACAAGTACAGTACTTGTCAAAACAATACTATTTTTACTAGAGTCATGCTAAAATGAAATGCCTACTGTCTCAATTGCAATGAAATTGTGATTAATAGTACTTACAAAGAGCACTACAAGTCCATCGTTTATACAGAACATAAAATAATTTCAGCATTTAGCCTTCAATGCAGCCAAGAAATTGCACTTTTAAGCTTACATTTTTTGATGCTGAGGTTTTGGAAAATCACATAAAAAGTAGTTGTTGAAAGTACCTCACTTCAGTTTTGTTTTGTCAAACTAGAAGTAAATGCACACGTGTTGTAAGGTGTACTGTTGTCCAGTGGAAAAAAAAAATCAGTGTTCACTTTAACAAGAGCATAAAATATCAAAGGGTAGATTTTCCAAGCACTAACTGCACCATTTTTGCTGCAGTTAAAGCTTATGCCGTATTTTTGATTTTCCAGTTCTTGATGTCTTTTGAATAGAAGATGTATTGTATAGGATTCTCCAAGTGAATAAAACTCACACAAGATCCAGCTTGTAACTCAAAAATTTGTTGGTATTTTTTATAGCCAATCAGAAATTATTTCTAATTGGCAGCTGTTTGTAACAGTCTATTGTCAGAAAATAATGTTCATACATCTCAGATTAAGGAATAAGGTGTAACAGGGGGTGTTATGGTGGGATAACGGCCCACCTGGGGTGTGTTGAAGCATAAGGTGAAGTTGAGTGCTTTCACCACCACCTCACAATGGCCAATTACCCACCCTAACACACTCCCTGTCATGCCTTATTGTGATTATGAAATGGGTCATTTTACTAAATTGGATGTAGTGTTTAGACATATTTTTGTTGAACTACTTTCAGCCTGGCTGTTGTGGTTGTGTAATGGCCTGGCTGAAAGTATCTCTTGACCAATGTGGAGCCAGTATTCTTTCTACCCAATTCATAGTGGTCCATGTTTAACTGCACTTGAGTAAAGGTTTGTGGTATAACCTGTATTACTGGCCACATGAAAGGTAATTGTATTGCATGTTGGCCACAAAAATAAAATACTAAACAGTTTTCACATCCGTGTGTATTCAGGTATAGTAAAATACGGATCATTTGGCAGTATCAATAACAGTTCCTTAAATAGGAACATTACAAACAGCTGACAATTGGGATACATTTGCAGTCCAATATAAGTTCAGTAAGTTTTCTCTATAGGTTTCTTATTTTCTAAACCTAGATGTTTTATTGCAGTATATTATGGCCATGTGCATACAAACATTGGCAGAAATGCCCACAAAGTGGCACTAGTGATAGTCATGTCTTCAACACGAAGACAATAAATGGATCAAGCCCTAGCTGCAGCAGACACGTGTTTTTCAATCACAACTAATAACGTGCTAGAATTGTAGCTTAAAGAGCTAGTGGAGCCAAAAGAGGCGCACAGGAAAATAGTGCAAATTCCCAAGCAGTAGTCAGTTGTAATGTTTTACTTCTGAAGTGTTTTTCTTTTAGCTCATTAGAAAGTCTTCTATGGGATAATATTGTGCTGGATGTGTGGAACAACTCTTGGCCTGGCAGCTGGCATACCTGTCTCTATCCCCCACTTCTTCATCAGCATTGTGATCTCACCGACAGTGACATCACAGGCGACTGCCCTGGCAGTCACTGAGTGGCTGTTCCTAAGCAGTGATGTCACAGTCAGTGAGGTCACAATGCTGATGATCAAGGCCACTGATTCACGGTGATTAAAGTAATGAAATTCCGTTTTCAAGACGTGAAATTCTGGGAATGGCACCGGTGATTGTAAGTCTAATTTCTGGATTTTACCAGGATTCAAGCATCGTTCTTTTTACTATTTCTCTAAATAATAATACAACAAAGCTTAATATACAGAGCATTAAATGAAAGCAATTGAAACCAGTACAGGAAGCAATTATAGGAAAAATAAAAGTTCTGTAGATTTACTGATCTGGTATAGATTGCCAAATTCCGTAAACTTCTTTGTTTTTACCAGTGTGCTGGGAGCCCAAATTCTAACTTTTTAGCAAGGTCCAAAACCAGTGGCCTTGCTGCTGATGTGGGGGGACAGAGATAGGTATGTCAGCGGCCAGATGTGGGGGGGGGGACAGAGATAGGTATGTCAGCGGCCAGGCAGAGTGCTGTCCCACACCTCACACCTACTAACATCAGGTAAACAATCTGCTAATTAAACAAAGGGAAAAGAAAAAGTACCTCAGATATAATAGGTAATGGCTGACTGCTTGTAAAAAATAATGGTTTTAAGCAGTACGCTAGCTCTTCAAATTAGTGATACTGAAAATAGACATAGCAGTACAGATGAAGCAACGACTGATCATTTTGATATATTTTTTATTACTAGTTATAAACCACATTGATGAACAGTTAGTATCAAGGTAATATTTAGACTGAAAACATGATTATACTATAGATGAACAATCTCCTCCAATCATAAGGCAGCGCTACAAACAGTTTATCTAAAGCAAACTCACAGCATTAATTTTATTGTCAATAAAAGTAAAGTAGTAACATCACAAGCCATTTTATAGACAATAAACTACCAGTAGTGATGGCATCTTACCTACCATTCTAATTGGGGGGGGGGTGGTCAAAATAAAACAAAAACCTTACAAAAAAACATAAAAAGGCAGAGAAGCAGAAACAAAAATAGAGCACAAAGTCAGGAGTACGGTATCAAATAGCAAATGTATTTAAAATGCTACAGTGCCATAAATAGGAGAAGACTTATACAGCTGACCACAACAATGTAGCAACAAATAAAAGGTATGCATATCTTACATTTCACGTGCACAACTGCCATGCTTCATCAGAGAAAAAAGCATGAAGCATAAGAGGAATAATATGATAGTGAACTCATAGTCCTCTGAAATAATACAAGTGTCTCATGGAAATATGGCAAAAGCTTGCCCTAACTAGAGGAGTACTTCTTCCTAGTCTCACCTATGGACTCATCCCCTTTGCATCTGCTGGCAAAACACTATTGACTAAAGGAAACACTGCCTATAACAATATTTTCCGGTTTGCCAGATCTGCAGCCAGCCTTACTCATCACTGTGTCCTCTATGAAAAGTTAAGCTGGATGTCTCCTGCAAATTGGAGAAATTCCTTCATATTTACCATAATTTCATTTTCTGTAAGTTTCAACATTTATTTATTTATTTATTTAACAAATCGGAAAGACCTTTGAGCCAAGGGCTCTTTTTACGGAGGTTCCACATCAAGTCACAAGAACAACAAATTACAATGGTTTCAGTAAGTAGTACAACATGGGAAAGCAATTACATAAACAAAAGAATAATATGGCAAGATAAATATTGTGTCAAGTGCAGCCAGTGGCCTTGTCTGAAGAGGGGTGGAAGGGATTACAAGGAAAGAAGGATGGGGTGAATGGGGGGTGGAAGGAGCAAAATACAGTAAGAGCAAGGAGGGAGCTGCCACAATGTAGCTTATGTAGGAAAAGACCCATGGGGGGGTAGAGGGAGAGATCAAGGTGAGGAAATGTGGAGGGAGGGAGGGGGGAGTGGGAGTGAGGGGTAGAGGAAGGCGGGATGAGGTAGGATGAAAAGATGGTAGGGATGGGGATGAGAAAGGGATGAAGGAAGGAAGTCCTGTATGTGGAATATCGCAGCAACAGGGTAGGGCTATACAGGGGTGAATGGTAAAAAGAGGGAGGTCTCAGTGCATTTAGCTGTCTGCAAAGATTAGGTATAGCAGTCACAAGATGCTCAGGAAACTAGGAATTGATGCAGCTTCCACTTAAATGATCCCAAGTTTGCAGTCGTCGCAGTCTCAGGAGGAAAGGAATTAAATAAATTAGCCACTCTAACTGCACTGGATCGCTGTCGGACCAAGGTTCAACAGCGAGGGACAGTAAAAGTTTGGCTCACAGAACTTCATGTGTTACAAGTGCCCTGGAAGGGACCGAAAAGCTAAAGGGAACCTGGTGGTAGAAGACCAAGAGCTGCCTTCTTAGCCAGAAGGCAGGCTTGATATTCAATGTGAGTCTGGAGTTGAAGCCAGTTTGCTTGTCCATAAAGGTCACAAATGTGAGTACGATACGCTGCACCAGTTAGTAGACAACTTGCCTTATTCAGAACTGTGGCAATCCGCCATAGGGTTGTGTCCATGGCAGTACCATAAATGACCAAACCATAGTCAATAATAGACACAATCAAACTTTTGATAGCCGTTTTGAGGGCTTTGGTAGTAAGGCAGTGTTTGTATCTGTGTAGAAGGCCTAGGTGAATGCTAACTACCTTGGCAACATTCTCAACATTGTGGGAGTAGGAGAGCGTACTATCCAGAGTAACTCCTAGGTATTTAAGAGATTGAGTCTGATCAAGGACTATATCCACACTGTTTTTAACCACCAATTGTTTGGCTTTATGCTTGCTGTGGGTACTGTGGAAGAGCATGACCTTTGTTTTTTTACAGTTAAGCACCAATTTATGAGAGGTGAACCAGAACTCAACTTCAGTAAATCTTTTCTGAAGTTAGGCCTGAAGAAGGGTAGGGTCAGCAGTCTGAGAAAATGACCACATCATCTGCATAGAGGAGTACTGGTTCGGAACAGGATGCCGGACGATTATTGAGGAAGGTGTGAATGGGGAGTTAGTACATATGGGTGAAGGACACCCCTACTGGAGTAGTGGTACAGCCCAAAGCTGTCAATTAGCATAGAACCTTGTGCACATGAGCATTCCAAGATCACTAATTCCTCTAACACCTTTGCCTACGCAGTACCTATGTACATCTACGTAAACAGTAATCTCCGTATCGCCAAGGTCAATGAACTCTCTCCTTAACCTAACACCAACAACGTAGACATGTAAACAATTTATGACATTATAAAAGGATAAATGGATGGCGTACCCCATTCTGGAGATTCGGCAGGAGTCTCGCTGACCAGTTCTTCTGCCATGCTTTTTAAGCGTCCAGCCACCGATCCTTTGACAGGGTTGGTATGTTGCTGATAACACTTGTAACACAAAGAGGTTTAAACAGTAATAACCTGCATATAACTGAAGACAACAAGTTAAGCACTAACCTGTTACTGTGAAGCACTGCATAATGCTGAACAATTGCAACCTATTAACTTGCATGCCTGTAAGTCCAATAGAATATAAATGTTTCCATTGTTAGCAGACAATTGCAGATAACCAGCTATAATCGCATGCAAATCATCTTTGCTGAAATCCAAAGTCTTTAGATGTATCGGACAATATTCTCCGATAGGAGCTAGGGGCTCCTGGTAGAGGCCCCATTGACAATGCTGGAGCTAATAGAAAAGGAAATTAGGGTAAGTATGAAAGAATTTCTCCTTTCTGTATCAGTCCACGTTGTCAATGTGCATTTAATGCATATAGGTTCTAAAAAGCAGTACCCATTTCTAATCTGGGTGGGAGAGAATATTATTCCATATATAACCCACACGGGTGACATATAGTAATCATCTGCAAACCAATGCTTGAAAGACTCTGTGACCAAAGGTCACATCAGCGGAGCTTGAACGTCCAATCTGTAGTGCTTAGTATATGTATGAACAGAGGACCATGTTGCTGCTTTGCACAGTTCCTACACAGATGTCTCTTCTCTCTCCCCCCAGGATGTAACAAGTGCCCTAGCTGAGTAGGCCTTGATGAGAGGAGGAGCTTTGTTCTACTCAGCTGCATATGCCTTGGCAATGCAAGCCCTTATCCACCTAGCCAAGGTGACGTTAGAAGCTTAGTCCTAACTGGCCTGTGCAAATCCAGCTTATTAAATTCATCCTCTTTCAGATTTTCTGACTTGGAACACAAGGACAGCAGATAGATTTCCTGATTTACATTAAAGGTTATAGGGATCTTAGGCACAAAGGACAGGACTGTCCTCAATACCACCTTATCCTTATGCATGATAAGGTAATGCTCTTTATGTGATAGTGCCTGAAGTTCACCAGTCCTTCTGACTGAACACTAAAAAGAAAAAAGAAACTACATGTGGGGCTTCATCAGAGGGACTGAGCAATAGTACATTACCATATTTTATACCTGTAAATTTACATATTCAACAATCCACACTTAAAAAAAAGTGCAAGTGCACATGCAAAGTATACTTTCCACGTGCACTTGCACTTTTTTGAGCTGTGGATTGCTGAATATGTAAATTTATGGGTATAAGTTGTGCTAAGGTACAATTGCTCACTCCCCCTGATTAAGGGAGAGGGCTACATAAGGTCTTTCTGTGTCACTGTAATGGCTCTTGCAGCCTTATAAACTGCTATACTTGTAGCCGGCAAGTGCTGCCTTTTTTGTGTATGTGTGTTTCAAGTCGCGGATGGCTTAGAGGTAGATATGCACTAAATGTTTTTATTTTGTAACATTGCTTCTGGCTGAACAGATTGCAAACAAGAAACACAACTTGTAGGACAGGATGTCAAAGGCACTGACAAAAGAGGTTCAAAAGGTGCCCTACACAATGAATTCAGCACCAGGTTTGGTCCCATGGAGGCAATGGAGAGTGAAACAATGTTCGGCTTCTGCTGACCAACCTAAGAAAATGGATAACATCCAAGCTGATTTCCAGGGATGAGCCCATGGATGTTCCCAGTGCTGCTCTGAGTGCAGACACCTGGCCTCACAGTGTACTCAGTGCAAGACTTTTGTCTACCCTGCCTGCAAGAAATCTAAAATCTGCAGAGCTGTAGCTTTTGAGGGTCTGATAACACTCACTCTCTCTCTCTTTATCTCTCTGGCCCAACCAGAGAAGGTATTCCACATATGGCTGTAAATTGCAGATGTAGAGACCTTCCTTGAGGGCATTAGGGTATCCACCCCTTTCTTGGAGAAACCCTGCTTTAACAGTCTCCTCTTGTCGGGAGCCAGGCCACCAATTGCATCACCTCTGGATATGGATGCAGAATGGGACCTTGAAAGAGAAGGTCCCCCTGAAGCGGGAGTCAGAATAGTGCCTGCTGAGCTAGATTCACAAGGCCTGAGAATTGTGGCTTTCTTGGCCACTCTGGGGCTATCAGCAGGAAGCTTCCTCTTGACTACCATATCTTCAGAAGTACCTTGGAAAGTAGTGACAGCAGAGGGAAAAAGTAAGCTCTAAGAAAATCCCATGTCTGGACAGAATATCCACTGCCTCCATCTGAGGGCCCCAGTATCAGCTAAAGAACCTTGGTACCTGAGCATTTTCTTTTGACATAAAGAGGTTGATCTGAGGTCAACAGAATCTTTTGCATAGAAGCTTGAACACCTTTGAGTTCAATGTCCATTCCCCTGGATGGACAGTTTCCCGACTTACTGAAGCATGGCAAGAAACACTGCCCTCATCTCCAACATGTTTATCTGAAGCTGCTACTTTTGCGCAGTCCAAACCCACTGCATTGGGACTTGGTCCAGGACCACTCCCCAGCCTGACAGACTGCTGTCAGTCATCAAAATCAGTTCTGTTGGGACTTTCAAGAGAGATCCCTTTCTGAGGATCTCAAGATTCTCCCATCAAGTGAGTGACTGCAGCACCAATCGACATAGCAGGATCAGATCTTAGTAGTCTTCCATGGCCAGTGACCAGGCCTCCAGCATTCTATTCTGTAGAGGCCACGTATGCATTCAAGCTCATGGTGCTGGCTCTATCGCTGCAGTCATCAGACCTAGAATCGGGAGAAGCCTGCAAGCAGAAACTGATGACTGGCTTCTCAGCCACTGAACTTGTTGCCTCAGGATGTCTTTCCTGGATCCAAAAAGGAACACTTTTCCCTTGTCCACCTGGAACACCTCCCCTAGGTGTTCCAACTTCTGAGACAGTGTCAGGAAGCTCTTCTCCTGATTGACGACCCAACCATGTGACTCCAGAACCTCCAAGGTCCTTGACAGCAATCTTTCCCCCATCCGAATAGTCAGAGCTCGGATGATTGAGACATCCAGGTAGGGGTATATGTGATTTCCCTCCTGTCTCAGTTGGGCCACAAGCACAATCAGAATCTTCGAAAACACCCTGGGCACTGTCACCAGGCTGAAAGGAAACACTCGGTACTGCAAATGCCATCACTGGAATCCAAATCTCAGAAACTTCTGGTGCAACCAGCGAATGGGGATGTGGAGATAGGCATCCTTCAACACCATGGATGCTAAATAATCCTCTGGTTGGATGGTCCATATGATGGCTCATAAGGACTCCATCTTGAAGGTTGTGTCATGCACAGACTTGTTTAAATGTTTCAGGTCCAGAATCAACTGAAACTTCCTGACTTCTTAGGCACCAAAAAATAAATCCCAGGCCTTTCTCTGTTGGGAAACCAGGGCAATTGTCTCAATCTGTATCACGTGATCTAAGTTCTAACTCATGTCTGCCTTGTCACTGGATTTTGAAGTAAAAGGGATTTTAGGAAATGCCCTCTTGTGGGTACTCTGGCATAGCCCAAAGCCAGAATTTTTAACGTTCACTCGTCTGACATTAGTTGGGCTCAACAGCACAAAAAATTCTGCAACCTTCCACCAAGGGAAGGGGGTGTAGAAATGGTCCTTTGTACCTTCAGTGTGAGTTACCGTCTGGTCTTCCCCCACCTACATTATCTCTGCAGGGGAAAGATCCTCTGTTACTGCTGCCCTTGAATCTGAATAGGCTCCTCTATTTCTCTGGCTTACAGAATTCCGAAAGGGTTGAAAAGCACCTCTGGACTGTTGCTGATGAGCAGACCCCAACCCTTTTGGTGCTGCATTTACCTTCTTTTGTTGCTTGCATACTGGAAGTTGCCCTTTCTTATCCTGAACATCCTTCAGGATGTCATCAAGGCCAGGGACGAATAATAACCCTCCTTTAAAGGACAGGTTAAACAGTTTTGACTGGGATGCCTGGTCTCGAACCCAGTTCCAGAGCCAGACACTTTCCATAGTTGCCACAGTATAAGCAGAGCATGCTGACATCCATAAATTGTCCACTGCGACATCCCTTGGAAAGGTGGAGGCCATGGACACAAACTGCAGAATGTTTGGGCCTTCCAACTCTGCAGTGAAGTAGCTACCCAGTGCTGTGACCAGTGAGTTAAATGGTCTGGAAACAATAAAAGATGCATATGATGTTCAAAGACTTGCCCCATTCAAGGCAGAAGCCCTTCTGCATGAAGCTTCCACCCTCTTGTCATGGTTGTCGTTAAGGGCCACCTAACCTTCATTAGATATGGCTTTGTGCTTAACTGAATTATGCATTGCCTTATCTGCCAAAGGAAGAACCTCCCACTTCTTGGAGCTCTCCTCCAGGAATGGTAACATCTCATCCTTGACCAAGGGGCCTGCTTGTACTTGTCTGTCCTGGTCCATTCCTGTTCAGTAATCTGGTTGCAGTGCACAGCGTTTGGGAAACACTCTGGTGCAGAGAAGTAAGCAGGCAGAATAGGATTCACGTCCAGAGACTCCATGACCTGCACCTCCTTCAGCTGCAGTGTCTGACAAATGTCTGTTATAAGATATGACAAGGACTTTGTATCAAACAGAGGAGGGTTCAGAATCATTTTCTCAGTCTCTGTCCACTTCCCCTCCTCCTCCTCTGAGGGATCCTATTCCTCATCAAACAGTACTGTTGGGTAAAGATTTCCCTTGTCCCCCTGTATCCTCATCTTGACAATCCATGTTTTCAAGGTCTGTGGTTGACTGCAAATCTGAGTGAGCAGTATTACTCTGCTCTGGTGCACCTGGCCATGCCTGTAGAGCCCACCCCTTTTATCTGAGGGGTCCACCTTGGGTTCAGGGGCAAAGGGTATAAAGAGCAGCCCCCAGTGTATCCCTTGGTCATACTACCTCTCACCCATCCCACAGGTTGGATACATCAAAAAACAAGGAGCTGGGTTTCAATCCCATATTCATTCTTCTCCAAATTATGATCTCATCATTTCGAAGAGCAGAACTTCATTTTCACCAAGCAGTCCAGTCCAGAAAGTATGGCACACTGGATCTGCATGGCTAAAATTAATTATAGGGCACAATTTTATTGAGACAGTTTGTTAAGGATGTTTTTAAAAAGAAAAAGAGAACAGGCATGCATTAAAAGAAACCTACTAAATGTTCCATTGTTACTGTTTTATTGTCATTATTATGTTTGCTTGCACGTGCAGCACACAAGAAACATATTGAGGTTGTAGAGCATTGCAGAGGTGGGGCAGTTGTGGCCAATCCAGCGAACGCTTTCAGGGGCACGTCCCTCAGCCACCAATCAACAGGGAAGATGCTGATGACGGCAGTTTCAGAGAGCCACACTTGAAAGAAATCTGCCTCTCCAATCAGGGACAGTTTCGTCATTGCAGCAGCAGATCTCATCCCCCCCACCCCCTTTCCTGGCAACTAGGCACATTACAGCCATGTGCATTACAGTGCACAGTAATGCTCATGGCTGGACATATGAGCAACTCATTTGCTCAGTGTGCCTTTCCCAGTGAAACATATTAATAAATAAATAAATACATGAGCCATGCCATGGCTTTCCATAACTGGCAGCTTCTGCCGCCCACCACACACTCCCCCAAATGGTTACATCGTGCTCAATCCCCGTGTCAACATGTGTATCTACCCCCATTTATGTGTGGCACACTGGGAGCCCACCTCAGTGTGCCAAACTAATTATATTTCCAAGACCGGGATGCCCACTTCCGTGTCAGATGACTCTCCCCAAGCCAGAACATATCTTTTGCCGACAACGGGATGCCCAATACCTGTGTCGGCATGCCCCCCAAGCTCAAACTTGTCTTTTGCCAATAACAGGGTGCCCAATCCCCATGTCAGCATGCCCCCCCACCTCCACTATTGTGGCACACTGGGAGCCCATCCCAGTGTGCCAAAATAATTCTTTATCTTTTTCCGACACCGGGATGCCCACTCTCGGTGTTGGATGCACCCCCATGCCCCCTTTTTTCAGCTGACCTCGGGGTGCCCAATCCCTGGTTGGCATTGATCCTCCATCCACTAGTCTGGCACACTGGGGCCCACCCCAGTGTGCTGAATTATTTTTCATACTATTTAACCTGTAAAAGAAAACGTCCCCTGAGGTCTTTTTTTTTTTTTTTTTTAAAACCTAAGAAAAAAAGGTCCCTCATTGTCCTCGCTGCCCTCCCCCATCCCGACCCTCCTCTGTGCACCCCACCTCCCTGTACCAACCTCACCCCATACTTACCTCTGGAGATCTGATGGTGTGATCTTCTGTGGACCGGGAACATGTCTGCACTCTTCAAAAGCCGACTGCAAACTGAAGAAAATCATGCTAAGCCCTATAATGGCAGGCACTGGGGAGTTTCAACTTAAGTTGATATATCAGCCATATTTGAGAGTTTTGCTCCCAGATTTTCAAAATGGGGTTCTTGGGCCCCCACCTCATGAGTACTGGCACTGTCATTTCATTTCTTGGTTCTGAAGGGTGATTTCATGGTTGCTGCGCAGAATCACCTTTTGGGACCAATTTAAGGAAACAACAGTGCCACTGTTCATGAGGAGGGGTCCCAAAAAGTCCATGTTGCAAGTTTGGTAAAAAAACTCCAAAAAATGACTGCATTACAAGCGTGCGTTGTGCAGCTTGTATGCACACTCGTAACTTCTCCAGTTTTTAATATTTTCACTCCAAATTTCCAACATTGTCATTTTTTTCATACCTCCTTATGAACATTACAGCTGTCATTTTTTTATATCCTGCCCAAAATGTGTTTTCACACCTGTGGTACAGAATGGCTCAGTCACTGTGTGAAATCAACTTTTGGGACAGATTAATGAAATAATAGTGCCACTGTTCATGAGTGGAGGTCCTAAAAAGGCCATGTTGAAAATTTGGTGAAAAGAATTCCAAAAAATGACTGCGTTACTAGCATGTATTATGCAATTTCTACGCATGCTCATACCTTTTTTCATATTTTCACTCCAGATATTCAACATTGCCATTTTTTCACACCTGCTCATGAATAGTACAGATGTCATTTTTCACATCCTGCCCAAAATGTCTTTTTGCACCTGTTGCACCGATTGGCTCATTCACTGTGTGAAATCACCTTTCAGGACTGAGTAACAAAATGATAGTGCCACTGTTCATGAAGTGAGGTCCCAAAAAGCCCATATTGAAAACTTGGAGCAAAAATACCAACAAATGCTCAGGACGTTAGGGTTTCCAACGGTAACACCCAACTCTGTACAGACTTACAGGCGTCGGGTGTGTGGCTTGGGGTCATCAGCCATAATGCTCATGCCATTCTACCCCCACCCCCAAGGAACCCATATTCATTGCTTTATCTAACTTTACCAGCAGTCATGCAAATCTCCAGGTGAAAACTGTGGTTGGAAGGTCAAATGCATTATCATGTACTGTATTTTGAAAATATAGCCTTGCTGTTTAAAGGTACCAGCAGTCTTTTTGCTGGTAGCACATTAATATAGCGAACCAAATTGAGTGACTCAGAAATGAGTGCTTCAGTTTGATCACTTACGGGATCAGCGATCAGGAATGGATAGCCGGGGGGAGAATAGTGAGGGACGAAGAGAAAAATGGTGAGGAGAGGAAATGGTGATGGAAGGGGTGGGAGGAGGAGGAGGGATGGGCTAAATGGGGATGTGGAACATGATGTTGCTGTACTACCTGCCTAGCATAGTGGGTAGGGGCAATGTCTGCAGTGCTGGTGGTCCCGGGTTTGGGACTGCATACAAGTATGTTTTTTTTTTTTGCATGTGTTATTCTTTTTTTTTTTTAATTTATTGCCATCGTCAGTTCCTCTTCTTTCCTCCAGTGTCTTTCCCCCCTTGGAGATGACTAAGTATGGGTGTGTGGAGGGAATAGCCCCCTGCATTAAACATTATTTTATATGTGCGCCAACTTGGTGTTTGGCATTGATTGTGATGTGCTGAATTGTTTTTTGGCAGGGTGTACTCGCTGTTTTGTGAGTCGCACAAACATTTTCACTGTTATGACATGGAACGCTTTTTGCCAGAATGGCATATGATGACATTTCATTGTTGTCCTGTCTACGAAGTAAAGTGACATCAAAGGTACTGATATTGTACAAATTCAGTATTATAAAGCAAAGCAAGATACTGCTTATTTAAAATACATAGTTTGGCACCTTTCAATACTTTTAGTACTTTGATTTAAATTGCAAATGTTCACAACAATTCACTGGTTGGAAAAGCTGACAGGAAATTGTTGGTCGCTCCCAATAATTTCCTTTTGTTGGTGAATGTTAAAAAGAAAGGAACTGGTTGATCCTGCTCTTCTCTTCCCCCCAAAAAAAGAAACAAGTAGCTGGCCTGTAGGTGCAGTAGTAGGGCTACCGCATGCAACACCAGTGACCCGGACTCAGAAACTAGCCTGAATTGTCAGGAGCTGGCTAGGGGAATGAGGACTGAACATCCTAGAGTGTGCTCTCCTCCAGGGAGGGGGATGGCTGGTCCTGGCACTATACTGCCACCTGGGTGCCCACAGGTGGCACTGCACTTGTGCCACCATAGTGTGAAGGAGGGACGCCCGACAATGTTGCATTCCATATGTTTGCATGCACAAGCCTGCATCAACACCAAGTCAACGTCCTATGGGGCAAAAAAAAAAAAGGAAAAATGACAAAAAAGGGGCAGTGTACTATGAAGGGTCTGACCTCGCCCTCTCAATGGCGAAACCAGATCTATTTCATCAGCAGTGACAGGGGCGCCTACTGATCCCTGACACGAGGGTGAGCTGTGGAGAAAGAACCCGGGGACTGAGCTAAGCCCCTGAGGAGCCAGGTGACAGGGCTGCAGGGCAGACCCAGGTGGCTCAGCCTGCATTGGGACAGATGAGAACCAGATTAACAAATCAAACAAGAAACAAGTACCCCCTTCCCCCAATCACTGTAGGAACCAATAATCTCACCATGAAGTCTGGCCCTGGGAATCCATCCCTAGTGCTGGAATCCTTCCCCCCACCAAGTAATTAAATTGTTCCTCTATAAAAAGGCATGCATGTCTCTATCAGTTTGTTATAGTAATCTGTTTATATTGGAATTCCCAAATATATATATATATATTTTTTGCTTACCACTAGGTATAGTCAGATCTGCTCTTCCCTCCTGTGACTGCAGCCTCCTGCTCGTTTACCTCTTGTCTTTGCACACACTCCACCTGACTTACTGTCATTAGTGTATGTCAATGTGCTTTAAAAAATTAGTTATGTACTAGCAGTGTAGGGACTGTATGGAGATGAATGGAAGAGCCATGAGGTGCACAACATGTTCACACCTACAGTATACACGATTGGAGTAGAACTTTATTGAGAATGAATGCTGATCACGGTACTAAGGATATCCCTTTTGCTTGAAAAAAGGGAGGCAGTAAGGAGGTGGCAGAAAATTATCACCCAGTCAGCCTCACCCCGGTGGTGGGAAAGGTGATGGAGGCACTAATAAAGAAAAGGGTAGTGAACTACCTGGTGAACAGCAGACTGCAGGATGAAAGGCAGCAAGGATTCACTAATAGGAGGTCCTGCCAGATGAACCTGATAGAGTTCTTCAATTGGGTGACGCAGGTGGTGGACTGGGGGGGGGTGGACATGGCCTATCTGGACTTTAGCAAGGCCTTCAACACTGTACCTCACAGAAGACTAGTGAATAAGCTAGAAAGCTTAGGGGTGGGACAGAAAATAACTAGATGGGTGGAAAACTGGGTGGCAGGCAGAAGTCAGAAAGTGGTGGTAAATGGGGTGCATTCCAGGGTGGGGGGGAATGAGTGGGGTGCCACAAGGGTTGGTGCTGGGACCCCTCCTTTTTAATATATACATCAGTGATATAGCAGAAGGTTTGGAGGGGAGAGTGTGCCTATTCGTAGATGATACAAGAATCTGCAATGGGGGACACTCTGGGGGGGGGTAGAGGCCATGATGCAAGACTTGAGGACTCTAGAAGAGTGGGCGGAAACTTGGCAACTGAAATTCAATGCCAAAAAGTGTGCTGTGATGCATCTGGTGTGTAAAAACATGCAAGCAGCTTACACTTTCGGAGGGGAAGAAATAAAAAAAAAAAGCAGGAGAGAGATTTGGGGATTATAGTATCAAGCAACCTTAAGGTGGGTAGCCAGTGTAGCAAGGCAGCAGGGAAGGCAAACGGTGCTGATGCCTGTTTACAGGGCCATGGTGAGACAACACCTGGAGTACGGGGTCCAGTTCTAGAGACCCCACCTACGCAAGGACACTGATGGGATGGAAAAGGGTTCAGAGAAGAACAGCCAAGATGGTGCATGGTATGCAGGGGAAACCATACCAATAGAACTGCAAGGAATTGGACCTGTACCCGTTGGAGACTAGAAGGGAGAGGGGGGACATGATTGACATTTTTAAACATGTGAAGGGGATAAACAGGGTGAAGGAGGGAAGCTTGTTCAGAAGGAAGGAGGGGGCTAAAACTAGAGGGCATAGCCTAAGATTGGAAGGTGAAAGATACAGAGGCAATGTGAGGGGGTGTTTCTTCACAGAGAGGGTGGTGGAGGCCTGGAATAAACTACGTGAAGAGGTGGTGGAGGCCGAAATGGTGGTGGGATTTAAGAGGGTATGGGATTGGGAAGTGAGGGGAAGGGGAGGGCCCGAAAGAGTGGAGAGGAGTAGGGGATGGGGGAAGGGCAGACTCAATGAGTCAAAGGGTCCTTTTCTACCGTCAGATTTCTGTGATTCTGTGAGACTTGAAATTCTTTTTTGTTGTTTATAAGGCAGTTTGGTTATCAGCATTTCCACTTCACTTGCTGCTCGGGTTCTGCTTAGTCTGAAGGATGGCTATACTTGAACTGTTAGTCTGTGTGCATCACACGGATGCTCACTTGTGGTTCAGAGTGGCATGCTTGATCAGATAAACAGCATAAGTTTTTAGGGATTTTTTTTTTGTTCCGTAACCTGTTTATACTCCCCTAGCTGAGGGAAGCAAGGGCTCCCATCTGCCCTGAAACACTGGCCCCCACCGCCCAACACTTTCCCCAAGCTGTCCTACCCCCAAGATTATATATCCAGGGACAACCAGCAGGTCGCTTCAGTGGTAAGGTGGGTGGGGGCACAGTGTGCAGCACATTGCAGATGCCTGACTTGGTGTGCTTTTCCACCAGTTTTCCTCCCACCTATTTCAGGGGTGCACACGTAAACATGTGCATGTGGAGCCAGGTGCACACTGCACGGCCCCACAGCACTACCCCCCCCCTTTTGCCACTCACAGATCCACACTGCCACGAGGCCTCCTGGCCAGCTCCAGCTACCTGATATTGCTCCCAGTCTCTGGATGCCAATGTGGTAGGTGGTAGCACTATGGCTATGCCACTGGGCCAGCCTAGTTTTGAGTATTTTTGAAAAGAACACTTACAATTATGGCACCCTCTGCTGCACATACCTATGCTCCAGTGTGTCTGAAGATCGATAATTACTTTAGAAGTCTTGCATGTCTAAGGTGGTGAAGGATACACAAGGTGAGCTACCTGGATGCAAGAAAATAGCCTGTGCTGGTCACCAAAGGACAAGCTGAGTTTGCATCTGTTTTTTTTTGAAGTGTTTATCAGGTTTATAAAATGGCAAGGGAAAACATCTAGAAATTTCATTGACCAAGAGATGTCACCTGACCATACATTAAATCTCTATAATAACTGGCTTAGCTTTTTTCCCATAGGGAAATTATGGTGTAATTTGTCATTATAAAGGAGTGTTTATAATGGCAAACATGTGCATGGGTTTCCTTGCTCTGTGCATGCCCCACTGCTGCTTTTCCCTTTAGAACGCACACGGTCATTTTCCCCCCAGAAGACTGAACCGCCACTTACAATCGGACTCGGCGGAAAGTTTTACTTAAAATAAATAAATAAATAAATAACTTTTAACTTTTAAAAAGAACCTGTTTCTACTGCTCAGCCCTCCAAAAAGTTTAAAATTTATTGAAAACGTCACCGTGAGTCACTGTTGCAGACCGGATGGTCAAATCGAACTGGGCGGGCCGCGCAGCAGCCTGAATTCATTTTATATAATTGCTGAGGTGAAAAAGACAAACCCAGCAATTATATAAAATAAAATATGGGTCTGAGTGTGTGAAAACTCAAATTTACACACACCCTCGGGGTTTGATGCTATGCATAAACCCCTCGAGATTAGCTCTCGGGGTTTATGTGTCATTAAACCCCTCAGGGGTGTGTAAATTCTCATTATACACCCAGACCCATACTTTATTCTCTATATAAACACACATTCAAGTGCTGAATCTCATTTTTCTCACCCAAAAACCTACTTAGAGCCATTTTATAAGTGTAATATGTTCTCCAGGGTGTGCATAATGGGTTTTAATGCACTTCCAGGGGGCGTAAGGACACTTAGCCTTTGACCTTATGCCTTATAATCCTATAATCCTATAATGCACACCCTGTCGTGGCTTATTACTTACATGGCAGTCTGCGTCACCAGATAGTCTACTTTAGTTCAATGCAAAGTCACAGTGGCTGATCACATCTTACGTCTTATCTCAGGACCCCATTTACTAATCCCCTCTGACCAGCTTTGCTATATCCACATACTAACAAGAGGAAAATGAATACAAACTTGCAGTGGTCTAAATCTTATCTCAGAACCCCAGTTACTGTCCTCCTGTGGCCAGCTTTGCTACATTCACATATACTAACTAGAGTAAAATGATTACTAGCACAGCAATACGTGTAACATACTATTTAATGGAACAATTACTATACATAAAACAATAATGTCTCTAGTCAGAAAATGGACTACTCGATCCTGGCTTCCTTAAATAAACTCATTTATTACTTAATGAATAGTGACAGTACACAACACCAAAATTACAGCCTTACAGAGGTACACTGTTTGCCTCACAATCCCACCCTCTGCTCAAAGTGCATAAAAAAAAATTGATGTGATTCCGTGAAGTCTGACAATCCACATTTTTGCCACCAGTAAAACAGCTTATGATTTGATCTAGCCTGCTTGTTTAGTCTCTCCACCCCATCCCACCCCCCAGAAAAATGAAGGCCAGCAATCATGAAGAAAGCAAAGTCAAGCACTGTACATAAAGGATAATGTTTGCTGACCCATGCATTTCACTAAGAGGAAGGAAACTTTGGGGCTTTTTTAATGTTAATTTTTTTATTGAAAACATTTGTAAACACAAGCCACCCATTTCTTACCTGGTATATTTCCAGTAGCTAATTTTTGCTGTTTCTTGCTGAGTTTGAGTAACTTTTGCTGCTTCTCCATCCCTGCCTTTCTTGCTGCAGCAGCTTAGGACCAACAGATCCTTGGGGAAGACTGTCTCCCACTTCTCCTCCGCTCTGCACAATGTCAGGTAGGAGTTGATGGGTCCAAGGGGAACACTGCACCCACTACAGAATTTAAGGGGAGGTCAGTCACAGTGGAGAGCATCACACCCACTAAAGAATTTTAAAGAAGAGCGATGGGGGAGGAAGCACAGGGTCAGGTAGGAGCTGATGGGTCTGGAATGAACAATGGACCCACTGAAGAATTTGAAAAAAGAGCGGGGCAGGAAGTGAAGTATTGAGTGGGAGCTGATGCATACTGTTATGTTGCTGGGGAAGCAATGGGGAAAGAAAGATTAGCAGCAGCAGGCAGGAGGTAGTTCAGCATGAATTGGGAAGCAATCAGGAGATAGATCAGTAGGCCTTTAGTAAGACAGAACCATCACAGTTGACATGGTCCACGCAAAATTATTCCATTCAATAATATTAACCAACACAAATTAGCTCTGAAGAACGAGTGACATCACTTCAAACCGGCAGCATGCAGTACATTGTGAAGCTGGCTCCTAGTAGCTGCTCCTAGCCAGAGAAGTCACAGAAACTCTTCGATGCCGGTCATAATATTCCTCAAGTTGTCTAGCCGGGGAAGTTTTACACCCTAAAAGACAGTCTTCTTGAGGAACACTGACAGCCAGAGTGTGTGACAGGTGTAGCTACCCTTAGCCTGGGGAGTATGGGGAAGTAGCAGAAAGTCGCTCCTAGGAAATTTACAAACCAGGTGAATTTTGGCAGTTGGAGCAGTTGCGGTGCTCCACAACAGATGGCAAGAAAGTAAAACATGGTTTGGAATAGGCAATTAAGCCGGGAAGACCTCTGTGAATATTTTGCAACCACCTTCTGCCCTGTAAGTCATTGTTTTGCACTGGATTTTATAAAGTATGGATTTTGGGGGGTGAATAATGGCCCCCTTGTATTAACTGAGTGCTGATAGACTTTGCCCTTTTGGGGAACAGCTTCTTGGATTTTGTAATTCCTTGCTATCTGGGCACCAGAAAAGAGTAACTGTTGAATTAGTGAATGAAATCCAGATGAGCTGAGCAAACTCTGCATTGCAAGGAAAAAACATTAGTGTTTTGGGTCTCGTGAGTCTTGGTGAATCAGTGGTGGGGGTCTTCTGGTTGTCATCCCTAATGCTCACCCCCCCTGAGCAAACAAGGTCAGAAATTAGCTATTTTCTTCACATAGGGCCCGCGGGGTCCTGCATAAAGAATGCCTACAACAGAGTTTGTTGGCAACACATACTGTACTTGTTTACATTTGAAGAGTGTATCATTATGAGGTACTGGCTTGGAACTGTACCTTGTGCTTAAAACAGGAGGCTACGTGCTGGTGGTGAGGGGTGAGCATTAGGAATGACAACCCCAAGAAAGACCCCACCACTGATTCACCAAGACTCAGGAAACCCAAATTAAGTAATTAATGTTTATGAACTTACAGGTTACAAGAAGACACATGAAGGTGATTATAAAGTTACATAAGATAGTTATAAACAAAATACCTGTATGTTACAGAGGGTTTAAAAACCCTCTGCAACATGCCGATATACCTGAGTTGTGCAACAAAAATGTTGTAACATAAATACCTATTAAAAAAGTATGCTTAAAATTTGTTTTTAATCTTTTTACAGCCTCCCCCCCTCCCGAAGAAGCCTTTCAAGGCAAAACATTGGGGTTATCAAGTGGAATAAAAAATATTTAATAAGAACATTATTGTGTGGTGGCCTTCTTGGCAAAGAACAGCCCAATCAAATCACAGTTCAGAATCCATCCAGGGTGGCTGCTCTAATTAAATTGAAAATAATTTGATGATTACCCAACAGGAACACAGTGCTGTCTAAGAATTATTAAGCTCAGTGCAAAAGAACTGAGGCAAGGGTTACTCTGGAAGGGGAACTGGCAATAAAATAAATTTTAAAATAAATTCAAACTTACACGTACTTCCCAGATGCAAAGTGTCTTGGGTATCATATCCAATTCACCAATGTTAGAATTCCTGTTGGCTTGGCTTTAAGAAAGCCTGTATGTACAAAACGCTTCACGAACAATCTGCAAAGGCTGATGACAGCAGGCCACAGACATATGTTTCATCTTTGTTAGGATTAATTTGTGTGCCACAGCCATAGCCTTAGCCAAGTAGGAGTTGGAGCCAGCTGGACTGCATCAATATTTTGAGACGTGGTTATTCCAAAATAGAAAAGTAATTTAAAAAGACAAGAACCCCAGTGCAAAACCAGTGAAGAAAGTGTTACCTGGGAAAGGTATGAGCAAGAAAGCCATGTTTCAAATAACTACAAACATACACATGCTTCCATAATGCAAATCCCCATGGGTAATATATTCAAATTACCATGAAGGAAAGACTTTAAGCTCAGCTTTAAGTAAGACTCTATAGTGCCAAAAGGCTTCACAAACAATCTGCAAAGGCTGAAAACAGCAGAGTATGGGTGCATGTTTCATCCTTGATAGGACTCATAAGTGTGCAATAGCCAGCCATGCATCTGCCTAGAAGGAGATAGAACCAGCTAGGTTGTACCAATGGTTTGGACATGGTGCACTCAAAATAGATAAAAAGAGACAAGAACCCCAATGCAAAAGCATGGAAACAAGGTTGCCATGGATGGGCATAGGCAATAAAATTGTTTCTGTGAATTACAAACATTACATATACTTTTCTAATGCAGAGCAATCTTTTACAGAATTTCACACAAGTTGTGGGCTAATGGTCTTGTTGAATTTTTTTTCAGGAAATTGTGGCATTCATGTTTTGTAAATCAGATCCATTACTTGTGAAAAGCACGGGCATATTGTGGATAGTTCTTGGTGCATTTCACAAAACGGATGCAAATATCTGCGGGTTTGTTCAGCCTTATTTTACACTTGTTTTTCCTGTAATAAGTGTAACTTAGAACGAGGAGTTGATGTTAAGACGCTTCCTTTTTTTAACTTTTACTTATGCTTCCTTTGTGTTCTCTCACCTGTGTAAAGTCGGTCTGATGCTGTCCCACAAATTCTCACTGTACATATTAGGAATGGTATGAGTTCAGTAGCCGTGTCACTGGTGCACTGTATGAATATCAGTTCACACAAAATATGTTATTGAAAATCGTCTGATTTATTGATGTAT
Organism: Neoceratodus forsteri; assembly: GCA_016271365.2. Classification (NCBI taxonomy): domain Eukaryota; kingdom Metazoa; phylum Chordata; order Ceratodontiformes; family Ceratodontidae; genus Neoceratodus; species Neoceratodus forsteri. The sequence continues at coordinate 24,003,147 of CM028134.1, read as the reverse complement.
ATTTATAGAGAATTTTTGAGCAATAGAAAAGCAGGTTGTGATCTGGTCTTAGCATTACAGATGTATGTTAGCACAGGGTACAAAGCTTTCTTTCTTTCTTTCCAAATAGTTTGATCTCTCTCAAAGTCTATATTCTTCCCAGTTTTCCTTGTCACTGAACAAGGACTTTATGCATGTAAAGTACCAGAATAACAAGGACTTTATACACGTAAGGTACCAATGTATTAGTCTGTATAGTGGCATTACTTCCTCCAGAGCTTAGGCAAAGCTGCAAATCCTTGCTTCATTTCAAAGAAAAAAGTTAAGCACAAAAGTAAAAAGTACTGAGTAGCACCTTCTCTTTCAGTAGTGATGAAATTCCTCACCACCCTTTAGTCTCTCTTTCTGCATATTCAGGGGGGGAGTGATGCTTTAAAGCATCAGTTTTTGTTACTGTGTAACTATTACATACTACCTGCCTCTTTTTATTCCATTTTAGTTCACTCTCTCTTACTTTGTAAGATATCATTCTCTTAATCTTCTTAAACAATGTTTAGGGTTAAAAAAATAGGGAGCATTATTAAATATGCCTGCCACAAGGTTTTCATCAATTTTCTCAACTGCATTGGAACAACTGTTTTTTAACATCATTTTCTTGTGACTAAAATGAGATCATTCGGCAAAGATTGTTCCTTGGCCTTATGGAACATTAGTAGGGTTGGACTGGGCATGTAAGGGCCCCGAGGGAAGGTGTAGACAAGGGGCCCCCCCCCCTCACAATGGCAGATGCAGAAATCCTACATGTGCATTAGAGGCACACGCATATTGCTGAGTCCCGGACTCCCGCAGCACCCTCTCTTCTGTTGGTGTCCCTGTCCCATTCTGCCCACGTGCCTCCATCTACCAACCAACCGACCCTCCCCAGGAGAGGAGAGCTGTCCTCCGGATGCTTTATTCTCTCCCCTCTCCCTCCTTGCCAACCCCCAGTTTCTCACTTGCACCACAAACACGGGTTGCCAGTGTGGCATGAGGTAAAACCGTGATTCTTCAGCCTTCCATACCACTGGGCCAGCCACTCTGCGTCATTTTAAATTAAATACTAAAGTCAATGCTGGTCTGGGAGTAGGACTGAGGAACAAGAGGAGCTACAAAAATAAACATTATTTAAAATCACAATAGCTCAATGACAAGCCCTCAAGGCCCCCCCCCCCCAAAAAAAACAGTCAATTGTCTCCAGTCTCCACAGAGCAACATAGGCTAGGAGGGAAAAAAAAAATAACACAGCAGGCTACTAGCTAGCACCAGCTTATGGCTACCCTCGACCTCTTGTGAAATAAGATACTAGTGTAGTGTAGCATTCCTTCCCCTACACACACCATCAGTACCTTCTGATTGGAGGGAATAGGGCAACATTAAATATATAAACAAACCAGCAGCACAGCACATATAATCTAAGAATGAAATATTGCATTATAGGTCAGTGATGGCAGATTTACAGGCAGTTAATTCATGCATAATACATAAAAAACAGCAGTGCTACTTCTAGTTTCAAATACACAGGAAGCAGCTATCAGGTAAAACATCCAAGCCCAAAAGGCGAGACCAAGCGCTAGTCTACATATAATTTTAGTACAATAAGTGGAAGTTTATCTCCTCTCCAATACTGATGGTCCCCTACCATACTATTCTGCTGAAATTAACATATGCAACTTCTCCCATCTTTTAAAATATATTTTGTACCTAATATTGACACTGGCAATAATTGTTTCTATTTTCAGAGCATCCAGCATTTCATTGTGCCACTACCTGTACAAGGGGACCTCTCAGTCAAGCTAGTGTCTTGCGATTTCTGCTTGCCTACAGTTGTTACCGTAGCAACATGGTATTTTTGCATACCAAGAACCTGGAGGCCTCCATAGTTCCCTAGCAAACAAATTTCGAAGGATTTCAAGGGTTAACACATCTCGGAGCCCCAGCAAGGGGGCTAAGTTTGCTTTAATTACTGATCACACCTTTGAGTACTCCCATAATATATGCAGGAGGGATTCTTCATGCTCGCCACATCTTATACATGTAGGGGTGTCACAATGCCTTATTTTGTAGAAGGCTGTAAAGTAGAAGTTATTTAAAATCCTGGACCTGTACTGTGTAAGCCATCAGTTGCCCATTTTCAAATATGTGTGCACATTTATCCCTTCCTAGATGGTTTTCCATGACCAGTTATAAGTACCATAGGGACACATTCACCCAGTAGTGGCCTACTATAAGATGGGATCGAACACGAGGGGACATAGCCTCAAACTGGAAGGTGGGCAATACATAGGTAATGTCAGGGGGCAGTTTTTCACAGAGAGGGTGGTGGAGGCCTGGAACAAGATGCAAGAGGAGGTAGTGGCAGCCGAAACGGTGGAGGGGTTCAAGAGGACTTGGGATAGATTTAAGGGGTTGGGAAAAGAGGATGGAAGCATAACAGAAGGGGGGAGGTAGGGTGTTGGGCAGGCTAGAAGGGCCGTGGGGCCTTTCTCTGCTGTCACATTTCTGTGTATCTGAGTGTATTTGTGTGTACTCCCTCCCACACATTCATGTTAGGGCTGAGTCGGAGATTGCTGTCTGAGTACAACCTGGAAATCGCTTGGCATATTGGCATTAGGGCCATTTGCAAATGCCCTGAGGGTAATTTAATTACCCAAGTTGTGCATTATGCCAGGGATGAGACCCTAAATGTGTGGCAATAGACTTCATGCTTTTTAATTGCAGGAACTATTTTACTTGTGTTCAGTTCCCATGCCAGCAGCATCAGTGACTTTCCCTAAACTGTTCTGCACTCTAACATCCATGCTGGCTAATTAGTTTCCAATCCTTTTCCGCCACCACTGGTGAGAATAGACATTTTCTTTGTCAGAATTTGTCCATTGCCCTAAAAGTCTTTCTTTGTTGGGGCTAGCTTTAAAAAGTAGTCTACTTTCAGACTGTTTGCACTGTTTTTTTCTCTGGAATTGTTACCTCTGTTTTGCCAGTATCTGGCCCGGGCTGTACCTGGAAAAGGTCTTCAGATCAGTGTACCAACCTGGTTAGCAAATGAATAAATAAATAAATACTTACTTTACTCCTCAGACTGCTCTGGGGTGTGCGTTATGCTGTAGTAGTGGCTCAATCCATTGCCAAAAGTCTCCCACTGACCCTAATCCACTCAGAGTCCCTGGGCCTCCCTGGGCTGGCTGTTGTGTCCTACTCCCACAAGACACTCCCCATTGGTACTACAACTGTCCCCAAACAGACTAGGCCACCAGCAAAGGTGTAATTCAAAGAAGAGCCCAGAGCAGAGCAGATGAGCCATCATTCGGAACTTTGGCGGTGCAGCGGACAGCACTACTGATGGCTGGCCTGGCATGCCTCCTTGAGTGGAGCCTCTCGCTGTTATCAGTGTCACTGCTGTGGGCATGGCCTGCTGGGGTACACTGAATAAATTCCCCTATATCCTCGCTTCAGCCAATCAACTGTCTCACTTCACAATCCTTCTCCCGACACAACTCCTGAAGTCCCCGGGCCCGGTCAGTTCATCACCCTACTACTCCTGACCAAATCCGGCATCGACTAGAGTCATGACACTGTCTGCTAACAGCTAGCCCAAAGATTAAGAGAAGCCAGCCCATAGCCCACTGTGCACTCCTCTCACGCTTCAGTGGCAGCAGCAAAATGAAGATGGTGGCAACAGGTGCCAAAACGTACTCAGCCAGAAGGACTGAGGCTGGGCGCACTCACATGCATGGTTTGGGTAACATTCAGGGTAGCTGAAAGCAAGTGTTGTGACACACACGCAAAGTGCATGCTGACAGCTCTCAAACAAGCAGGGGACTAGACTAGGGCACACTCCCGTGGCATGGGCATGGCTGGGGGATAAAAAAAAAAACAAAGTATACAAGTTCTTTTTTTCTATTTTTTTTTTTAATTTCCTACCACTCACCCACGGGCCAGGGAAAACATAACACTAAGTGTTGACCCTGAAAAAAAAGTGCTGCCCAGATATAGGGGCCCCATAAGGGGTGGGGCCCCCAGGGAATTTTCCCTGTAGCTCCGTGGGCCAGTCCGACCCTGAACATTAGGGACACCAGAGCATACTCCAGGCCCCAAAACCTCAGCTCTAACATGAACATAAAATAAAATGTGGCACCATATAAACTGATTTGGAAACGAAAAGTAACAGTAGAGATCAATGCTTGGGGGTCACAAAGGAGTTCATAATGAAGCATATAAGGAATGAACATGAACGGACTGCTTAAAGCACTTTAAAAGAAACAGATCTATTCCAGATTCACACATGCTCCAGTGCACTGTAGTTTTCCCTGCTGTTTCAAATATGGCTGTAGTACTGTTCCATCATGAAATGAGTTTTGTGCTAGACCCTACATTGCCCAGTTATTTTTTCATATACTGCAGCCCCTTTGTAATATCAGTGTCACAGCTTGCACGTGCCAGTGATCAGAAGTGCGAGAACAAATCAGAAGAATGACAGAAAGCATACTCCACAGCTTAATTGGACATACACTGTTTTATATGTTGGAAGCACTCTGAGTAGCACCATCTGGATATGAGAACTGCAATAGCAGAATCCTTAAGTAATTGAAACAGCAGTGCCCTCTAGTTATGAGAAGCAGGTAGAAGTGACAAGTTAAAAGCAGCATCTAACATCACAGCTAATGGGAATTACCCTTTGGCAGTAGAGACAGTCCCTTTTCCCATAGGAAAATGTTGACATCACAGCTTTATACCATAGATGTGATGTTAGGTGACTGTTATTCCATTACTCTGATGTCAGACCAATGGCACAACAACTCCTGAAAGTCAGATTTCTGTTGCAGGACCCTTCCAAAGAAACATTTAGTTTCAGTACATGAAAAAGACAGAATCTGGTGCTCTAAAGCTATATGATCCGCCATATACTATAAAAAATGGTCAAACAAAGCACAACAAGGCTGTATTTCCATCTCAGGAAGCCTTGTGACATCATAGACCACTTGAGCTTTATGCTGTCATGGTTTATGATGTATTATACAATGGGGTATGAAAATCCAGTAACCTCATTGGTCAAAACACATCACATGACCGTGATAAATCCTCCAGTATACCCACTGTAAAAGTTTTGTATCACTATAAAAGCAAAAAAACAAGTTGAACATTGTATAATAGCAATACACCATGACAGGGAGTGGGTATATGGATGAATTTACCACTTCTGGTGTGGTTAAGTCACTCGGCTGTGCCTCGTGACCGAACCACACCAGGCGTGGTAAATCCACCAATATACCTACTCCCTGTCATGGTATATTGCTTAACTCTAACAAAGCTCCCTAAAGAAGAACACAGCCTTGTTTTGCACTATACCATGGACATAAGTGAACAGCCAATGAAATCGTCAGACTGGCAGTTTACCACCGGCATAAATCCTCTGATAACCAACGGCTGTTGATGAGCAAATAAACATCCTAATCATCCGTAGTACAGGAATAAATACAATAAAAATAAAAAACACAAAGCAACCTCTTTAAAAGTTGCATTTTATCATAGTAAAAGAAAGAACCTTGCTATAATCGCAATAGGGCACTCGGAGGATGTGGGTTATTGGGGGATTTACCACAGCTGGCGAGGATTTAGCCACTCGGCCGTGGCTCATGGGCAAACCAGTCCAGCCATGGTAACTCCTCGATAACCCACACCCCTCGTGAATTATTGCTTAATTATTAACCATCTGTTATTCTGTTTGTTACTTTCTTGTTAAAAAGACCCTTTACTAAATCTTTGACTTTTTTTCTCAGAAGCAAGGATATTCCAACCCTGTGGGAATCGTTAGAAGAGCCCAGCATACAGGATACACAAGAATTTGAGGAGCTGTTTTCAAAAGCTAATGTACAGCAGAAGAAAAAGCCACTGTCAGAGACTTATGAAAAGAAAGCAAAGGCTAAAAAGGTAACAGCTGAATTTGCATTTGATTATCTTTTAATCCTGCATATCCTCTCTATATAACCTACTGTTCCTTCCCAAAACTTAACCATAGAAATACCTACGCGTGGTAGCAGCCAGCCAAGTGCCATTTCCTTTGGTGTCAGTAAACTCCATTATAAAGCACAGCATAACTTTTCAACATCCTGTTTTTGTAAAATGTGGGCCACAGACACTCAGATGTGTGACAGTGTATAGCTGAGGCATACAGAATGTGGACACAGTGATGCAGTTTTCAGCACCCATTTTGCTAGATTGCATGATTTATTGTAATTTGCAACTGTTTCATTATAGTGGAAAAGAATGATAATAACTTGCAGTTACATAGGGCTTTTAATACATTGATATCCCACAGCACTTTACAAGCAATGAGAGAAACTTGTGTAGCGAAGAGACCATGAGCACGTAGTGGCACCCTTTCTGCTCACCAACAACCACACACAGCCATGGACATTTGCTTAAACCTTTTTTATAGGAATGGGAATGGTGGCCAAGACGCCAGGAAACACCCACCACTCCTATAAAATCATAATCCTTTCTAGCATACATTTTGCATTCATTTCTGCCGATTCAGAAGTGGAGCTTGGAGTATCTTTTTTAAAGAATTGGAATAAGGAACCATTCCAGTATATCAGCAGGTTGTTCCTACTGTTTTCAAAGTCCATTTGGAATTGATGGATTGTACAGCATTACAGGTCTTGGGGTACTGGAAATCTTAACTGACAAGTGCATCCTGGTGAAGGTCGGGGCACCATATTTCTTTGTATACATGGCACTGTAATCTGGGGGTAAAGGACACATTGCGTTTTGTTTTATCAGGAAGAGGGCAAGATTTTTCATCAAATTTCAGTCCCACCTGGAAGAAAAAAAAGATAGATTGATCACATATACATGATAGTCACACCTACTGACAGTTTATTTCTTTGTTTTTGTTCACTGTGTAAGTGCAGTAGGCAAGAAAAGCCTTTTCCACCTGTGAACTGGAAGAGTACCGTACACTAAAATCAGTGGCAACATGGTAATACAAAACAATGGTGATACAACAATACAAGACAGGTTACCCAAATCACAGTTGATAACATTGGCCCAGATAGTCAAAAGGGTTGCGCCATGAGCAATAGGGTCGCGCCTGTGCAAGTCCGAAATTGCGCCATTCTGCGATATTCAGCAGGAGGCAGTTGCACCACTGAAAACATGCTGAGCAACAGCGCAATGCAAATGAATGCATGCTGAACTGGAGGGGGAGGAACCATGCATAAACTGCACAGCCCGATATTCAGCCGGGCTGTGCAGAGTTGTGCAGGCGCAACCCCGAACCTGCGCCTGCACAACTTTGAGCCAAAAAAAAAAGGATCAAGTCGAGGGCCACCCACAGGTGAGCTGCCGCATTGCAGGGTGCAACACAGCAGCTGCCACCTGTGGCTGGCCCTCAACCTACTCCTGTGCCCCTGCAGCCAGATCACGGGCAAAAGTGTAAAAGTCCCCCTCTCGACTGGCCCGATCGCGGGCAAAAGCTGAAATAACCCCCACCAGCCCGATCGTGAGCAGCAAAGTGTCCCCCAGGCGTATCCTGGTGGTCAGTGAACCGATAAGCCCGATCGCGGGCTGGTAATGTTAAACACACACACCCCAACATCCCTGGTGGTCCAGTGGACCGATAAGCCAATCGCTGGCTGGTAATGTTTTAAAACCCCCAAACATATCTGGTGGTCCAGTGGACCGATATGCCAATCGGCTGGAAAGGCTTAAAACACCCACCCAAGAACACATGCCTGGTGATCTAGTGTCCCCCACCCCACCCACCCACAGCCCCACCACCTCGCCCCCCACAGCCGGTGGGCAGCAGCATCCACTGCCGCCAGCTTGCTTGCCGGATTGATCGTTCAGCTGCATGACTAGAGCCACTGGCGAGTCGATAGTCAGACAGCAGAAGTCCAGACGGTAAACGAACACCATTCACAAATCTGACTGCCTTAGTCGGTATGGGCCGCACGCCCATTGGCCTTGCTCTGCATCACTGGGCATGCAGAGCCCCTACCGGCAGTCAGTCGGTGGGCTGTGGGGCGGCAGGCTGGTGGGATGCTGCCGCCCGCCGCTGAGGGGGAGCAGGGTGGTGGGGCTTCGTGGGTGGGTGGGGTGGGGGACATTAGATCACCAGGGATGTGTTCTTGGGGGAGTGTGTGTTTAAACCTTCCAGCCCGCGATCAGGCATATCGGTCCACTGGACCACCAGGATATGTTCGGGGGGGTGTTTTAAACCTTTCCAGCCCGCGATCGGGCTTATCGGTCCACTGGACCACCAGAGATATGTTGGGGGGGTGTGTGTTTTAAACATTACCAGTCCGCGATCGGGCTTATCCGTCCACTGGACCACCAGGGATATGTTGGGGGTGTGTGTTTTAAACATTACCAGCCCGCAGTCAGGCTTATTGGTCCACTGGACCACCAGGGATACGTCTCGGGGACACTTTGCCGCCCCCGATCGGGCTGGTGGGGGGTGGGGATTTTTACCTTTTGCGCGATTGGGCTGCAGGGCGTCGGTCCCGATGGCTGCTGCCTGGCAGGCGCCAGGCGCAGGTCCTCGGGATCGGGCACCTGCATCTAATGGCATGCAAATGGGGCTATAAACAGATGCAAATGGCCCCGCGCCTTGCATGAATTATGGCCCCATTTGCATGTCACCTTTGAATATCAGAAATTTGCGCATGGGCGCAATGGTACTTGCGCCACCGCAGTTGAATGCTCCACTCTGACCACTTGGCGGTGTGTAAGTTCCACTCGCGCCATGCACAGTGGCTGTGGTTGGGTGATATTCGTAAGGAGTTGCTCAATAGAGCAACTCCTTTGAATATCGCTCCAGCCACACCCCTGCGCAACTATTTTGTGCAGCGCAAGGGCTTGCGCCGCAAAATAGCGCAGTTTGAATATCCGGCCCATTGACTATTGCAGTAAAAAGCAGAGCACAACTATCATAGCAGCAACTGTGGTATAACCAAGACCACCTTAGACGTGATAAACACAAAGGTGGTGGTAACCTCAGTTACAAGAGGTAAGGGAAAGCAACAATCCGTAAAGTGCACAGCATGATACAACTTCATGCCACAAATGTTAGCAGTAGTTAAAGATAATAAAGCACAGGAGCAAATACTAGAGAGGAGCTAAAACTCCTTAGAGTAATTTTCCGATCCTAAGATACATTTTCAAGATATGGTAACTTAGGTTGGCAATAGTCCTTCAGTGGCATTTTTGAGATTTTATTCTCATCCTTTATTTATTCTGTTTAATTAAATGCACTTTATTGAGGCAACTATATAAAGAACAGCAAACGGAATCCAGTACAAAAATTAAAATTAAATACAGATACTACAGAGAAACACACAAAAACAACAACAGAAACCAAAACCCTCCCCTCCCAGTCCCACCCCAAATCCTCCCCTGCAGGACACCCAAAAATGCTCAAAGTGGTAAGAAAGGAAAAAAAGACAATGGAAACTAAAAACATACCCAAAACTACAATACTAGTCCATACTAAAAGAGCAATAAGGAGTGCAAAGTTTTCTGAGATGTATAAATATCGAGAGAGCAATAAAAAGTGGCTATTTCTTTTTTGACAGAGAGCAGTACACATCTCTTGAAACTTTTCAGCCCTGGTGGAAGTCGAATCCTCTAATCAGTGATGAAGGATTATAAGTTTAGCAACAGCCGTAATAAGGGCCATATAACCCTTTTGTGGCTCTAGGAGGTGATCACCATAGTCACCCAAAATGCAACCCTCTAGTGTAAAGGCCTCTTGGAGACCCAAAAGGGGATCTAGACTATTCTTAATAGATTTCCAGAATGGCTGAACTTTAGGGCACTGCCAAATATATGGTATAGGGTACCCTCAGTATTCTCAGCAGTTATTTAATTTGAAGAAATTGCAGCTTGGCCCCAACAAGGTGACTAGTCTATCCTTTCCACTTCTGTAGTCATGTACACACACCCCGTGCTCAGGCATGTTATGACCTGCAGCAAGGGAGAGTACAGAGGCACATCCCATTGATAGGAATGGGACTCAGTTTTCATTTCTATTTAAGACATTGTGATGGCAAGTTGGAGACTAATGAAGGACACCGCTCAACTGACAAGGGCCTTGTTAGTCGAGCAGTCACCTTCATTAATTGCCAACTCACCATTATGATTTATTATTTATTTATTTTAAAATTTGGTAACCAAGAAAGGCACACTGAGCTAAGGCTCATTTCCAGGTGCAACCCAGGGAAGTGGGATATGGTGCAAACTACCAGTAGACAATAACACAAAACAACATCTGAACAGACAGCCAAGGAATATGTTACAATAATAGAAAACATAAAGAGAATGTGCATGTACCACAATTAAACAAAGTGCAATGAACTTTAGCAGTACTTAGAATCATGACCCAAAACTTCTATCTATTAAAATCAAGACTTCAAGGGTAACTGGAAGAAGGGTAGCAGAAGCAAGCTGGGGGGGGAGTTTCAGCAGGCATTTAAAGCAGTTGAAGGATGGGGGGAGACAGATGGAGGAGGGAGTTGGTTCCAGAAAGAGGGAAGCCTACAGGAGAATGCAGATTTTCCAGCAGAGGAACATGGGTGAGGAATGGCAAATGTGTGATGGTTCCTAGAGCAGAGGGAATGGGAGGCAGGGGGGATTTGGCATAGAAGTGAGGAGAGGTAGGAGGGAAGGTTGTGGAACCAACATTTGAAGATGAACATAGCACAATGGGACTGTCGGTGAGATGGCAGAGTGAGGATGGAAAGGTAGGAGTAAAGCAAGCAATGATGTGTGCGTGGAGGAGAGTTAGATGCAGAACAGCAGAAGGAGTTGAGGAGGGCTTCCAGTCTGGTGAGGGAAGTGGAGATGGCAGAGCCATAGGCTACATCCGCATAGTCAAAGACAGGGAGCACCATTTTGGTAACCAGCCCCTTCGGACATGCAGAGATAGGCAGTCTTTGTAACAATAGAGAGCATCAAGCTTGGGATGGAGCTTGGCATGGATGGCATCAATGTGGGCTGAGAAGTCAAGCTTATTATCAAGCCACACTCCCAGGTACTTAAAGGACTGGACAACTTCAAGTGGGGTGCCATCCAGAGTGGTGCAGACAACGGGGGCAGTGAGTCTGGCTAGTTTCTGACTGGTACCATAGGTCATGGAGACTTGTCTTTTTAGTGTTAACTCTAGGTTGGTTAGAATGGAACCAGTGGAGGACATTGTTGAAATCCTGCTGGAGCAGGTTTTCTACAGCTGCTGAGGAAGGACCAGGGGTGAAGATGACGTGTCATTTACATACATGTGTATGTGTGAGTTGACACAGGTAGAAGGGAGGTCATTGAGGAAGACTGAAAAAATGAGGGGTCCAAGGATGGACCCCTGTGGAACCCCACATTGGATAGGAAGTGGAGGTAACAGGGAACCACCAACCTGTACCAACTGTAGATGGACGGTTAGGTAAGAGTTGAGCCAAGCAACAGCAGTGGCAGAGAAGCCAGCATTTCTCAGCTTATCCAGGAGAAGCAGGTGGGACACAGAGTCAGGGGTTTTGGCCAGATTGACAAAATTGTTGTGGTAATGAACACCTGGTACATTCAGGAAAAGATGGCATCAGTGAGACACAACAAGGGGGAGGCTGTGGAATGGTGCTTCCAGAAGCCAGACTGGAAAGGTGATAGGAAGTCAGTAGATGAGAAAAAGTTGAGTCTGGCATGGACAACTTTTTCTTGCAGTTTGGGGCAGGTGGGATGATAGTTACCAGGAGAAGATGGGTCACCCCCTTTGTGACGAGGAATAACTTTGCCATCTTCCAAGATGGGGAAACAGTGCAGAGAGTGAAGGAAAGATTAAATAACAGGGTAAGGGGAATTTCAATAGCAGAAGCTGAGACGTGTCTTAACTTGGGGTCAAGACAATCATGATTGTACTTTGATAAGGTTGAGGGAGGAAAGGGCAAATAGGGTTTCCTGGACCGTGACAGAGGGGAAGTGGTCACCTAGAGGGGGAGGGAGGGAGATATTAGTGGAGGAGGACAGAAGGACACAGCTTGTGATCACACAGGTGAACTATTTTCCATGAAGAGGGGAAGGGAAGTTGACTGGAAAGGGCGGGGTCAAAAAGGGAGTGTATAACCTTCCAAAATTTAGATGGGGAATTTAGGGTTGACCTAGGCTAGCTTTGAAATATTGTGATTTAACTGACCGGACAGTCTTAGTGCAATTTTTCCTCAGAGCTCTGTAGAAGATGTGATCAGAGAAGGAGTGGGATAATTTGTAATGGGCCAAGCACAGTCCTGGGACTTACACAAGTCTGTGACATCAGAAGTAATCTAGGGAAGGTGGGAAGTTTTTACTCTGAGTTTCCTAAGGGGGGCCTGTCCCAGACAGTGGAAAATTTGAAATGAAAAAGAGCAAGGGCAGCATCGGTATCTGAGGCAGTGAGGATGTCAGCCCAGTCGGTAGCAGTAAGGTCACTCAGTAGAATGTCAATATTTAGTGAGCAGAGAGACCTAGCCCAGATATATTTAGGTATTGAAGGGAGTGTCAGATTTTTCTGATGCAGAAGGTCATACAGTGGTTGCTAAAGGCATCTGGCAAAATACACGCAGCCATGATGCAATGTGGGTGGGAGGTTAGAACACAGTCCAATAGGGAAGAGTTAGCAGAGTGGGGATTGAGCCAGGTGGGTTCTAAAATAACCTGTGTCAAATTAAGTGACTTCATCTTGTGAATGGTAGATCTGGAAGATGGGCAAATTCGACTGATAATGAAGTCCCTGAGGAGGATGAGTTCACCTGTGGAGGAAAAAGAAGCAATGGTGGAAAGAGTCTACCAGGAAAGAGTGGGAAGTCTTAGGAAAGGCATAAAAATCTCCAATGAAATGGGTACTGAGGAGGAGAAAGGAAAGTTCGACTAAAAGATATTCAAGGAAGGAGGGAATAGCTTCCTTGCTGGCCACAGTGAATGTCAGACTCAGTTGAATGTAAATGGCCATCCCTCCACTAGGTTTACCCCTATCCTGCCTGAAAAGATGGTGATCAGGAAGTGACAGGTTATGGTCAGGAACCCTAGAGGAGAGCCACGACTCAGTGATGCATAGGACATCAGGGGTGTGTAGTTGCAGCCAAACAGATAGGAGGTCAACTTTTGGTAGCAGGCACTTAGTGTTTAGATGGAAGCCTTTGAGGCCCTTGGAGGTGGCGGGGGAGGGGAAAGGAAGGGGGTCCAGGATTGGGCTTTACATTAGCAGACTTGGGAAGGAGTAGGAGAATGAGTAGAAGAATGAGGTGGAGGTTCTTACCCTTGGAGTGAGAAGGAGAGCAAGATGATGAGGGCGGCAAGGGAAAAGGACACAATGGCGGAACTCCAGGATAAGGATGGGGAAGGCAGGAGACCAGGGTGAATAGGAGGGGAGGAAAAGAAAAAAGGAAGCCAGAGCATAGGATGGGTGGAGAGGAGGATGAGCGAAAGGGAGTTGGATGGGAGAGGGAGGAGGGGGAGGGAGAGAGAGAGAGAGGAGGAGAGGTAGAAGGAGGAGAGAGGGAAAATGGAGCACGCAGAATAGGGCCAGGAACATTATGGCTGGAGGGGAGAGGCAGGTAACTGGCTATACAGAGACTACTGTGATTGAACAAAGCGCAATGGTAATCCAAACACCAAAACAGGCTAGTAAACAGCAATGTGATAATATTAAATGGAATAGCATATGAGGTGAATAAACTGAGGTAATGAACCAAAACTGCAAGGCAAATAGGTAGCAACACAGGTGAAGCAGTGAGCTACATGATAAAACAGCACATTACATGCAGTAGTTAAGCAGCGTGGACACGGTTCAACAAGCAGCAGACAATAGTTCAATAAAACTGGTAAAAGTTGACACAGTATTAAATAGTAATGAAAACTGAGTCCCATTCATTTCAATGAAGGTGTGCCCCAACACTATACCTTGCTGCATGTCATAACATGCCTGAGCACGGGGGGGGGGGTGCACGACTAGGAAAGTGGCAGGAATCAGCTGGCCACCTTGTTGGGGCTAAACTACAATCCCTTCAAACTAAATAAATGCTGACAATAAAAGTTTAAAAATGCCACAGAAGGATTAAGGTGCCATATTATGAAAGTGGCACCTTAAGGTAGAAAAGGTACAAAAATCACTTAAATGACCCTATGAAAAGGCAGGTAATTAGCAGCACCCTGTGCACTACAAGGCAGGGAGTTATGCACAAGTACAGCATTTTTTTAAGTAAACAGTTACCTTTTGTCTAAGTTTCACACGAGACAAGCACAAGCACAAGTGTCCTAGTGATTAGTGGGGTGCCTCGGGGCTCGGTACCAGGTCCAGTGTTTAATCTAGTTATCTCTAGCATGCAAACCACACAAGGTGTCTGTCTGAATAAATACGCAGACAACAGCAAATTGGGGTGTATAGTAAATGACATTAATTCTGTACACTTGCTACAAAATAACCTGGATAATCTATCAGAATGGGCTAAGAAAAACAAGTTGGTCTTTAATATTGCCAAATGCAAAGTTATGCATCTTGGCAAAAATAATAAAACAGTTATTACATGAACAATATGTTATTAACAGTAGTTACTTCAGAGAAGGATCTAGGAAAACATATTACAAACAATTTGAAATTTACAGAACACATTAATAAAACAGTCAAAAAATGTCACTGATTGATCAGCTGTATCTTGAAAAATATCAAAAGTAGAGAGGCAGTGGTGCTACTACCTATTTATTAAAGTATAGGAAGATCACATCTGGATTATTCTTTCTGTACACTGACATCTGCCCAAGAAAGAATAACTGTAAAAGTACAGCGTAGGTTTACTAGAAGTATACAAAATATGAAATCATTTTTGTACGGAGAAAGATTAGTAGCATTGAATCTTTATTCCTTGGAATATTGTTCTATAAGAGGTAATCTATGTCTAATTTTTAGAGCTGTTAGAGATTCTGCTCTTTTTGAAACCATATGCCTGAAATGGTATCATCCTGGAAGGAGCACTACATAGAAACATAGATTTTGACGGCAGATAAGGACAGCTTGGCCCACCAAATCTGCCCATTTCCCTACCTAATGGATAAGCTGCAGATCCTAGTTAACCAGCAGCCTACTTCTTCCTACCCCCACCCCCTAGAATTGCCTTATGACTGTCCCATGCATGCTTGAATTCCACCAGTTTTTGACTCCACAACCTCCCGGAAGGCCGTTCCATGCATCCACAACCCTCTCTGTGAAAAAATACTTCCTTAAATTACCTCTGAGCCGCCCTTCTATCTTCAAATTGTGCCCCCTTGTTCTTGCACACCTCTTTTTTTGAAAGATGCTACCCTCTTGGACTTTGTTGATTCCCTTGAGGTACTTGAAAGTTTCTATCATGTCACCCCTCTCTCTCCTTTTCTCGAGGCTATACATATTCAGCTCCTTAAGTCTCTCTTCATATGTCTTCCGGTGCAGACCCTGCACCATTTTAGTTGCCCTCCTCTGGACAGCCTCCATCCTGTCTATGTCTTTGCGGAGATTGGGTCTCCAGAACTGCACACAGTACTCCAGATGGGGTCTGACCAGCTGTCTGTACAGAGGGATAATAACTTCCTGTTTTCTACTGGTGATGCCTCTACCTATGCATCCCAGTATCCCCCCAGCCCTCCTTGCTGCCCTCTCACATTGCTTGCCCACCTTTAGGTCATCTGATATGACTACCCCCAGGTCCCTTTCCATTTTTGTTGTTATTAGTATCTCATTCCCCATTGTGTACTCTTCCCCTGGGTTTTTGTTTCCCAGGTGCATTACCTTGCACTTCTTAGCATTGAATCTAAGCTGCCATACATTTGACCATGCCTCTAACCTTGCCAAGTCCCTTCTCATCCTTTCTACCCCACCTTGTGCATCAACTCTGTTGCAGATCTTTGTGTCATCTGCAGAGAGACATACTAGACTAGCACAGGAGACCGTACTAGATACTAGATCGCATAAATTGAGATTGCGATTGAGATCTACTATTAATAAGACAGTGAAAATAAATTGTTTCTTTACAGAGAGAGCAGTGCAGTTACCAGTATGGAATACCCTTCCTCCTGAGGTAGTACACAGTCAAAATTTATTGCAGTTTAAAACTAATTTAGATATACTGTATATATGGGAGGCAATAAATATAAATTCCACCTTGGTTAAAGGTGGTGAGTTCATAATCGGCTAGTCCTTAGAACTTGTACTCACTTATGAACCTCCTGCTAAAAATAAAACAAAAAAAACTATTTACTACTTGTAATTACCACTCCGCCAAGTACAACAGAACCATCTTTATTTCACAATGTTATTGGATGGTGAACATTATGTATCCCATTTTCCTTGTGCCTCATGCATGGAATGTGATTGTAAAGTGTTTTATTAGTTATTTATATTGAACTGTTATGATGTTTGATTGTTTTGAATGAAATTACACTTATCAGTCAATAAATTTGAACTTGAACTAGTCCCTCCTGCACAAGAAAGCATGAACCGTTCAGGCATTTATCTTTTGGAATGTCCTTATGTTTCTCAGTTTGAGTGCAACAGCTAGGGTTTTCAAGGACCCTAGGTTTACTAGCCTTTCGTATGAGTGCGTAGTGTATGGACTGTTTCTGGAATGTTTAGGGAAATATCATTCAGGCTTGCTGAGTGGTTTTTCTTATTATTTAAGTTATACCAATGGCAGGATGGAGAACAATTTACCTTGCAACAAAGTGTGAATCTGATGAGGAAGGCTTGAGGCTGAGACATTTTGAACAGGGAAATGATACTTGTTTTTATTTATATTTTACTGATTTTGCATAAAAGAGCAATTCATAGTATAATACAGTACATTTGGTTGGAGACACAGAAACTTAATGCATTAATCAGATGAAGATAGCAATGCAGTTGGCTACTGCAGCAGGCTGCCATTTTTGTACTGTCTCCTGTGCCACTGTCCCAGAAAATTAACATACAGCTTTTAATAATACACTTTGTACAGAGGTCAGTGGAATTAAAATAAAGTTTTTCCTTTTTTCTTTAGATAAACATTTTTAGTAGTTAACTTAAAAAAAAAACCAGCAACCTAATTAAGTCTATATTGCTGCTCCAAATGGAGCAACGAAATGGCATAGGACAAGAGAGTAGTTAGTGTGTGTCCTGCTCCAGTTTCCTGGGGATTTAACACTGACTCATTAACTGTCTTCTGTCCCAAGCCTAAAACTAACCCAGTACACCATATTACTGCCACGTGAGACAGCCAATGATGATAGAGGGAAATACATTAAAAAAAGAACTGGTGTAAAACTTTAGCCTTATAAATCAACTTCAGAACCTGTGTACTCCAATAGAAAATATCAGAGCTCTAACAATAACAAGTTTCTCATATCTAAATTAACCAAGCTTACTGTTCATGGCTCATAGAGAAGAAGGGGTGGGTGTCCTAGCTCAGTGCAGAAAATCATTCAAGTTTACCCTAAGCCTAGGATTCTACGTCTGACTCTTCAAAGTCAGCCATTTTCTCCTTCTCTGTGTCCAAGTTCTGGATCAGGTGATTTGCGTCTTACAGTGTAATTAAAAAAAGGTTAATTTTATTGCCTGCCTCCATTCACAAGTGGGCTGGGTAGAAAGAGGCTAAAAGAACATGTAGATCTCATTGATGCCTCTCAGTTCCCTCAAACATCTTCCAGCGCTGCTGTGTCACAAAGAAAATGTTGGGGTATAGCTGGATAACCACTTCCCCTACATTCAGTTCCTTGACACAGCAGACCCTGCCCAAAGATCTGTCCTGGATCCCTGATCTCACCAAAATAGGCAGTGGGAGGAGGCGAGGGAACTGCATCAGGGGAAACCGAGAGAAGCATGGAAAGCAGCAAGGAGTGCAAAGGTGCAAACTGAGGAGAGAATTGCATGGGCAGTAATGAAAGGGGACAAGACATGTTTTAGGTATGTACAGTATGTGAAAAGAAGACCAGGGGAGGGATGGTAAGGTTAAGAAGGGAAGGGGGAACAGGGCAGAGGAGGACCAGAAAAGGGCAGATATCCTGAACAAATACTTTTGTTCAGTGTTTACAGAGGAAGGAGAAGGGGATGGGCCACAAAAAAGCAACAGGAGCTTTGGAGGGAGGTGGACACTAGTCCTTTTTCAGAGGACAGAGTCCTGAAGGGACTCACAAATCTGAAAGTGCACAAAGCGATGGGACCAGATGGGGTGTATCCAAGGGTACTGAGGGAACAGAGGAAAGTACAGGCTGCACTTTAACAGTCCTATTTAACAACTCACTTGAAACAGGAGTGGTTCTAGAGAACTGTAGGAGGGCAAATGTAGTCTCACTTAACAAAAGTGGTAGCAGAGATGAGGCTGGCAACTGTAGGCCGGTCAACCTGATATCGGTGATAGGAAGGTTAATGGAATCACTGCTGAAGGAAAGAATTGTGGAATATCCTGAATCCAGCAGCTTATAAGACCTGAGGCAGCATGGACTGACGGTGGGGGGAGGTCATGTCAAATGAATCTGATAGATTTCTTTGACTGTGTGACCAGGGCATTAGATCAGAGGAGAGCAGTGGATGTGGCCTACCTAGATATCAATAAGGCGTTCAACACCAGTCCACGCAGCAGACTCATAAGGAAGTTGGCCTTCTTAGCGGTGGGTCCAGAGGTGGTAAATTGGATAAGAAATTGGTTAGGGGATAGGCAACAGTGGGTGGAGGTAAGCTGAACTCACTCCAGAGAAGGGAGGGTGACCAGTGGGATGCCTCATGGGGTCAGTACTGGGAACAGTCCTCCTTAATGTCTTTATAGGTGACACTGCAAAGGAGCTAGATGGATGGTCTGCCTCTCTGCAGATGACACCAAAATCTGCAATAGGGTGATCACTCCAGAGAGGGGTGGAAAGAATGAGCAGAGACCTAAGAAACCCGAGAAGTGGTCAAGGGTATGGCAGCTGGGTTCCAATGCGAAAAAGTACAAAATCATGCAAATGGGGCACAAAAACCTAGAGGAGGAGTACAAAATGTGTGTAAAGGAAGTGATGGCCACCAAACAGGAAAGTGACCAGGGGTAATCATAGCTGGTGTCCTAAAGGTGGCCAGGTAGTGCAAGAAGGCAGTTGGAAAGGCTAGTGGTATGTTGGCATTTGGTATTAGGGGATAACAATGATAGCACAACAGCACAAAGCACAACAGCAAGTTCCATGACAGCAACAGTAGATAACAACACAGAGTAAAAATGGCGATACAAGCAAGGAAACTAAATAACACTTAAAACCCCTGTCCAACCTACACACTTGCAAACCACAGAAATCAAGACACTGAACAGCAACGTACCATGACAACCTGCAGACATGATCAGGGAACCCAGGAAAAACACAAACACACTTCACTAGACACATTAACAAAGCAGGAAGACACCTAGCAGTCTCACCATGTAGCAGAGTGGAAACATCAGAATCATAGCTCAAGCAGTCCTCCATATCACAACAGAAGCAAACCCACTACTTTCAGCAATCCTGGCTGATCTTTCACACCTACATACACTACCACATTTAATGTGGGGGGCTTTGCCCCCCACACTCCCCACCCACAATATAAACAGACTCCAAGTTGCACTTATCACAGGGACAGCAATACAACACAGACATAGTGCCTAAATGACCCTGTGCTGTCCTGTCACATGCATTAATTTCCCTGGCACTGTAATTCCCTCGCTGTTATTCCCTTGCTATTTTCACCTGACACCCTGGCATTCATAGGGAGGGTTATCACCAGCAAATAGAGGGAGATGGTGATGCCTTTGTATGGACTGTTGGTGAGACCTCATTTAGAGTACTGTGTCCAGTTCTGGAGACCACATCTCCAGAAGGACAAAGAAAGAGTGAAGGCTGTCCAGAGGAGTGCAACTAAAATGGTACAGGGTTTGCATCAAAAGCCCTATGAGGAGAGACTAAAGGACCTCAATATGTATACCCTGGAAGCTAGGAGGGAGGGGGATATGATAGAGACATAAATATTTCATAGGGTAAATAAGATACAGGAGAAGAGTACCTTTCAAGAAAAAATGCTCAGGAACAAGGGGACATGCAGCGAAGCAGGTGGAGTTAGATTCATGAGAGATTTGAGGAAGTACTTCACAGAAGGAGGGGTGGATGCCTGTAATAGTCTTCCAGCAGAGGTGGTGGGGGGCAAAAACAGTATTGGGATTCAAGAATGCATGGGTTATGCATAAGGGAATCTTAGTTGAAAGAAAAATAGGGGGAGAAAGAGCTGGAGATCAAGTAAGGTCTTGGTGACACTGTAAGTAGGGAAACATGGGCAGACTGGGTGGGTCAAGTGGTCCTTACCTGCTGTCACATTCTCTGCTCTATGTTCTATGTAGTACTATGTATTACTCATCCCCTGTTTGTGCCAGTCCTATTTGTAATTCACATTGCTTCTTTCTGCTACATTGCTGTGTTTTGTTCCATCATTGCATACTAACACAGAACCTTCGTAAATGAACCTTTGGTTCAAATATATTTTTAATCCTATAATTCAATAAATAAATGTACTGTGTGGAAGATGCACATTGGTCTCTGCCTTTCTAGGGCTCACACAATAGGCTGTATCAACAAAGTCAGGAGCCAGAAGGTTTGGCCATTGTAGAATTTGTGGGAAACAGATATGCAAGAATCCCACCGGGTCCTTTCCTTTAAATCTGGAAGTCCAACCAGTCTCAGGTTCCACTCTCTCAGGGATACCTCTGCCACCTCCAACTGTCTCGACAATGAGACACCACTTCTGCTGTGGCCACCATCATTTTCTCTGCACTGGTTGAGGCCTCACTGACTTCTTCTGAGAGGCCAGTCATGGATTACTCTACTGCCTGCAATCAAGTAGCAAAGTCTTCAAAATGCAGTATTACTGATTGGATCCGTTGGCAGTGATGGCTTCTCTACCTTCTCCACACACCCCACCACTTGCTTAGGACAAACGTAGTAAGCAGCTGTTGAGTGTTGGGATTGTGGATTTCTGTCAATTAAGTTGTCAGCATAAATCTCACTAAAGAAACTATGGTCCCAATAAAACTGATTTTAAAATTAACTTAGCAGAAATACAGGCCTAAAGTACTTAGCAGAAATACAGACCTGAAGAGGGAGCTCAGAGAAATGCGTCCGCTCACACTGATGGCTGGCTCCGCCCCATCTAGAAAAATCATTCTCTGTGGAAAAAGGTAGACTTCCTATGGCTTTATTACAGACTTATTGGAAACACAACTCACAGTTTCCACATTGTGTTTTCTAATTCTAAAGGTTGAGCATGTTCTGGGTAAGAGTATTATTGTACAGGGTCTTAAATAATTGATTAGCAGTTTTTTCCCTTGGGACAATACTAACTGTACAGAAAGCATTTATATAGGTTTTCTACAAGTGTTATGTTTGTTAAACACAGTGAATTAAGTGCTGTGCATTTTCACAATGTGTTGGAACTTTTAAGAGCAAAACACTAATCAATTTTTAGAGTTGAATAAAACCCTGTTGTATGTTTTTACTGTTCTGACTTTCCCCTGATTATTATTGTGCTGATCTGTTATATTTTTCCTTGTAATTGATTGTGATGTATTGGTATGTGTTTTCCTTCAAAAAAATCCCCTACTCTTGGGGGAAAAAAAGGCCATGGATTCTTTGACTTCCACCTAGACCCTTGCCAGGGCAGCACCAGAGATGGGCAGAAGGAACCTGAGTTTAACATCTGATAAAAAAGTTGGCAAACCCTGACAGTACAGCACCCCCATAGTAATGTACTCTAGTGACAGGGTATGAGCCCAAGTCCTGGTGTGTGACATCACTGTTCTTTCTACAGTAGTTGACTGTAATGTCACCCAGGCAGGGGGACTGTGATATCGGGTGCAGACAAGCTGCCAGAGCAGAAGAAGCCTAAGACCCATTGATTCTATTTGCAAGTTTAAGGAAAACATTTATGGACAGTGTACCTTGTAGTTTGAAAGCCCATGCAAAAATCTTAAACTCTAGGCACTGGGCCTACCTGCAGCCATCTTCAGTCTTCAGACACCCTGCCCCAGTCTGCCCTTTCTGATATTATAATACTCTACCAGTAACCCTGGAATCTCTCGTCATGCTTAACCCTTCAAGTCACCATAATATTCCAAAAGTGGTGGCGAAAGAATATCAGAAGAGGGCAGATGAAGAGAGGGACATCTCCAGACCACCATCAGCCTCAGGCAGACCCAGCATCCCATCCCAAAGCTTTTCCTGGCTTTCAAACTATGAGGGACACTTATCCACGAATACCTGGTTTTAATGTGGAAGTGGGAGGTGGAATTGGGGTTGAACAGTCGACTGAGGTAAATGAGGCCCCATTTATTTTCTGTTCCCTCTTTAATACGTTGTATGTAACAGGTTTGTTCCTCTTAGGAGATTCAGGATCAGGGGACACAAACATCAATAGATCACTCCCTAAACTCCTGAAGTTAATGAGAAGTTGAGATAGTTTATGGAAAACATATAGGAAAACCCCTTGTCAAGCTTCACTTGTGCTGTATAAGGCCCACAAAATATATGTAAAATGTTAGAAGATTAAAAGGAAACTTTTTTGCAGATATGCAAATGGCATTTTGAAGGCAAGGGCACATCTGATACATGGAAATTAATCAATGAACTTATGGGGAAAAAATGTTCTTCTAGTATGTAATGTCTTAACACTTTAACTGGGATAATTACAGATCTACTGTTGATTGCTCAGGAATTCAATAACACTTTTACTGATTTGTCAAAATATATTCTACCTGGCACTGCTAATCTGGGAAAACCTAATAATACTGATTCTGATTTACACTATCCAATGTTTTACTTTATATCACTTTTGCCTGAAGAGATTATGGGATATCTTCAAAAGATGGGCCCTGGTCCCTCTGTAGGGAGGGATGGGATTAATTACCAACTCATGAGGATCCCTGTGGACATATTGTGTTTTCCTTTATCTTCTATTTTTAATTTATCTCTTTGTTGTTCTGTTTGTCCTACTATTTGGAAGGATTCTGTTGTTGTACCCATATTTAAATCAGGGGATCCAACCAAGGTTCAGAATTATCATCATGTTTCACTCTTGGCTCTCTTATCTAAAGTATTAGAGGAAATAATCTCTGATCAAATGATTGAATATCTATCAAAATAAAATATTCTTACACCTGCTCAGCACAGCTTCAGACCTGGCCACAGTACCACTATGGCCTTGGTGGGGTTCATGTGCGCAGTCCGGTTGGCTATGGATAGGGGACCTTTATACAGGGGCTGTGTTCATGGACATCACCAAGGCCTTTGATCTGGTAGATCATGATCTTTTGTTATCATCATTGGATAGACTGGGCCTGTCTGGTGACCTGGTGGGGTGGTTTAAAAGTTACTAGAGTCAACAATCTCAGGTAACAAAGATTGGTGGTCATTTTTCACCTGCCAGTTCAGTTTCACTAGGTGTTCCACAGGGGTCAATTCTGGGTTCTCTTCTGTTTAGTCTTTTTTTGAATACTCTTCCTTCAGTATGCCCTAATTCTCAGGTTTTACTTTATGCAGATAGCGCAGTGATTCTCACGAGCGGATTAGACCTTAATATGGTCCAGATAAATTTGACATGTGATTTTCAGGCAACTCATAATTGGTTCATCAGTAACAGACTGGTGTTAAATGAAAAAAAAAAAAAAAGTCTATGTTTTTTCTTAAACCCAGAAGGAGATCAGGGGAGGATGTCTCGTTATCTTTACAGACAACATTGGGAGAGAATATTGAACAAGTCCAACAACTTAAATATTTAGGACTTCTAATTGATGAGGGCATGACATTTTGAACCACGTATTTCTAGTATGATTAAAGTCATTCACCAAAGATTGGGGGCTTTATATAGACTTAACTCACTTTTAGTTCCTTCTACCAGAAAATTACTTTATCAAAATGCTCTCATCCCAATAATAGATTATGGTTTGCCATTTTATTTTTCTGCCGGGGAGTGTCTACTAACTAAAGTTAAAACCTTGTTGAATCTGATTGCTACATTTTCAACACTGTTACCGGTAAAGACACACCATTGTACATTATTGAGGGTGGCAGGTTTCCTGCATTTAGTTTATTGCTTTAAATATCAAGTCGGTCTTCTGGCTAAGAAAGTGGCCTTGAATAAAGTCCCAGAGGTATTTGGTTCTATATTCAAGAGGCACTTTAGCATTGTTCCCACTAGGCTAGCTGGTAAAATATTCTTCACAACAGCTAGGATGAGAACTACTTTGGGACAAAAATCATTACGGTATGTTCTCCCCTGCCTCTTCAGTTCTTTGCTTAAGCAATAAGGCACTCCAGGGTGTGTGTTATTGTGCAATAACGTCACTCCTGGGGTGGGTTGAAGCACAAGGTGAAGCCGAGTGTTTCCACCACCCCAGGAGTGTAACCAAATCACACCTGTCTCTATTCTATTCTAATGGTTCATTGTTATACAAAATAAAAAAAAACATTTAAAAAAAAAATGTTTTCAGTAGATTTTTAGTGACGCAGTATATCTTGTTTCTTAAGAGAAGAGGAAAAAAAGCTAATGGTGATCAATGAGAACAGCAAGCAAAGCTAATGCTAATCAATAACAGTGATGTTATACTGAGATATCACTGTCTCAGGCACACACTGACCAATCAGAATCCGGGATTCTTTCTTGCCATTGTATAATATCTATTTTTGAATGCTTAAACAACTTGCTGTTGTCCTTTAGGATGAAGTTTATGGATTATCTCATGTTAGAAAGTGAATGTCAACCGAAGTGCCACCATCCGTGATATCAATGGTCAACACAGCCCTTCTCTCACCTCCTTGACTGGCCGCTATCTGACAGTCACAGAGTATGATCACGTATGTGCCTGTGTTGACCACTGCTAATAGCAGTCTGCTGCCAGTCTGTTCTGTAATGACAACACTGTCTGAGTGTAGAATTTTCTCTTTTGTAGTATCCCCTGATAACTGGAGGTAGTGACTCCTGGTTGGCTGTAACTGTGTTTTCAATCTGAGGTTTAGATGCCTCATCATTTTGTTGTTTCTTGTTGCATGGTAGGTTAAGATGAAATCTCCCCTCATTCTCCTTTTCTCCAGTTTAAACAGGTCCAGTTCAGCCAGTCTGCCACTATAATCCTTGCTCTCCAATCTCCATTCCATTTTAAGTATTCTGTTTTGCACACCCTCATCTTGTTTTATGTCCTTGTTATAATGTTGCACTCAAAAATGTGCACAGTACTCCAAAAGGGGTCTGGCCAAAGCTTGATAGAGTGACAGCATCATCTCCCTGTCTATACTGATAAAATTCTGCTAAATACAGCCAATTATCTGAAAGCATTTATTTACAATCTCATTGTATTTTTCTCCAAACTTAAAGCTGTTAGTTACATATACTCCCAGATCTCTTTCCTGTTCAGTAGTTCTTATTTTTATTTTGTCACAATAGTAAGCACATTTTGTATTTTTGCTGCCAAAATGCATCGCACACTTTTCAACATTAAAATGCATTTGTTCTCAGCTGCAAATTCTGCCAGCTTATCTAGACCCTACTGGAGTCAGTTCAGTTGATTTGGATATTTGACATGTCTGATCTTTGTCATTGTCAACTTTGATGACCATCCTGTGACCCAGATACTACATTATCCTTCAGTTCAGAATGAAGACCTAAAATTGCCATTATGAAATGAGTACTAAAAATACAAGACTTGATTGCCGAAGAGCTCAGAACCCAGTACAGATATCTCAGCACAACAGCACTGGAGATAATATCTATGACCTCACTGGCCTGTTTACATTAAGCAGGCACAGTCTACAAATACACCTCAGTTTACTTCCTTTTATTAAAAAAAATGGCATCTATTGACCAAACAGCAAAAATTACTACAGCTCATTGGGACTGTTATTCCTTTTAAGCTTTTTTACTTTTTTCACATTTTTACTCATTCAAATGTTTAAGTATTTTTTTAAAGTTGTCTTTACTTATCCGTAGAATCTATTTCATAATTAGAGTAAGGCACTCTAGGGTGAGCTTTGTGCAGGGATAACCAGCACATCACAGGTGGTGCAAGCACTCGGCCTCAGTCAACCCACCCAAGGTGTTTCATGATCCCATTATCCCAGCACTAAACACAATCAGTCATGCCTAATTGCTTAATCATCCAGGATATCCAAGCATCTCTAGCTTCTCTGGTGGTTGGACCACTCCAAACTCCTCTTTCTCCATCTGTCTCCACTTCTGGTGGTGATGATGGATGCCCTGGGTTCGAGATGGGGTGCCCATTGGGGTCACCTTCCAGACTCAGAGACAGTGGTCCCACTGTTCTGCGCATAGAAAGAAAGTGATGGCAGAAGGGGACCACACAGCAGCACTCTGGCGATGAGGGCTGTTCTGTTTTTTACCTACTGGCCTTCGCCACTCTCCTTCTGGATCATCAGCTGTTGATCCATGCAGACAGACAACATTTTGTTGATGTACTATATCAACCGTCAAGGTGGAGTCCAATCGTATCCACTCTGCAGAGAGGTGATGAATCTGGCACTGGGCCATGGAACACAACATGCTCCTGTCAGCCGCTTACTGCCCAGTACCCTCAACATGGAAGTATAGAAACTAATGGCAGATAAGGGCTGCTGGGCCCACTCCCCAGTCTGCCCATTTTTACTCAGGTTTTATTGCAGACCCTTCTTGTTCTATGGCACTGTGTCTTCCCTCTCCTTCTGTACACCAACAATTCGTTTATGCCTATTCCAGGCATTTTGCAACCCCACCACTGTTTTCACCCCCACTAGCTCTGCTGGAAGCTGTTCCAGGAATCCACCACCCTTTCTGTGAAGAAGTACTCACATCTCCCCTGAATCTACCTCTCTCCAGCTTCATAGCATGTTCCCTTGTTCTAGAGCTCCCCTCTTTCTGAAAAATGCCCCCTACTTGTACCTTATTAAACCCTGTGAGATATTTAAAGGTCTTGATCATATCCCTTTTCCTCTCCTCTCCTATCCAGTGTACATATTGAACTCCTTTAGCCTGTCCTCATAGGGCTCTTGATGCTGACCCTGCACCATTTTGGAAGCCCTCTTCTGGACCGCCTCCACTCTATCTGTGTCTTTCCTGAGCTAGGGTCTCCAGAACTGGTATTACCAGTGATCTATATAGGGGCAATACCACCTTGCTCTTCCTACTGGTGATACCCCTACCTAAGCATCTTAGCATCCCACAAGCTCTCCTGATATCCTTTTCACATGGCCTGGCCACCTTTAGATCATTCATTGATTACCCTCCATGGTCTTGTTCCTGCTTGTTCATTGTCGGTATCAATAACCCTACTTTGTACTCCACCCCTGAGTTTTTATGGCCCAAATGCATCATTTTGCACTTTCCTTTGCATTAAACGCCAGCTGCCATACCCTTGACAATGGCTCCAGTTTCTTTCCCATCCCTGTCCATTCCTTCCATCTCCCCAGAGTGTTCACCCTGTTGCAGATCGTGATGTCATCTGCAAAGAGGCAGACCTTCCCTTCCAGCTCCTCTGCTATGTCACTTATAGAGACATTAAAAAGGGGCTGGTCACAGCACTGACCCCTGATATACCCTGCTGGTCACCCTGCCATCCTTGGCGTGAACTCCATTTACCTCTACCCTCTGTCTACTATCACCTAATCAGTTTCTTACCCAGGTTACCACTATATTGCCCACCCCCAAGCTACCCAGGTTGCTTACCAGTCTCCAATGTGGAACGGTGTTGAAAGCCTTGCTTAAATCCGGGTAGGCCACGTCCACCACTCCTCCTTGATCTAACTCCTTGGTCACCCAATCTAAGAAATCTATGATCTGTTTCCCCCTGTTAATCCATGTTGCCTCCTGTGACCCACTGGATTCAAGATATTGCACAATCCTTTCCTTTAGTAGTGTTTACATTACCTTATCCACCAGTGTAGTCAGGCTGACATGTCCATAATTGCCCATCCCTTCCTTGTTACCACTTTTCTGAAGTGGAACTACATTTGCCCTTCTTCAGTCCTCCAGGACCACTCTGGTTTCTAGTGATCCATTAAATTGTGCTGTCAGATGTACAGCTAATACCTCCCTGAGCTCCCTCAGCACACTTGGGTGCACTCCATCTGGCCCCATAGCTTTGTCCACCTTCAGGTTAGTGAGTGCTTTCCTAATTCTCTCCACAGAAAAATGACTAGTGTCTATTCCTATCCCATCAACGCTCCTGGTATCTTTTCGTGATCTATCCTCTTCCCTTCCTACAGTGAACACTGAGTGGAAGCATTTGTTCAAGATGCCTGCTTTTTCTTGATCCTTCTTGGTACATTCCCCCCACCACCCCCTTAACTGTACAATCCCACCCTTTGTCCTCCTTTGTTTGTTAACATACCTAAATGATGTCTTGTCCCACTTTGATACCACTGAGGTATTCTTTCTTCAGTTTGTGCCTTTGTGCTCCTTATTGCTTTCCCTGCCACCTTCTGTTTTTCTTGATACCCTTCCCTATCCTCCCTCTCTGGTCTCCCCGTGCCTTCTGAATGCCACTCTTTTAGCCTTTCACTTTTCTGCCACCTCTGTTGAGAACCAAAGTGGTGCCCTCTTCCTTTCACTTACCTGCTTGATGCAGAGGTTTGTTGCCTTCAACTATGCCTTCTTTTAGTTTGGCCCACTGTTTTTCCACTCCCCTAGTTCATCCCCTCTGCCTGATCATTCCTGAGGCATTCACCCATCTTTATAAAATCAGCCCTTCTAAACTCCAAGACTCTTGCTATTGTGTGATTGGATTCTGTAACTGTTATTTTGTTGAACCAAACTGTACAATGATAATTGGTTCCCAGATGGCTTCCCATCTTGATGTGTGTAATAGTACCCCTGTTAGTAAGCATCAGGTCCAGTATTGCCCCATGGCGAGTAGGTTCACTCACTAGTTGCCTGAGGAATGCCCCCTGCTGGGAGTCCAGAATTTTCCTGCTTCTAGCTGAAGCCACAGTGGAGAGGTTTCAGTCTAGATCCAGCAGATTGAAGTCCCCCACCAACAACACTTACCCCTTTTCAGCCATTTTGCTAATTGCTTCTAACATTTCATTATCTAAGTCCTCCCTGCACACTTGCAGATCATCTCAGCAACTCCCAGGCACTCTGCCAGGAATTGGAGCTCTTGGACTTCATTGTGGATGACCTCTCCCTAAGGTGGGGTCACCCAGACATTGACCTTTTCGCGTCGCCATACAATGCAAATCTGCTGTGCCTCTGCTCACTCGCTTTGAGGCCTATAATTTTTTAGTAAGATGCATTTTCCCTCTCCTGGAAAGGCAGGTTCATGTGTGTTTTTTCACCATTCGCTGTCATACAGAGAGTTCTGGTCAAGTTGAGGGCTGGGTCAGCCACCTTGATTCCAGTGGCTCTGTACTGGTCCAGTTAAATTTGGTTCCCTCTACTTCAGCAATTGGCAGAGGAGTTCCCTGTCTCAGTCTCTCACTGACAGCAAGATGGTGGCCCAGTTGAAGGTTTCTTGCAGGTTCCTCAGAGATATTCGGTTTCTGCACCCTTGGTCCATGATACCGTACTGGTGTGGGACTTGAATTTGGTTCTGTAGACCCTTACTGTGTCTCCCTTTGAGTCTGCTGCTATTTGTAAGCTGTGCTTCCTCTCTTGGAAGACACTGTTCCTAGTGGCTATGATGTCTGCCAGATGCATTTCTAAACTGCAGCCTCTGGTTGCAGATCCCCCTTTTCTTATTTTCCACAAGGATCGGGTAATCTTGCATACTAAACCTCATTTTCTGCCAACGGTAATTTCTAAGCGAACACAAAATCATACTGTTGACCTTCTTATTTATGTCTCAACTGCCACAGATGGGGAAGGTTATCTGCATATGCTTTACGTCCATCGGATGTTGAGGTACCTTGATTTATTTTATTTACTTATTTATTTATTTTATTTATTTACTGTAAAATCGAAATTACAATCCTTTGAGTCATAGACTCTTTTGCAAAGGCTCCACGTCGTTTACAGGGGGTGGAGGGAGAACGAAGTACAAGGAAGACAGACGGAATGAGCAATTATATACAGGTTTCAGTACAGACAGTATTTAAACAATAACTCCATGGTGGTTACAGGGGGTGGAGAGACACAAGACAGTATAAAACAATAAAAGAAGCAAAAATTTTTTTTTTTATATTTACAGGTTACAGAATTGACATGGCAGTTGTGAGGCATTTTGAAGGCTTTTAGGGCGCACAAAATCACACATGCCCACAATGCAAAGCATCATGGGCTGCATATGCAAATCACCACAGAATGTTATGCTGGTCCAACTTTAAGCAGAATTGTATGGTGCCACCTATGATGCTTTGCATTGTGTGGGCATGTGTGATTTTGTGTTTTCTTGAAACTTGGCTTCCCAGCCAAATGCCCTTTGGGGTAACCCTTGCCTCAGTGTTTGCACACAGAGGTTCTTTGTCTTTTAGGAGGCATACATGAGAATCCAAGACAGAGCTTATGCGGAGGGTGGTTCGTAGGGTCTAGGAAGTCCCAGAGTCAGTTATGGGGATGAAGGAGGAGAGAGCAGGCCTTACTGGCATTCACATTTAGAATTTTCAAAGAGGTGTGTTCGAAGGCCTGTTTTGAAAAGTGAGATGCTGTGGGTCTGGGAGAGAGTAGGGGGAAGGGTGTTGAGCCATTTGGGGGCACGGTAGTGGAAGGATCTCTGCCCTAGTGACATTCGACATGGGGGGACCATGAAGGAAGAGGTAGTCGACTGTCTGGTAATCCGCTTGTGAGAGGCCGAGCTGACGATGGGGAGAAGACCAGTTGGAGTAAGCTGGAGGTGGATCTTTTTTGCTAAGATGCAGGTTTGATATTTGAGTCTTTGATGGAAATTAAGCCAACCAGTTAGTGTGTAAAGATCGCAGGTGTGGGTGAGTCTGTCACAGCCAGTAACGAGGTGGCAGACTTTATTAAGCGCTGTAATTATGCTACTTAGGGTGGAGTTGTCAGCGGTGCCATAGATAACAATCCTGTAATTGATAAGTGAGAGGATGGAGTAGGTGACCGCTGTCTGCATGGCTTGGGCAGGCAGGCTGTTCTTGATCCTGTAGAGGGTACCAATTCTGGAGTTGATCGCTGACAAGAGGAGGCGTACATGTCTGTGGTAGGAGAGGGAGGTATCTAAGGTGACACCCAGGTATTTAAAATGAGTAACATGTTCCAGATGGGTACCATCCAAGTTAGTAATTTGGAGTGTCATCTGGCTGTGTGGGCTTTGACGATGTGCAAAGGTCATGGACTTAGTTTTGGAATAGTTTATGATCAGGCAGTGCTCAGTAAACCAGTTCTCCAGCTTCCTGAAAAAACCCTGAAGGGCGAGCTGGAGGGTGTCTGGCTGTGGGTGTTGCCAGTAAAGAACAGCATCATCAGCATAAAGCAGGAGATGACCATTGCAAACTTTGGGGAGTGAGTTAAGGAAGAGTGTAAAAAGCAGTGGACCCAGAATTGACCCCTGTGGAACGATAGAGCACACAGATTTGGGGGTGGAGATGGTGGAGTTGATTCTTACTTGCTGAGAACGACCTGAGAGGTAGTCCTTGAACCAGGCCGATACCTCAGAGGCCACATTTAGTTGTGGCAGGACTTGGATGAGAAGATCGTGATTGACCATGTCAAATGCCTTTGTTAAGTCAACATAGATGGCCCCGGCAATAGAGCCTTGGTCCAGGGCCCCATGGAGAAATGTAGTTAGTTCAGTGAGGGCCGTGATGGTGCTGTGGCCAGCACAGAATCCATGTTGTTCCTTACTTAGGAGGTTGTCTCTCGTAAGGTGCTCCATTAGCTGGTATGAGACTATTTTTTCTAGTACTTTGGAGAGAGGAGGGAGTATTGAAATTGGTCTATAATTACTGGTGCGGGTGGGGTCGCCATTCTTTAAGAAAGGAGTGATCAAGGCTTTTTTTCCAGTTAGAGGGGAACTGGCCGAGGCAGAGTGAGAGGTTAAGAATTTTTGTGAGATGGGGTAAAGTGACATTGAGAGTAAGCCTAATAAGTTTTAGGTCCAGGGAGTCATTGCTGTAGCGAGTATTAGCGATAGCTTTGGAGATATAGCATTTGGCCAGGTTGCCGGGAATGGTTCGGAGCCAGAACGGGGTTGGGAGGTCTATACTGCTGGAATAGGTGTTGGGGGGTTTGGGAGGGAGGGAGGAAGAAATTTGTGCTAAGGATTGTAGGAAATCCTCTGACTGTTTGTGGCTTTTGTCCCCAGAATGGTGGGTTCCCCTATTTAGAAGCAGAACCTTTTCAAATGGTTGGCCTGCTGCATTTCTTTCTGTTGCCAGAAGTGCTGTAAGCAGCCTCCTGGTCCTTTCCGTGCTCACTCCACACAAGGGGTGGCTACTTCTGTGACTTATTTTCATGGTGTGTCCACTGTTGACATCTGTCACGCTACCTCTTGGAGTACTGTTCATGCATTTACTAAGCATTGCAGTCTGGACATCTTCTCTCATAGATGTGCTGACTTTGGCCTTACTTTCCTGCTAGGCCTCCTCACTCAGGTTCCTTAGATCCTTCCTCTCTCAGATTTTTGTTAGTGCTTGGAAATTGTTCCTTGATGTGGTTCAATGGAGGGAGATATTCTCGAAGAAGATAGAATAGTTACTTACCGAAACAGTAGATCTTCAAAAGAATCTCCTCTATTGAGCTACAGCTCTCCCTCCCTCCTCCCTTTTCAGGTGATGGGTGGTTATCCTGCCTACTCCTGCATGCTGGTTCTCCACTTTTATACCCGAATTTGGTGTATTTAGTTAGGTTTCCATATCCACCACCTGTGTGCCTGGTTTGGTCATGGTTGCTTCAGTCCCTGCTGGTCCGATGATCCTCCAAGCTTGTCTCCAGTGGGGAACTGAGGCATAAGAGGGTCACCCACACTATATAGACAGCAACAGTGCATGTTGATGGGGGCAGCCCTAGCTAGCAAATTGCCCAGGTCATCCTGATGCCGATGGCTTATAGTTCCATGATGTGGCTCAATGAAGGAGATTTTCCTGGAACACCTGGACTACTTTAGGAGACTAAAAAGCTTGGAACTGTACACTTTGGTTTATAGAAGGCTTCAGAGTGATCTTTGCCTGCTGTACAGTGCATTTTTAAATCTGGATTTATGAGATTGTCTGGGTCTTAGGACAAGGGACTCATATTATGATACTCGGTAGCATGGCTTACAGCTAAGATGGGAGTTAACTTCTATGTATCTATGTAAGTATGTACCTATGAGTTGTGTCACACCAGGAAAAAGTCAAGCTGGTTTAATCAGAGGGTGATCAGCTTGTGGAATTCCCCATTAGTGGAGATAGTGGGTAGTGGGAGTATGAATATTTTTAAGACTAAGCTGGATGAATACTGTAGTATGAATAACAACACGAGCTATTGATTAGATCTTTTTTTGGTGAGTCGTCATGGGCATTGCCCACTTGACTTGTATTTACATATGATACCTATGATCTACTATTAACTATTCTTTAAGCAGCCAGTCCTCCAACATGTTCCACAAGCTGGTCACCTGTGTTGCTTCATGGAAGGCCAGGATTGCCATGTGGAGGGTGTATACAGATCCACCATGGGAATTTTGTGAATGCCATGGGTAGATCCCTGGTCCCCCATTAGGTGACAAATTATTGTTGTGTTGCCTACACACTGTGAAATAGCAGTGTGTATGCTTAATGATTAAAGCCCTAAGTCCCTTCTGTCATCTGAAGACTGTTACTATATGGAAAAAATAAACACTGGCATCCTTACTATGATTTGTGTTATCAATAGGACAGGCAGTGTTGAGGGGTGAACTCAATCTAAATGTATTCTTAACTTACTGACACACTAATGATGTCAGACAGTTGCATCCAGCCAGGTTTTATGTTGGTTTTTGCTTGGTTGGTTGGATGGATGGTTGATTTTGTTACTCCACACAAAGAGAATCCATTTTGGACATGATGTCATGGCTAAATTTGCCCACCTACTGTATCTGTCAGGGTTTAGATTAGTTAAAATATTG
Organism: Neoceratodus forsteri; assembly: GCA_016271365.2. NCBI lineage: Eukaryota > Metazoa > Chordata > Ceratodontiformes > Ceratodontidae > Neoceratodus > Neoceratodus forsteri. The sequence continues at coordinate 23,969,107 of CM028134.1, read as the reverse complement.
CTATTTAATTTTAAACATCATTTGATGGATTCCCCTTGAAACTTGAGATCCACATACCACAACATTGGCTGTTTCTAACCAGCTTGTCCTCTGTTACAACTACTATAGCTTAATTTAAAGTTTCATATAAGAAATACTCTTTGAAAAGAAATCTGATTGACTTTGAGCCATGTGGGATTTAAACATTAAAGTCTAAATAAATGTTTGCATTTATTTCATGCACAGCTAATGTTTCCCAGATCCAGTTTAAACACTGTTAACTCTTAACATACTCTACATGATATGAGGTCATAGACAGTGCAAGACAATATTGACTAATTGTAAACTTTGTGCATCAGTGATCTTATGATCTGTAGTTCCTTAAACATTGTCCAATCATTGTATGTTCAACTTGCTGGCCATACATGGTAGGTAATTATGCATAACAAAGTCCTTTTGTCTGTGGCTTCAAAACTGGATCAAAGACTCAGTTCAGATTTTCTCCAATTTCTCAAGCACTGGTAACATAATCTCTTTTGAACATGGAGTATATTCATGTTATAATGCTGATTTAATGTAACCTTTGTGCAATCTCTTTTTTTCTTGGATTGTTTATGTTAACTAGTTGTATGCTGCAGCATTACTGTATGCTTTATGTAAACTTTGCTACATCTCCAACTGTCTAGTCTCATGGTGTGGCCTAGTGGTAAGAATGCAGGTTTGAGAATCAGGAGACAGAGGTTTGAATCCCAGCAGAGCCACTTCTACACTAGTTGACTGTGAGCAAGTTGCTTAACCTTCCTTTCCTGCAAGATGTAAAAAGTTAGACCCACTGTAAATGGGAGGTGTTCCTCGTGCTACAGGGTTGGAGAGTAGTCTGTAAAGAGACTCGAACAGTCAGACCATGCCAGCCAGGATTTAGTTTAGACACATATGAATTCCATGTCAAAAGTAAGGAGCTAGTCCGGGCCAGAACCCTTGGTAAAGTGCATTTCAATGACTACAGTGGAAGGAAGAAAGCACTGTATGATGCAGATGATACCCGCATCAGAGTAACGACTGACAGAACTGTCATGGTCAAACGGCAGATGAGACTACACAGTGTGGTAAAGAGCTTCACCATCCACACTTGGGATTCCAATGGCAAGAAGTTCTCTACCAATGTTACGTTGGTGAATGAGGGTCACAAACATCGACATAATCCCAGACACCAACATCATCATCATGGTCACAACTACAACCAAGAGCTTGATGGCTCTCCTGATGCCAAGATGGACCTTCCAGTACTGACCTTCCCCAGGTTTAGCATGGGCTAAGATGACAGAAGAGGGCCTGGGTTATTCCTCCAATGAATGTGGCTGAAAATGTAAGGGGGCCACTCCCCATGCAGTTAGTTCAGATCAAATCCAGCCATGGCAAAGAGATGAAGGTGTTCTACAGCATCACCGGACAAGGAGCTGATCAACCGGGACTTTGCTATCAAGAGGGAAGATGGTTGGGTGTTTGTGACTCAAGCACTGGATGGAGAAGAATTAGGAATAGGAAGCTATCGTCTGTCCCACTGGGAGGTCCTCTCGGAGATGCTCAATCTGGTCTGCAGGGTTAAAAACTGGTGCTTCATTCTGATCAATTACAGACACGGTGACAGTTGCTGTTGAAGAGGGCAAGGTAATAGAGAAGGGTACTTCGTTGGCAGCAGAAATTACACCACCACTATGTTTTAAATTTTCAACAGCCCCAAAACAATTATAAGTAAAGACAACAACGAAAGTATAGTGTCACTAAAAGCCCACAATCTAAGTTTAAAAGAAAAATAGCAATTACCAGTTACTCTAAAGCACTGAATTGAATATGTTTCCTTCCTTCCCCTTCTGGCTTCTTCTGAGAAAATAAACTCTACTTGCTACTTCAGTAATTATACTCTCCAGTGTTCTGCTGTGTCAGAGAATGGAAATTCCATGGATGATCCTATGGGCATTATCATTAGAGTAATCGATCAGAACGATAACAGACCTCGGTTCACTCAACGAGTCTTTCAAGGTTCTGTTTCAGAAGGTGTAACACCAGGTGCCTCTGTGATGACTGTGACAGCTACAGATGCAGATGACTCCAAGACAGCAAATGCTATCCTCGGCTACTCCATTGTGAGCCAGGAGTCCACTGCAATGTGTACAATCAACCAGCAGACTGGAGTTATCAGTGTGGCAACATCGGGACTTGATAGAGAGCCTGTGAGCCAGAACAAGTTGATCATCCAGGTTACAGATATCGAAGACGCAGGTCTAAGTGACACAGTGACAGCAGTTATCACAGTACGAGATGAAAATGACAACTTACCTGAATGACACTGAAAGCAATGAGGACATTTTAAAAACCGTAAAGGGCTTGGACTTTGAGACCACAGCAAAGTACACTCTTGGTTTCTGCTGCCAACGAAGTACCCTTCTCTATTACCTTGCCCTCTTCAACAGCAACTGTCACAGTGTCTGTAATTGATCAGAATGAAGCACCAGTTTTTAACCCTGCAGACCAGATTGAGCATCTCCGAGAGGACCTCCCACTGGGACAGACGATAGCTTCCTATGCTGCCATAGATCCTGACATAGCACAAAAGCAGGTGTTAAATTATCATGTAGGCAGTGACCCTGCAGGCTGGCTTGAAGTTGACCCTGAAACTGGAAGCATACGGTCAAAGGCAGAGCTGGACAGAGAGTCTGGATTCATCAAGGATAACACATATAAGGCACTTATCCTGGCATCTGATGATGGCAGCCCTTCTGCTACTGGTACCAGAATGCTGACTTTGGATCTGGAAGATGTAAATGACAATGCTCCTCTGCCAAATCCTCGCGCCTTTATGATCTGCAATGAAGGACCAGTTTCCACACTGCTGAAAATCATTGACAGAGACCTGCCACCACACACCTCTCCTTTCACAGCCCCGCTTATCCACCACTCTGACAGGAACTGGACAGCCACCCTAAATGGAAAAGGGATGGTTTGTTCTTGAATCTGAAACAAAAGCTAGATCCTAATATCTACTACATTTACCTCCGTCTCTCTGATGCTGAGGAAAAATTCCTGGACACTGTTGTCAGTGCTACCATGTGCGAGTGTCGAGGACAGACTGTTGAATGCCAAAGGACACCAGCAGAAAAAGAGATGTGCAAGAACAAGAGGGCACAATTTGAAGATGGAGGGGGGGCTCAGAGGTAATGTGAGGAAGTATTTTTTCATGGAGAGGGTTGTGGATACATAGAATAGCCTTCCTGAAGAGGTAGTGGAGTCAAAAACAGTGCGGGAATTCAAGAATGCATGGGACAGACATAAGGCAATTCTAGTGGGGGGGGTAGGAGGAAGTAGGCTGTTGGTTAACTAGGATCTGTGGTATATCCGTTAGGTAGGGAAATGGGCAGACTAGGTGGGCCAAGCGGTCTTTATCTGCCATTGAATTCTATGTTTCTATGAGGTTGAATCTCTGGGATATCCTAGGTAAAAAAAAAAAAAAAAGATTGAATTTGCATTTACTGAAATTGCTTGACACTGTTCACCCAGTCACTTTTTTTTTTTTATGGCCCCGATATCCCCATTTTCTCCCGGCCCCTGTCCCAGCCATGTACACGCATGTGGAGGCACACCCCTCCCTCTACTTGCCGCCCCCTTCCACTTACCCTGACCATAGGATCTCCACCAGATGGCAGCGAACTATGGGGGGCAACAGCCTCCCAGAGAGGGAACTGCCTTCGCCACTCGATCCTGCTCCCTCCCTCCCTCCTCCCATGCCAGCTCTCCAATGGCCCTGATCCTTTCCCAAACCCAGGTTGCCAGCATGGTGCGAGGTAAGACATCCAGCAACTCAGACCTCTGAGCCACCAGGCTGACTCTCACCCAGTCATCTTTAATGCTGCAGTGCATGCTAGGGTGGAAATATTATGCCTATATATTTTTTATTCTGTTTGATTGTCCTCCTCCTTCTTCTGCCTTGTAAGATGCACCCTTCCCCCTTTTTGAGTCTGCTTTATTTTCATTTAGGTTTGAGATGATTAAAAGAGTGTTCCATTTGAATAGACACACATCAAAAGTTGCATTTGGTCCTTTTGAATGGCTATCTAATGGTTTTCATTAGTATTCCCAGCAGTTTTTGAACAGTCGGGAAGGGGGGGCAACATTTTCAGAATGGACCCATCTCTAATTTGTTAGCTGTACTGTTAGCAGCATTGTTTGGATGAAGTAGTATCAAGAAATGTTCATATTTTCATCACAAATGACACTTTCATCACAAATGACACAAGCCCTGATTTGCATCATTTTGTGATGCAAAATTTCTGTCACAGATGTCCGTAGACATTTGAAAATATGGCCAGCAGAATGGAACACATTTGGTCAAATATGGATTCTGGTGGATTGTGTCACTGTGTCTTCATCCAACCTGTTTGAAAATCTTGGCCATATTAACATTACTTGGTAACACCCCTAAGAACGTTACTTTTCTTGTCTCTGCAATGAATTTGTATATAACAGACACAGCTCTGTAGCCTTGTGGGACAATGGTTCAAAAACAGTTGAGAATAGTACCACTCTTTTAGTTCAAATCTAAAAAATGCTAAAGCAGACCCAAAACTAGGAAAAAGGGTAACCGGTTAAAACAGCGTTTCAAGAATAGCGTTGTCAAAACAGCGTTTCAGAAACTGTGTTTGCCTTATCAGTGATGGGTTGAATAGCATAAGTCAGTTACTGTTACCCCAGTAGCTGTCTAGGCAGACAGGAAGGAGTCAAGTACCTGGAAGTGAGATGCCTGTTTGAGCTGGTCCCGTGGTGGAGAGGCTAAGACACTAGCTCCCTGAGCAGAGGAGATCTGGGTTCTGTTCCCAGTGTCATGATTTGGGGATCTGTCAGTTTGTCTGCGTTTTCCATTCCTCCCAAGTGTTGCCTGATTTCCCCCCAAGGTTCTCCCCATCCCCGAGTTCAACCCCCCTGGAGTTGTTTATATAACTATCAGGGAGTGGCAAAGCCCCAACATCAGAGGTGAGCCAACACAAAATTGCTTTTGTTACTTTGCCATGGTAGCAGTCCTCTGTGTGTTTTTGGACTGCTACCATTGGCACTATTGCCACATATGGCATTTTGCTTGGGGGCTGTTTATGTCGGTGGCATTTTTTTACTGCGTGGTTCTTGACCGCACTGTAATTGAACATGGCATTTTGACCTACTGCCAGAAAAAGTGCCTCTTAAAACTTAAAGAGAAAGGAGAAATCTAAAACTGAATAAAAAGGTATTCAGTAGATGCACCACGTTCACCATAACATACTCTGCTGAGTACAGTGGTAGTGCTGCCATTTGTGAGGCTGGCAACTCAGGTTGTGGAATCGAATGTGGAACAAGCCAAGGGTTGTTGGAGGGAAGGTGGGGAGGAGGACTGAGTGTCCCAGATGGTGCTCTCTTCCACAGGGGCAGGAAGGTCATGCAACATGCTGCAGTACTGCCACCTAGGTGAACACAGGTGGCATTACAGTCTTGCGTGCCTGCCTGTATATGCATGATGGAGGGGTGATCATGCACATTAGTGCATTTGGCTTGTCAGCAGCTAGTGACTTCACATACTCTCAGGTGGGTTGGACAAAATGGAAAAATCTTGCCCATTGGGTACATGAAGCCCTGCCCATTCCACAATGCCGCATCAGGCTGTCATGTTCTTTCTCCTTGGGGATGTCACCCACTGTGACAACTGAAGAGGGGAGATGCTGTAAGTAGAAGAAGGGAAGACCCCACCTTGGGAAGTGGGGCAAGGGGAGTGTTACAGTATGTTAGGGTATGTCCAGGTCATGGAAGATCAAGAGAGGTGCTGCTCTGAGGATCAGATAGATGGCACTAGCAGTGGCAGAAGGAGTTCCATGCTGGTGACAAATAACTTTAACAAGAACAGGCACTGCTGTATTAAATTTTGCAGCTAATGACCTTCGGGCATATTAGATAAAAGGACACGTAGTTTCATCTGTGATCCATCATTTCCTAGTCCTAGAAAAGGCTAACATGTTCATGTTATGCCTGAAACATTGTATTTACTTTTTTCATTATAGAATCTCTCTTTTCTCTACTCTTGCAAGATGTATTTTCCTACATTTCAATGTTGTTTTACTGTTTTTGTTTTATTGGGGGGGTTAAATACCTTAAAGTGATCTTTTTAAAAATATGGATGCCATTAGGTGTTTCAGCAGTATTCTCAGTTGTCTGGGAATGTCCATACTGTAGTTCAATATCATAATTTCAGACTCTGCGCCCTGACTGTATGAAACACTTGGAATGTGAGCTTTAACTCCGTCTTACAAAATTCCAAGAGGGTGTTGCACTGTAATTATCAAATTCTAGGAAATGCAATGCCTCATGCTGAAAATGGATTAGGAAGGTGTATAACATTCATGCACAAAGCAGTGCCTCCTTTTTTAACAAGGACAGTTGCTTTAGTGTCTCAACTATCATGGCGTCGTTGCACAATCACAAGGGACTGTCACAAAATATTTGTGCCGTCAATTTTGTAATAGTCCCAAATTATCCTCAATAGGGGTCGCAGTCCTTCCCCATGAAGTATCGAACTGCACTACAACTAGGCAGGCAAGATGGCAGAGAACACTACTCAAATGCCCTGTAGGGTTTTCCACAATGCAGTGACATTACCCTGTCAAGGTGCTGCCACATCTTGAGCGATAGTCCCTAATGCCATGCTTTTATAGGCTGATCTTAGGTGTGTTGCAAAAGAGTGCTACTGAATAAAAGAGCCAGACAGGCAGGGAGATCGATTTGGGACTTAACTGACATAACCATGCACAAGAGAATGGGTCTGGGGAGGGAGGGGGATTCTACTGGACACTAGGGGCTACTAATGGGCTTGGGATTGGGAGGGCCTCTGCTGAGCCACCAAGAGGGCCAGAAGAAGCACAACAGTGGACACCACACTTCAGTACACAAGCAGGCCTTATGATATGTGTCGGAAGAGCAATGTAGGCAGTAGCACCTGTCCACTGCCATCATCACGCACCTGATGCTGTGCTCCCCACAGAACCCAGTGAGCGTGCTTAATGTAGCACTATTTGTTAGTCAGCAAAACATTTCATCCCGTAGTTTCTTACCATTAATATGTTTCTAATGTAAATAGATTCGTCACCAGTATATTTCTGTTTCTCTGAGATGATGTTAAAATAGCTTTTTTAACAATTTTATAATATATTTTTCCATTAGCAAATATTGTTGCTTTAATCAGGGGTTGCCAGGTCTAAACCATATTTAGACACACTAATATCTGGAATGTCGAATATGCATTCTGATTTAGATACAGGGGAGGCTCTTCCTTCTAATGGTTAAGCCATTCCTTTGTAGATATGAATTATGTGTTTAGTCAGATTTCCCACCCAATGACTATGCCTTGGAGCCTGTATGGACCATCAGTGAGTTGAAGCACTGTGGTGAGAACCATTAAATAAGTTACTGTGATGTAAAATATCCATTATATTTTGACACAGGAAGGTTGTTCAATAACTGCACTGCCCGAATGAACCTCACCTGCAGTGTGAACAGCCATTTGTTCCATACTGCAGGTGAACTGGCACCAGAGGGTAACAAACTTATGGCGGTGCTCCCCATGTTAGCCAGACGGTGAAGAGCAATTAAAAATAACATTTGTAGTCCTTTGAGGGAGATAACCAACACGGAGGACTCCACAGCGATCAAGCCAGTAACCAGCAGCTGGTTACACATGTTCACATTTCTTTTCTTAGCACATGGCATTATTTTCCTTGCATCCTCATAATATAAAGAAACCCATTCAAAATAAATGCTGTCATTGTATGTAATATGAAAATTACAGTGCACTGTACCAGTAATAGACACTATTATAATGAACAATTGGTTATAGTGGACAAAAAACAATTTCCCATACCAAATATATAGGAAATATAGGAATACTGAACGAATATTTCTGCTCAGTATTCACAAAAGAGGAGGGGGAAGTGCGTAATCCAATTAACAGAAGCACTCTTGATAGGGGGGTCGATCCCAGTCCTTTCACAGAAGAAAGGGTTCTGCAAGAACTCCTAAAACTGAAGGTGGACAAAGCAATGGGTCCTGATGGAATTCACCCCAGAATTCTAAAAGAATTAAGGAAGGAACTAGTGAAACCACTGGCTACTCTTTTTAATAAATCATGGGAGGATGGTGTGGTACCCGAGGACTGGAGGAAGGTGGATGTGATTCCCCTTCACAAAAGTGGGACCAAGACAGAGGCAGGAAACTACAGACCTGTCAGTCTGACCTCTGTGGTAGGGAAAGTGATGGAGTCACTTCTGAAGGAAAGAATAGTTGAGTACCTAGAGGTCAGTGGAGCACAGGATCCAAGGCAGCATGGGTTCACAGCTAGAAGGTCATGTCAGACAAATCTAATAGATTTCTTTGACTGGGTGACCAAAGTAGTAGACCAGGGAGGGGCTGTGGACATGGCCTACCTAGACTTTAGCAAGGCATTTGACACAGTCCCACACAAAAGATTATTAGTCAAATTAACCGGCCTGGGAGTGGGTCCCAGGGTGGTAGCCTGGGTAAAACATTGGCTGGACAACAGGACACAGAAGGTAATTGTAAATGGAGTCCACTCTGAAGAAAGGGCGGTTACTAGTGGGGTACCGCAGGGTTCAGTATTGGGTCCAGTCCTTTTTAATGTCTTCATCAGTGGCATTGCAGAGGGACTGGAAGGAAAAGTATGCCTTTTTGCAGATGACACAAAGATCTGCAACAGGGTTGATACACAAGGAGGCGTGGAAAGGATGAAAAGGGACTTGGCAAGGTTGGAGGAATGGTCTGACGATGGCAGCTAGGATTCAATGCAAAAGTGCAAAATAATGCACCTGGGAAACAAGAACCCAGGGAAGAATACACAATGGGTGGGAGGTAGTAACAACAACAAAACAGGAAAGGGACCTGGGGGTAATCATATCAGATGACCTTAAGGTTAGCAAGCAATGTGAGAAGGCAGTAGGGAGGGCCGGGGTATACTGGGATGTATAGGAGAGGCATCAGCAGCAGAAAACAGGAAGTTGTTATCCTCTGTACAGACAGTTGGTGAGACCCCATCTGGAATACTGTGTCCAGTTCTGGAGACCCCATCTCCACAAGGACATAGACAGGATAGAGGCAGTCCAGAGGAGGGCAACTAAAATGGTGCAGGGTCTGCAAGAGAAGCCGTATGAGGAGAGACTAAAGGAGCTTAATATGTATACCCTCGAGGAAAGGAGGAGAGGGGACATGATAGAAACTTTCAAGTACCTCAAGGGAATCAACAAAGTCCAAGAGGTAGCATCTTTCAGAAAAAGAGACTTGCAAGAACAAGGGACACAATTTAAAGATAGAAGGAGGGTGGTTCAGGGGCAATGTGAGAAGTATTATTTCACAGAGAGGGTAGTGGATGCATGGAACAGCCTTCCTGAGGAAGTTAGTGAGTCTAAAACTGTGGGAGAATTCAAGAATGCATGGACAGACATAAGGCAATTCTTGTGGGGGGCAGGAAGATATAGGCTGTTGGTTAAATAGGATCTGCGGCCTATCCTGTAGGTAGGGAAATGGGCAGACTAGATGGGCCTAACGGTCCTTATCTGCCATCAAAGTCTATGTTTCTATGTTTCTATATCAAATTCAATGCATTTTTATCTTTTTATAATGGCTAGAAACATTGCTTATAACTCAATCAATCAAAGTCTTTATTTAGCCAGGTGATCACCATTGAGCAAGCTCATTTTTGAGGTGGACTTGAGTTTATCAAGGAACAAGGGACAATATACATGGTATGCAACACACAAGAAAATAGTAATAATACAAATAAAGTGAGATACAATAGTACAGTATGTACAAAGTGTCAGCAGGTAGCACTAACAGTAGTATATGTTTGGAACAGAAGATACAGCTAGTTTTGGGTAGGACACAATTTTTCATAAAAGTAAAGAAATATACATATCAGGTGCACTGAACACAAATAAAACCTAATATAAAAAGATATATAGTGATACGGTATGGAGAATTTAGAGCTGGAACCAGGGTCAGAGGAATGTGGAAGGGACAGATATGGGGGTAGAAAAGGGAAGGGGGAAGAGTCGATTATAGATGTGATCAGTCTTTTAACAGCAGTAATTAGAGTGTGCTTGGACTTATAGGAGTCACTATTTAAGGTAGACAGGCACAGGACTCCTTATTATGATGTAGATATAGAGATTTAAAAGCTGCTAGGCTGATGGGGTGAGTTAATTTCAAAGTTTTTTGCAGCTTGTTCCACAGTTGAGGGAGCACAAAGCTGATGGCTGCTCTGCCAATGCGAGATTTTGCTTTGTAAACATAAAGGTAGATATATGAGGTGCTTCTCAGGGCATACTTCCCCAGAGTGCACAAAGGTAAACAGACAGAGATATACTGGGGCAGTTTATTTGAGATAACTGACACTGAAGCTTTTGTGGACATCTGTATTGGTTTTTTTGGGAGGGAATGCAGAGTTGGTGGGGAGATTTGGCAAATATAGAATTAAAGGAAAACAATCATTAATAGCAGCTCCCTCCCCCACAAGGCTTACCCTCCAGTTGAGCCTTTTAAGTATGTTGTGGCGACGCACCATCACTTCGATACATTATGTATTGAAGTGCATGGCGCGGTGCTGCACCTTTACAGATAATGGAGCTCCCCAGTGTGCACCATACTTCTGGGTCGTGGACTTTTCTTTATTAAAATAAAGTATGTTGCGGCACAAGAAAAACACTGCAACATACTTAAAAGGCTTAACTGGAGGGTAAGCCTTGAAGGGGTGGGAGCTCCCATTAATGACTGCTTTCCTTTAAGATGAAAGAGCTACAGAGATTACATTTCTCACAAAATAATTTTCCACAAGATGCATAAACTTTTATTCATTAATTGATTGATTACACTAAAATGAAATAGTTTGATGTTTCGATAAAATCTTTACAGTACAATTGCCTTTGTTCTTACTGTCCTAGAACCCCAATATCCAGCCACTTGTGTTATTGGGTCCAATTCACAAAGGTTGACACAAGCTGCTCGAACGCAGCTTGCGCCGACCACCAGTGTGCCAGGGACTCTGCGCCTAATTCACTATTGGGTAGGGTCCCGGCAGCAGTGTCCCACAGCTTGCACCGGCCCTGGCAATGTGCCAAACAGACAGCCTGAAGGGGTGCCTCAAGCCATGGGGTAGCGGTATGGCAATCACCATGGACAGCAGTCCCTGGTGGTTATCACCTCCCCCCAGCCCCGATGAGATGAATATGAGTTGTATAAATCCATCCTGTAAAATATGTGTTATCCCCGGTAGTCTAGTGGTCCCCTCTGAAGCTCTGATCTGTTTGTATGAGTTTTATACATAAATCATAGAAAATATGTCATATACCTGGTAGTCTAGTGGTCCCCCACCAAGCCTCAATCCCCCCAGTATGAGTTTTATATATAAACCATAGAAAATATGTCATATACCTGGTGGTCTAGTGACCTCCAACCCCCCTACCGTACAGTGCCCAAGCTGACGATTGGCACAGCCTACCGCTCACCACCACAACCAGCCTCCGACTGAGTTCTGAATGTGCACAACATTCATAGAAACATAGAAATATAAACTTTGATGGCAGATAAGGACTGCTTGGCCTACCCAGTCTGCCCATTTCCCTACCTATTGGATAAGCTGCAGATCCAAGTTAACCAACAGCCTATTTCTTACTACCCCCCACCAGAATTGTCTTATGTCTGTCCCATGCACTCTTGAATTTCCCAACTGTTTTTAACCCCATGACCTCCCAGGAAGGCTGTTCTATGCTTCCACCCTCTTTGTAAAAAAATACTTCAAGTTGTCCCTGTGCCGTCCCCCCCCATCTTCAAATTGTGTCCCCTTGTTCTTGCACTTCTCTTTTTCTGAAAGATGCTACCCTCTTAGACTTTGTTGATTCCCTTAAGGTGCTTGAAAGTTTCTATCTTGCCCCCCCCCTTCCTTTCCTCGAGGGTATACATATTAAGCTCCTTTAGTGTCTCTTTGTATGGCTTCTGGTGTAAACCCTACACCACTTTAATTGCCCTCCTCTGGACTGCCTCCATCCTGTCTATGTCCTTGCGGAAATGGGATCTCCAGAACTGCACGCAGTGCTCCAGATGGGTTCTCACCAACTGTCTGTACAGAGGGATAATAACTTCTTGTTTTCTACTGGTGATGCCTCTCCCTGTGCATCCCAGTATCCCCCCAGCCCAGTCTTACTGTCTTCTCACATTGCTTACCTACCTTTAGGTCATCTGATATGACTACACCCAGGTCCCTTGCCATTTTTGTTGCTGTTAGTACCCCCCACACACTGTGTACTCTTCCCCTGGGTTTTTGTTTCCCAGGTGCATTTCTTTGCACTTCTTTGCATTGAATCCAAGCTGCTATACTTTTGACCATTCCTTCAACCTTGCCAAGTACCTTCTCATTCTTTCCACTTCCCTTTATGTATCAGATCTGTTGCAGATCTTTGTGTCATCTGCAAAGAGACACTTTTCCTTCTAGTCCCTCTGCAATGTCACTTATAAAGACATTAAAAAGGACCGGTCCCAATACTAAGCCCTGCGGTACCTCGTTAGTAACCCCCCTTACTTCAGAGTGGACTAGATTTACTATTACCCTCTGTGTCCTGTTGTCCAGTCAGTTTTTTACCCAGGCTGGCTAACTTGCTTCTTAATCTTTTGTGTGGAACTGTGTCAATTGCCCTGCTAAAGTCTAGGTAGGCCACATCCACAGCCCCTCCCTGGTCTAGTACTTTGGTCACCTAGTCAAAGAAATCTATTAGATTTGTCTAACATGACCTTCCCACTGTGAATCCTTGCTGCCTTGGGTCCTGTACCCCACTGGCCTCTATGTACTCAACAGTTCTTTCTTTTGGAAGTGATTCCATCATTTTCCCTACCACTGAGGTCAAACTAACAGGTTTGTAGTTTCCTGCCTCTGCTTTGCTCCCACTTTTGTAAAGGGGAATCACATCTGCCCTCCTCCAGTCCTCAGTTACCCCACCATCCTCCCATGATTTATTGAACAGGGTAGTCATTGGTGTCACTAGTTTTCCCCTTAGTTTTTTTGGAATTCTGGGGTGAATCCCATCAGGCCCCATTGCTTTGTCCACCTTCAGTTTTAGGAGTTCTTTCAGGACCCTTTCTTCTGTGAATGGACTGGTATCGACACCCCGATCCAAAGTGCTTCTATTGATTGGCTTAGGTACCTCACCCCTCCTCTTCTTTTGTGAATACTGAGCAGAAGTATTTGTTCAGTATCTTTGCTTTTTCACTGTCCCTCTCTGCCCACCCACTGTCCATTCTATTAGGCCTTACTATCCCTCCCTTGGTCTTTCTCCGCTCCCTGATGTACCTATAAAAGGTTTTATCCCCCTTTTTAACTGAGTAGGCTGTGTTTTCCTCAGTTTGAGCCTTTGCTAGTCTGACTGCCTTCCCCACTTCCTTCTGCTTTAACTGGTGCAATTCTCTGTCCTGCTCCTTTTGTATTCCTTATACTTCCTGAATGCTATCTTTTTCTCCCTTACCTTCGCCACCACCTCTTTTGAGAACCATAGTGTTTTTTCCTTCATTTTGATTTGTTTATTTGCTTCACACAAAGGCTTGTTGTCTTTGGGTTGGCAGTTTTGATTTTTCTCCATTGTTCTCTCCTTCTTTCCTATTTGCTAGTGCTTTTCTGAGGCAGTCTCTCATTTTGCCAGAGTCAGCCTTCCAAAAGTCCAGTACCCACACTTTTGTATGGCTTGACTCTATGGATGTGTTTATCGTGAACCACACTGTTTGGTGGTCACTTGTTCCCAGATGGCTACCCACTTCTAAATCTGAGATCCTGTCTCCATCCCTGTTTTGAGAGTACCAGGTCGAAGACTGCTCCCTCCCGAGTGGGTTCCAATACTAGCTGTCTGAGGCATGCCCCCTGTAGGGGGCAGTTGATGACTGGCTGTGGTGGTGAGCAGTGGGCTGTGCCAGTCGTCGGCTCAGTTATGGGTTGGGGGAGCGGGGTGGTATGGCAGTGCAGGGTGGGGGTTCCACTAGACGACCAGGAAGTTCTGAATTTCATTTAACTGCAGATCGGGGCTGGGACATACAGCAATCATATTATGAATGAATGGTACAAAGAAACATATAGGGGGCCGGGGCTTGGAGGGGGTGATAGACTACCAGGGCTAGGACATATTTTATAAGATGTATATATTAAACGCATAAGGTGGAATTGGGTCTGGGAAGGGGGGCTCGCTAGACTACCAGGGATAAGACATTTTATTTATTTATTGAAATGTTTCACCAGGAAGGCACACTGAGCAACAAGTCACTCATCTCCCAGTGCGACCGGGGGGAAGGGGTACAAAAGGAATGAGACATTAAACATTCAAGTTACAAGATCATCATTAAAATATAGTTGTAAGACAGGCATTACAAACAGTATTACAACAGTGTTGCAAATAACATGTGGAGTGGACAGTAATAAGTGCTGGGTTAATAAGTAAACAACTGCTTATGTGAAAGAAAAGGGAAGAGTGAGGTGGGGGAGGGGGAAGAGTCGTCTCCCTGGAGACTCCCTCAGGATGTGAGAAACCCTGCAAGGGGACTGGTGGGACCAGAGAGAAGGGATAAGGCAGTGTCCCAGAGAAACCCCTTTAGGATGTTGGGGGAAGGGAGTAGATCAGCGATACTAGCCCTTGGGGGAGGGTAGGAGAGGGACCCATGAAGAGCATTCGGGGTCCTTTACATTCTGTGAGAGATCAAGGGAGGCCAGTAAGGGAGAGTAATTTTGGGGGAAGGAGGGCTAGTGTTTTGGGGGATGGGTATGCACAGGGTAAAATGAAGGTAAGGGTAGAGAGGTAGGGTCTGTCCATGGCTTAGAGGAGGGAATTAGGGAGGGACATGGCATGAGCAGCTAGGTGCAAGGTAATTACTGAGGGCAGAGTTGATGGAGTATATGGAGGATGAGTGCCGGATTTGAGGTGGGAAGGAATTCCAAATTTTTGAGAGGCAGTGAGAGTAACCAGATTGGCTGATTTGGGTGGATCTGTGGGGGACAACCAAGGTATGGGAGTTGGTTGATCTAAGGGAATGGGAGGGTGGGGGTGTTATAAAGGAGGAGGTGAGGTAGGAAGGAGCTCACCCAACCAGTGCTTTGAGGTGAATTTAGCACAGTGGGAGAGTCTTCTATTTGTAAGAGAGGGGAAGGATAGGGCATGATAAAGATCACAGTAATCGGTGCAAGGGGAAGGGGGATCCAGGAAAAAGCGGCAGAAGAAATTGAAGAGGGTGTCCAGTCTGGCCAGGGAGGACTTAGTGTCAGCACCATAGACTACGTCACAGTGGTCAAAAATGGTCAGTATCATCTTCTGGACAAGTTCATGCCTAGCCATAGGAGGGATGCAACTACGGTTCCTGAACAGGGCACCAAGCTTGGGGCGCAGTTTTTTTTGGATGGCATCAGTATGTCCAGAGAAGTTTAGGTGTTGGTCCAACCAAACACTTAAGAACTTGAAGGAGGATGTGTCCGCAAGTAAAGTCCCATCAAGGGTGTGGAAAGTGGATAGGGAGGGAAGCCTAGAGAGTCTCTGCCTTGTGCCAAAGGTCATGGAGACAGTCTTTTTGGCATTCAGAAAAAGTTGATGGTTAGCAAACCAGAGCTGAACCTTGTCGAAGACATACAGTATTTTCTATGACTGATGTATAAAACTCATCCCGGGGCATCGTGGCTTGGGGGGTGCTAGACTACCAGGGATAAGACATATTTCCTATTATTTATGTATACAACTCATAAAGGGAGATCGGGACGGGGGGACCGCATATTGCCGCAAATCTCAAAACTTTCCCAGTGGACACGTCTAAGTACCCTTAGATCAGCCCGGGCTGGTCTAAGGGTACTTAGAATGTTGACCGGTGAGAGGGTTTTGTGAATACTGCAGTGGGGGATATGGATACCTGTGTCTGCTGCTAGCCCCCTAAAACCATGCTGCAGCCCATTTTGTGGTGCAAGGCTGGTGCAAGACCCCTTTGGCGCATGCAGCCTGTGTTTGATGCAGGCTGCCTTTCTGAATAGCTCCTGGGGCATCTTTTGGCGCAAGGTGACAATTGCATCATTTATGTTTGATGAAGGTACCTTGTGTCAGTCTAAAGGCCTTGTAAATTGGGCCCATTATCATCTTCTTACCTTCTACAATAAAGTTCCTTATAGGAGAATGGCCCTGAATCTATCAGTCATTTTTCCCCAGTAGAAGCTGTTTTTTAAATACAGGTTCAAGTAAATAAGAATACATCCAATGGTACTAAAGGAACTGGCTGAGGAGCTGGCAGGGCCACTGGCAGACCTGTTTAATAGTTCACTAGAATCAGGCATGGTACTGCCAGACTGGAGAACAGCACATGTAGTGGCCCTCCACAAAAGCGGTCCCAGGGATGACCCAGGGAATTACAGACCAGTCAGTCTGACCTCCATTGTGGTTAAGCGCATGGAGACCATACTAAAGTAAGGGTTGGTGGAATATCTAGATGAGCATGGTCTCCAGGATGAGAAGGCAGCATGAGTTTATGGGGGGGAGATTGTGTCAAACAAATCTGATTGACTTCTTTGATTGTGTCACTAAGACAGTAGACAGGGGCCAAGCGGTAGATATCCTCTATCTTGATTTCAGCAAGGTCTTTAATTCTGTGCACCACAAAAGGTTGATCAGGAAGTTGGTGGATCTTGGGGTTAGGGAAAAGATGGCCAGATGGGTGGAAAACTGGCTGAGGGACAGGACCCAGAGGGTGGTTGTGGGAGGGGAGTTATCTGGCACCAGAGAGGTAACCAGTGGGGTCCCATAGGGCTTAGTGCTGGGGCCGGTGTTGTTTAATGTCTCCATCAGTGACTTTGGGGATGGCATTAAGTGCAAAATGTGCCTATTTGCAGATGACACCAAGCTCTGTTGGAGAGTAGACACAGCTGAAGGGATGCAGGACCTACAGGAAGATCTGGAAAAGCTGGGGAGGTGGTCCAGGATGTGGCAGCTTGGCTTCAATGCCAAGAAATGCAGAGTTATGCATATTGGAGCCAAGAATTCCAGGTCAGAGCACTACCTGGGTGGAGTCCGAGTATCTACATCAGAGGAAGAGAAGAACCTGGGAGTGATGATCACTAGTGATTTGAAGCACTCCATACAGTGCAGGAAAGCAGCAGCAAAGGCAAACAAGATGCTGGGATTCATATCTAGGGGGATCAGTAGTAGGAGAGAGGAGGTTATACTGCCCTTGTCCAGGTCACTGGTATGGCTGCATCTAGAGTATGGAGTTCAGTACTGGTGGCCACACCTCAAAAAGGACATTAACCTGCTGGAGAATGTCCAGAGGAGGGCTATAAAAATTATAGCAGGTCAGCAGGGTAAGGCATATGAGGAGAGACTGAGGGCACTGAACATGTACTCCCTGGAAGACAGGAGAGAGACAGACACATGGTCGGCACCTTCAAGTACTTGAAAAGGATAAATAAGGTTGATAAAAAGAGTCTCTAAGCTGAGTGACAACCATAACATGAGGGGGCACAGTCTTAAGCTGAAGGGTGGGAGGTTTAGAAGGGAGGTCAGGAAGCACTTCTTCACAGAGAGGGTGGTGGACACTTGGAATGCACTGCCAGAAGAGGTCATCTTATTGAAGACAGTGGGCAGCTTTAAGAGAGGCTGGGATAGGCATAAGGGGAAGGTAAGGATCATGGGTAGGGAGGATGGGAGGAGTGGGGAGGGAGGGCAGGGACATTAGCTCAAGCTGTGGACCCTGCAATACAAGCAGACTTGATAGACCAAATGGGCCTTCTTCTGCTGGCTTCTTCGTATGTTTGTATGTTCTGTTATTGCTCTAGCTGTCCAGGCTTTTTTAGTTATCCTAGTGGATGTGTCTGATTTACATGCCGCTGGTACGAACCATTTTAGAACTGTATGATGTAGTTTATGTCCCTGTTCTACTCTTCTATTGTTGGCACAATGCATTCATGTTCTACTGTAGAACTCTGGCTGAGTGGGACATAAACTGCATCATACAGTTCTAAAATGGCACGTAATACCAACGTGCAAAGCAGAAACACCCAGTGAGCTTACTAAAAGGCCTATATAGAGGGAACAATTACAGAAAGTTAACCAGTACTTAAAAAACAGATTGTATTAGGAAAAATGACTAACAGGTTCAACACAGTTCTCCTTTAAAAAAATCTTATGCTCCCTGACAGTTAAATAACTTTAAATAAACACACAGAATAAGGAAACACATGCTAGACAGGATGCTAAGTAATCTGTGAGATTCTATAATAGGTTCTCATTCACTCTGAGCCCATGCTTATACACGTAGACACACCTAAAATATCGGCTCCACTTCCTCTAGGTATAATGGACACTGGATATAGTAGTACTAGTAGCAGTAGTAGTACTAGTACTAGTAGTAGTAGTAGTAGAAGACAAAAGTTATGCCCACAGATGTGTCCATTATAGCATGCGTGCACTGTATTGCTAATGTTAGAGATGGCATGGCAACTGGTAAAATTAGCCATCTTGTTTCAGATCCTGTTTTTGAGATTCAGGTTCAATCACCAGATTAATTTAGTTTTAAAGAGGAAGGAAAATAATTTGATTATAGAGTATGGTGGAATGTTATGCATGGAATTCCATGCCTGGAATATAGAGGATGGTGTATGAGCAAGCATACACAACAAGGCAGTTGTGATCGAGAGGATTCCATGGTAACCAGAGACCTCGAGGGCATAACTCGAGAGGTTCGTTACCACAGAAACCTCGAGATGTACAACTGCCTTGTTTGTGTATGCTTGCTCATACACAATCTTTTATAGTGTATGGGCAAGCATTAGCGGCACTTCGTGATCCTCCACACAAGTCTATCGGAAAAAAAAAGGCTTACTTGGGACTCTGTTGCTTACTTCCCGGTTGCCGTGGGCCGCTCAAGTGCACATGTGCGAATGTGTTCGATCTTGTTGTGCTGTACCGGTGATGTACTTGGTGCAGCACTACAAGATCGTGACGCACTGAGGCAAGCACAACAACGCTGTTGGGAGCATGGATTTCCATGCTCAACAGCGTTCCACCATACACTATATGCTTGTTCTGCTGCAGTAGTGATATCACTACTGCAGCAGAACAACATGGAATGCTGCCAACATGTTTTTAAAAGTTTGTACCATCTGACAGATGCTATGTGTTGTTGTGCCTGATCATTCTTCACTTGTGGTTGAGTAAAAAAATTTTTGAAAATGAAAAAAATGTGTTTTCAGTTGTCTTCACTAGCTTATTCTTGTATCTCGAGGTTTCCATGGTAACAGAGCACCTCTTAAGCTGCGCTCTCAAGGTCATCTGTTATCAAGGAAACATCTTGATGCAAGGATATCCTTGTTGTGTGACGTCTCATACACAATCCTCTATTTGTAGCACCTTTCATACAGACTGTATCCCAAAGTGCTTTACAATCCAGGAGAGGAAAGGAGAGAATGTTGCTGCCATTTGACACAAAGGGACATTCTAATAGCACTGAGATTGATTAGAGACAGATTATAGGGAATATGAATGGATTTTCCAGTTTTCTGCAACATAAA
This sequence comes from Neoceratodus forsteri, assembly GCA_016271365.2. Taxonomy (NCBI): domain Eukaryota; kingdom Metazoa; phylum Chordata; order Ceratodontiformes; family Ceratodontidae; genus Neoceratodus; species Neoceratodus forsteri. The sequence continues at coordinate 23,949,486 of CM028134.1, read as the reverse complement.
AATACAGTTGGCATTAGCTGGAATAAAACATCATAAAAGTCATTAAAACTGAATTTCTGGACAATGCAGCATTTATTAAAGGAATAATGCCTGACAGGGTGGGTGTTATGCTGGGATTACATCCCACCTCAAGTTGTTGGGCTGAGGCCACAGGCCGAGGGCATCCAACACCCGAGAAGGGATGTTATCCCAGCATAACACCCACCCTGGAAGGCATTATTCCTATTATACAATGGCTTGTTGTTTTATAATAAAAAAATAATTTTAAAGAATGTTTTTGTTGGTGTGAAAATATATTTTTGTTTCTTAAGAGAAGATGAAACAACGGGAATCCAAATGCAGGCAATCAGCAGGGATGTTATGCCAGGATAACATCCCTGCTGTGACAACCTACTGACCAATCAGAAGCCAGGATTCTTTCTTGCCATTACATAATACTAATTATACAATAGCAACAAAATTTCTAGGCTTCTAATTGGTCAGACTTCCCTAGAACAATGAAGTTATTTCACAATAACATCACTGTATCTAGGGCAGGCACAGAGATTGCCACAGCACAGTGAAGGAAATCCCTGGCTCCCTACTCCACCGTGAAGCTGACACAGCTTCCAACCATTTACACAGCCCCCAACACCAACCATGTACATTAAATTCCCTCACTGCCAGCTACAAGCAGTTTAAAAGATATAGTGCTGTATCCTGGTTACCAGATTAACAACCCCCTTTAGCAAATTGCACCACAGCATTTGTTTTTTTCTTCTTTACAAGTTTAAACACAGAGCCACACTGAATGGCTTCTCCTCAAAAGGCGCATAGCCGTGCACACATCATCCACTCCCAACTTCTGTCAACTTACCAGTCATGCCATCATGAGTAAGTGTAGTCCTGTGCTGCTCTCCCGGTACAAATTAGAACGGCTGCAAACTGTACCGGGAGAATGTAAAAAGCAGGCACAGTAAACACGGTGACCCTGAACTGAAAGCCACAACACAAAGCAAGTAAATGTCAACAGTGGCCATCCTGTACTGCATGCTTCTGATGACCAGAGCAGATTAATGGCATTAAATTCAGCTTCTCCTGGTACAGTCAAACAAAATAAAGCACAGTGTACTTGGAGAACAATTTAGAAAGCTTGGTGGAGGAGGGTGATGATGACAGGAGACGTCTATCGGTGGGGGGGGAGAGAGACACAGGAGGGGACATGTAACAGCACCATCTGGTGGACAAAGTCAAAACGGGAACTTTTTTCATTACTTGTACACTTCCACACTGAAAAATCTAATATAAAAATATTTTGAAAAGGATTTTTTTTTTCATATTTTTTCATTCTGTACAAACAAGCCATTGTATAATAGCAATAAGGCACTCCAGGGATATGTGTTATTGTGTAATAACGTCACTCCTCAGGTGTTGAACGCACTCGGCCTGTAGCCTTATGCTTCAACAACCCGAGGAGTGATGCTGTTACACAATAACACACACTATATCATGCCTTGTTGCTTAAATAAATTTGAAGGTAAACAGATTCTTTGTAGCTTAAAGGAGAACTGCACTTACTCTATAAGTATTTTTTCCCAGTAGAAGCTGTTTTTTAAATACTGGCTCAAATTCTGTTATTGCACTAACTATCCAGACTTTTTAGTTATCTTATTGTTTTCAATTAACATGCTGCTGGTAAGAACCATTTTAGAACTGTATGATGTAGTTTATGTCCCCGTTCTGCTCTTCCATTGTTGGCACAATGCATCCATGTTCTACTGTAGAACTCTGTGGCTGAGAGGGACATAAACTACATCATACAGTTCCAAAATGGTGCTTATAACCAGACTGTAAAGCAGAAACACCTACTGAGGTTGCTAAAAGGCCTGTATAGATTGAACAATAACCGAATTTTAACCAGTACTTAAACAGCTTCTAGTGGGAAAATGACTTATAGGTTCAGCACAGTTCTCCTTTAAGACTTCACCCATTCTTGCCTTGTACAGTAGTCCTGACATACTGTTTGTGATGACGGAATCATTTCCATGGCAACTGGTTGTGATGTCACAAACAGAGGATTAGGATATTTGAACAGGAATAAGTAGTGAAAACAGACGAAGTCTAAAGAGAAATATCTTGTTTTAGTTAACATATCTTCAGCCATAACTGAAAGCAAACCTAATGAAAAAATGAAAAAGTTATGGTAAAATATTTACTAAATATTTCTTCTCTATATTTTGTGAAGGGACAGGAAGTAAGGCTGGAAATAGTGTGTTACCAGATATTCCTGAAATAAAAATAGAGAGAGGCAAAGTGGAATTACTGCTAAAGAAACCTGAATAAGATACAGGGCCCAGATGAAATACATCCAAGGGTGGTCAAGGAACTAGCAATGGAACTCTCAGGAACTGTGAAATGTTTGTTTGAGCTGTCACTAAAACTGGGTCATGTGATCAGCTGTTGGAAAGAGGCATTTGTGGTACCTATCTTTAAGAAGAGATCTAGGTGAGATTGATTTCGGGGTTTCTATTCTTTTATTTTGTTCGTCATTACCTTGCACTGTACCTACGGTTTGGTATTTATCATTGTTGTAGTTTTTAGGATTTTAATAAAGTTCATTAAATTGCAAAAAAAAAAAAAAGGGATCTAGGGAAGATCATTATAATTACAGACCACTTTGCCTGATATTGATTTGGGTGAAGGTATTAGAAACAACTGTGGAAGAGTAAACTGAGATCCTCACAGACAATAATTTGTTAGATGATACCCAGCTTGTCTTTCATGGGGGAAGATCCTGCCAAACAAAACTGATTTGATTCTTCAAGCTGGTTCACACAGCACTGGATAAGGGACTACCAGTTGACATTATATTCCTGGACTGTAGTAAGGCCTTTGATACTGTACTACACTTCAAACTTATTAGAGGAATAGAATAAGTATAATAGAAGGCTAGTAAAATGGATTGCTGGATGAAGGAAAGCAAAAAGCAGAGGGTGAGCCTAAAGGATTATGTTTCAAACTGGGGCTCAGTGACAAGTTGGGTTCCTCAAGGGTCAGTGCTCAACCATGTGCTGTTTAACATATATACTGTTTGTATCAACAATACAGTGTAGACAGGGAGCATGGATGTACAAGTTTGCTGATGATGCTAAAATTGATGCTGTACTGGATATAGAAGATGGAGTTGATACCTTAAGGAACATTTTGGATAATTTAGAAGCATGACAAGGAAAGCTAAATTGAGCTTCAACATAGATAAATGTACAGTGATGCATCTGAGAGATAGAAACAAGAAGAAGAAGCAGCAGCAGCAGAAGAATAATCAGCATTTATATAGCACTTTTCATACACATTGTATCCCAATGCACTTTACAAGCAATGCTAGACTGGTAATGAAGTGACTGAACTTTTAATGGCAGCCATTACAAACATCAACATCCACACACAGCCGTATACAGTAGCACCAGCCAGTTTTATGGGAAGGGGAATGCTGGCCAGAACACTGGGGAAAGTCCCCTACTCTGTTGGGAGAGGGTGCTGTTGGCCCATTCTTGATGGGGGCGCCAGAGAAGGATGAGGAGTTGAAGGAGCAACAGGCTCGGTGCCGATCTGCCCTAGCCAAGGAAATTTCAGAGGATAACAGTGAGGAGATTCTAACTGTGATGGCTAGAGACATGGACGTGGAGTCATAAGAGGGCATGGCGTCTGAGAACAGCGTGGCAGAGATGGATACAGAAATGGAGGAACCGATGCTTAGTACAACAGAGGAGGACATTAAGTAGGCACAACTAGAATGAGAGTTGGAGGAGAAATGGGCTACTATTTTTTATGGATGCTAGTGAGCAACAAAGAAAGGTACAACAAATGGAAGGCTGCACTACGAAGGATGGCAAGGAACAAATCACAGGAGAAACGTTCCGGGAATACGACAAAAAAAGGGAAACTATTGTTCACGCCACCGACTGCAAAAGTAGCAGAAATTCCACGGATCCCTACCCCAGGTAATTCCCCAGAGGCACAGACTCTGCAGGAGAACATCAGAAAGGCCTTTTGAATGACTAAAGAAGTGCTGGGAGGTCCTGGATGGTCTCCAGAGAAAGCATTGATGGGGGCAGGGTGGATGCAAACAACAGAAGGGAAATGGATCCCTGACCTGCGATGGGAGAATTTCAGCACAGGGACCACACAGGGGAATCTCCCTCGCAAGTGCCTGAACACGAGGGGGAACAAGACGAAAAGAGTGTTTAATTACTTACTTTCATCTGAATCTCTGTCCTTGCAGTTTACGCAGGGGCTGGTAACCTATCTGAATAAAGCTGGTGATAAGACTCTTATTAGTAACCGGAGACCTATCTGCCTCCTGAACTCAGATTTTAAAATTCTTACACATCTTTTGCAAAACAGATTATAAAAGGCGGCAAAGAATCTGATACAGACAGGACAAATATCTGCCTTTCCAGGATGAAATATTCAACACAATCATTTAATCAGAGATGTATATAGTTTTTGTGAAGTGCAGGATGTCCCAGGATTTTTGTTGTCGCTAGATCAGCGTAAGGCCTTTGATCGTGTTAGTCATGAGTTCTTGTTTAAAGTCCTACTGAAATACGGGATATCTCAACCCTTTCTTGGATGGATTAAATTGCTGTATCAGAATGTGGTAATCTCCTTAATGATAGCAGGGCAAGGAGGGAAGAGAATCAGACTCCAGAAAGGAGTGCAGCAGGGCTGTCCTTTGAGCCTGCTATTATATATTTTTCTTTAGACCCTTTAATCCGAAAAGTATTGGTCAATCTAAAGGTATGGGGTATTTCTGGAGCTCAGGTGAGAGATAAAGTAAAACTGGTAGTGTACGCTAATGATATTTGTGTTTTTGCGCAGGACCAGGATAGTGTACAAGAATTATTACAAGAAAAGGAAAGGTTTGCTTCTGTTTCTGGGTCTAGTTTAAATATTCAAAAATGTGTAGGGCTACGGTTGGGTTCTAGTGCTCCCCCGTGACAGAAGTCTGTGGAATACATATGTCCGATGACCCAATTAAAATCCTGGGGGTTAAATTTGGCCTTGGGGACTTGGCCTGCCTAAACTGGGAGGAGGCTGTGCAAAAGGGAGAAACAAAGGTACCAAAATGGAAGAGATGGAGAATGGCCAAATTAAAATGAGTCCACATAATTAAGCAGTTTTTAATCCCGTGTTTTCTCTATGTAGCTATGGTATTTCCATTGCCAGCAGCACTTGAAACTAGAGTATATCAGACTTTCTTTCAGCTACTGTGGGGTAGTCGGCTGAACCCTATTAAAATGGTAGTGACATATTTACCGCTGAACAAGGTAGGGGTTGCAGTGGTGAACCCAACAGTATGTTTTCACTCTTTGTTTTGGACAGTTAATATTAAGTTAGCCTTGTTATTCTGACCATCACTGATTAGGTCATGGTTGGTAACTACATTCCATGGGTGTCGGCAAAATGGGACAATCTTCCCCTTAAGCTTACACCAAGCATAAAGGAGTATGGGTATTTAAAGACTACATTTTAGAAATTGTTCAAGTGGCAGGTGATGAAGCAACAATTTTTACAAAGCTCTGGGAAGGCCCTGTACAATCCGGTTTTAGGGTTCCTAGGCCCAGATGAGTGAGATTTTGAATACTGTATGCCATCACAGAAACACTTAGTGTATAAACAGTTAACTCACTCAAGGGTGCCCCAGTGGATGTGGGACACGTAGTGGCTTTGTATGCATGGCAGAATATGAGTTAGAGGAAACCACAAACACAAAGTAAGTAATTAAAAACTGTTAACATAGAAAAGTAGAATTTGATGGCAGATAAGGACCGCTTGGCGCTCCTAGTCTGCCCATTTCCCTACCTAATGGATAAGATGCAGATCCTAGTTAACCATCAGCCTACTTCCTCCTACCCCCTATTATAATTGTCTTATGCCTGTCCCATGCATTCTTGAATTCTTCCACTGTTTTTGACCCCACAAACTCCTCAGGAGGGCTGTTCCATGCATCCACCACCCTCTCTGTGAAAAAATACTTCCTCACATTACCTCTGAGCCATCCCTCCTCTATCTTCAAATTGTGCCCCCTTGTTCTTGCACATCTCTTTTTTCTGAAAGATGCTACCCTCTTGGACTTTGTTGATTCCCTTGAGGTACTTGAAAGTTTCCATCATGTCCCCCCTCTCCCTCTTTTCCTTGAGAGAATATATATTAAGCTCCTTTAGTCTCTCTTCGTATGGCTTCTGATGCAGACCCTGCACCATTTTAGTTGCCATCCTCTGGACAGCCTCCATTCTGTCCATGTCCTTGTGGAGATGGTGTCTCCAGAACTGCACATAGTACTCCAGATAGGGTCTTACCAACGGTCTGTACAGAGGGATTACAACTTCCTGTTTTCTACTGATGATGCCTCTCCCTATGCATCCTAGTATTCCCCCAGCCCTCTTTACTGCCTTCTAACATTTCTTGTCCATTTTTAGATTGTCTGATATGACTACCCCAGGTCCCTTTCCATTTTTGTTGTCATTAGTATTTCACCCCCAATTGTGTACTCTTCCCCTGGGTTTTTGTTTTCCAGGTGCATTACTTTGCACTTCATTGCATTGAGTCTAAATTGCCATACAACCTTGCCAAGTCCCTTCTCATCCTTTCCACCCCACCTTGTGTATCAACCCTGTTGCAGATCTTTGTGTCTGCAAAGAGACATACATTTCCTTCCAGTCCCTCTGCAATGTGACTTATAAAGACATTAAAGAGGACCAGTCCCAGTACTGAACCCTGTGGTACCCTACTAGTAAACCCTCTTTCTTCAGAGTGGACTCTGTTTACTATTACCCTCTGCGTCCTATTGTCCAGCCAATTTTTTACCCAGGCTACCACCTTGGGACCTACTCCCATGCTGGCTAACTTGTTTATTAATCTTTTGTGTGGAACTGTGTCAAATGCCTTGCTAAGTCTAGGTAGGCCACGTCCACAGCCCCTCCCTCTTCTACTACTTTGGTCACCCAAAGAAATCTATTAGATTCATCTGACAAGACCTTCCTGCTGTGAATCCATGCTGCCTTGGGTCCTGTGCCCTGCTGGCCTCTAGGTACTCAACACTTCTTTCCTTCAGAAATGATTCCATCATTTTCCCTACCACTGAGGTCAAACTAACAGGTCTGTAGTTTCCTGCCTCTGCCTTGCTCCCACTTTTGTGAAGTAGAATCACATCTGCCCTCCTCCAGTCCTCAGGTACCACCCCATCCTACCTTGATTTGTTTAAGAAGGTAGTCAATGGTGTCACTAGTTCTCCCTTTAGTTATTTTAGAATTCTGGGGTTAATCCCGTCAGGCCCCATTGCTTTGTCCACCTTCAGTTTTAAGAGTTCTTTCAGAACCCTTTCTTCTGTGAATGTACTGGTATTGACTCCCTTATCCAGAGTGTTTCTATTGTTTGGTTTAGGTCCCCCCCCCTTCTTTTGTGAATACTGAGCAGAAGTATTCGTTCAGTAGCTCTGCTTTTTCACTGTCACCCTCTGCCCATATTCCTTCCCCTTTATTAAGCCTCAGTATCCCTCCCTTGGTCTTTCTTCACTCTCTAATGTACCTATAAAGGTTTTATCCCCTTTTCTTAACAGAGTTGGCTATCTTTTCCTCAGTTTGGGACTTTGCTATTCTGATTGCCTTCCCTGCCTCCTTCTGCTTTAACTGATATAGTTCTCTGTCCTGCTCCTTCTCTGTTGCCTAATAATTCATGAATGCTATATTTTTCTCCTTTACCTTCCCTGCCACCTCTTTTGAGAACCATAGTAGATTTTTCTTCATTTTGTTTTGTTGATTTGCTTTACACAAAGGCTTGTTGCCTCTGTGATGGCAGTTTTGATTCTTCCCCATTGTTCTTCCACCCCTCCTTTCTTGCCTGTTTGCTAGTGTTTTTCTGAGACACTTTCCCATTTTGCCAAAGTCAGTCCTCCTAAAGTCCAACATCCTTGCTTTTGCATGGCTTGACTCTACAGCTGTGTTTATTGTGACCCACACTGTTTGGTGGTCACTTGTTTCCAGATGGCTACTCACTTCAAAATCTGAGATCCTCTCTCCATCCCCATTTGAGAGTACCAGGTCTAAGACTGCTCCCTCCTGAGTGAGTTCCAACACTAGCTGCCTGAGACATGCCCCCTGTAGGGCATCGAGAATGACCGTGCTCTTGGATATGGCTGCAGTAAAGGTGCTCCAGTTAACATCTGGCACATTCAGGTTCCCATCAACAATATCTCCCTTTTTCTGCCATTCTAAGGATTCCTTCTATCTTTTCCTTGTCCATTTCCTTCTCTTGAGATGGGGGTCTGTAAACAACCCCTTTGTGGACTGTGGTGCCATTTCCTGTCTCGAGGGTGACCCACAGTGCCTCCTCCCCTCCCTGTTTACCCTTTAGTTCTGTTGCTTTGATTCCTTCCCTTATGTAGTGAGTTACTCCTCCTCTTCCTCTTTTACCATCCCTGTCCCTCCTGTAGATTGTGTACCCTATTGAGGAGAGAAAGATCTGTATATGGAGTGTGTAGACCAGGTGGAAACTAAGGAACATTTTTTGTTAAGCTGTTCTTATTCCTCCGCACTGTGGGGGTTTTTGGCCCATCAGTGGAAGATGCCACGGTTGAAGCATGTGACATATGAAATGTTAATGTTAGCAAATGTCCCTCATTTACTACAATTTTATGATTTTGCGACACTGACATTATTTTTCACTTGTTTAAAGTTCTGTTTGTGGCAAGGAAGATGTCAATTTGTATTTCAGCAAAAATTCTTGCATTATGCTACCTATAGTAAACTATGTGAAACTGCTTTACTTTCTGTTTATAAAAATGACCTAAAGGTACATCCAAGATCACAAGTGATGGTGTGGTGGTGTGTTTTTTCCTTTATTAAAAAATATGCAAAGGATGGGATAACTGAAGTATCAGGACATTGTAAAGTATTGAGGGGAGCGGGTTTGGAGCATTCTGGTTAAAGTATGATTTTATGATTTGTCTTGTTTGTTATGGTTTGTTTGTTTAATAAAAACACCCCTACTCTTTGCAAAGAGTACCTTGGGTTTTTTTACTTCCCCCTGGACACCCCATCAGGACAGCACCCAAGATGGGTAGAAATGATCTAGGTTTAACATCTCATCCAAAGGATGACATACCCCAACAGTACAGCACCCCCCTCAGTACTGCACTCTGGTGCCAGTGTTTAGGTATTAGCCAGACCCCAGTGTGGGACTAGAACCCACAACTTTCTGGGCCAGAGGTGGCTATGCTACCAAATGAGGCTCACTGAGTATCAGCTGTATGGGTGTTAACTCAAAGAGCTACTCAAGACAGGGATTTGGGGTAATGGTTTCCATTGAGTTAACATTTGATAACCAATATAAACAGGTGGCCAGAAGGTGTTGTAAAATCTTGGAGTGCATAGGCAGAAACATCCGTATTAGAAATGGAGCAGTACTGATGCCATTGTACAAGGACATAGTGAATACTGTGGGCAGTTTTGGATGCTACAATACAACAGGGACATCAGGTTATTGGATGGTGTTCAAAGGCATGTAACTAGAATGGTTATAGGGATGAGGGGGAAGAATTATAGTGAACACAGACTGGAACTGGACCTATATAGGCTGGAGTTGAGGGGGCTGAGCGTGGATATGTGTTTGGTTTTAAAAGCCTTCTCAGAGAAGGATCTATGGAGTGCTTAGTCTGCAGGCTAAGGCGTATTAGTATGAAGGCAAAAGAAATGGTAAACAATTAAAAGGGGATCACTAGAGAACAAATAAAAAAGGTACATGGCTCACACAGAGGGGAGTTTCAGTGTGGAACTCCTTACCAGAATCTATAATGTCCTGCAAAACAATGAGCAGTGTCAAAGCAGATTTGGACAATTACTTCTCAACAAATTGTATCTCTGGATACGAGCATTGAGAAATGGCGAGCATATTAAAGGCTTTTGTAACTTATCTTTGCTCATACAAATTTATTTTATTTATTTAGTTTTTTGTTGAATGGGCAAGTGCACTAGACCATTAAATGCCTATTTTCAGGCATGACCCAAGAGGTTACACAGGGTCAAGGGCCAGTGAGCAACAAGTACAAACATCACGTATTGTAGAATACACAGCAAGGTAGTAAAGGACAATAACAAATAAATTCCTATGATTCCTATGAATAACAAATAGAATGTCTTGACACTTTGTGTAACTGAGTTCTGCTGCTGCCAGCTATGAAATCTTTACTGGAAATCACAGCAAATAAGCTGCAGTTGTGGGATTCAGACCTGTGTCTCCAGGTTTATAGGTGAACACCCAAATCATTAAGGGGAAATGGCATCCCTAAAGAGGAAATGAAAGATTATAATTTGTCGTTATCCTAACAATGGTGAACATTTAATGTATGTGCAGTCCCTTGAACTGAGAAAGCTGGTTCTGTAGCAGAGGTTATTTTGCCTGAAAAGTCCTTGTGAAAGAGTTTTATAAATTACCATGGAAACTTACTCTTAGACATTCTCAGCCTAACTTACAAGTGGTTTTGCTGATAAGAGGACTGTGTTTCATTCAAATAGCACATATTTGAGGTGTTGATTACACAAGTAATTGGCAGTGCGGATTTAGGTCTTTTGAGTGGTGAGTTAGAATGATATTAAAAGTTTTGACTAGTACAGTTGCACTGCATTTTGGTACATTAAATTATCAACACAGATATTTAAACCAGATGAAGAAAACTACTGGGACCCTGATTGTAATGTCTTCTCCCCATTTTTTTTTTTTTTATGGGGGGGGATGATCTTCTGTACACTGAATTAAAATCTTAAAAGACTCTGCCAGGAGTCGATCTTTGCATCTCCTGGTCTCAGAGGCAGTGGCTCTAACCAAGAAGCTAAAGGGAGATTTCCTATTTGCCAGCGACTCTTGTTCTTTGCATACTGCGTCTCAGCTTTCACCACCAGATGGCACTCTGCATTGTTGGTTACTGATTCAGTATACACTACAGTTATATTTAAAGTTTCCAGTGTTAGGGCTGGCCCAGTGGTGCACTGGCAGCACACGGCATTGCCAGCTGAGCAATCACAGTTTACATTACAGCCCTAGAATCCCATACTAATATTGGCGGGGGGGGGGACATTGTGGAGAGGAGGTGCTTGACTACCGACAAGGAAGGATGGGTGCAGGCTGCATGAATTTAGACCACCCTTCCCCTGCCCCTGCTGATTGATTGCAGAGCAGAATTGGCATCAGCTGTGAAGGAAGTCACTCAGCAGTCCTCCAGGCTTGAAAAGGGTATAGCAGGGGTGCCCCCAAAAGGGAGGGTAAAAGATAAGGGAAACCGCTGGGGAAAAACAGGGATCTTTTCTCCCCAATTTATTTCAATTGTTTTGACTGGGAATGGTGTGCTGAGTCCAGGCTTGTTTCCAGGTGTGACTTCGGGTAGGGGAACAAGAGGAAGTGAAATTTAAAATACATAATATATTGCGTAAAACATAGCAACAAAGAAATACAAAATACACAATTACATAGCCAAATACATAATGTGAATGCCATTATATTTAAGGTGTCCAGGAATTCATAAATAAAGTTGGCATTGCAAAGAGAGTGGAACAAATAAAACTGTCAGCAGGAGAAAAAGCAGACTTGACAATCTAGGCATAATTTAAATAAACAAAATATACAAAAATGTAAAATAAATAAATGTTGAAAAATTGCAAGTAAGGTACTGGGTAGGTCACGTGGCTCTTAAAGTCTGACGAGGAAGAACATTTCTGGCAAAAAGACAGAAACATGGGGCGGGAGGCAAAGCTGCCGATGGGGGAGAGAGAGAGAACAAAAGGAAAAGAGGAAAAACTGAAAAGAGAAGGTAATGAGAGGAGGAATGGGGGAGTGCTGGAAGTATGGGGGTGGCAACACAGAAATAGCAGAAGCACGAGGAAACAAGAGCAGAAGCAGGCAATATGAGTATTTAGAAGACGTTTGATGAAAGGGCTAGAAGGAAAGGGACATATTGGGAGAGAGAGAGGCTGTTCCAGAGGTTTGAGAGATGGACAGAGAAGGCCGAATGACTCACAAGAGGTTTTGCAGCAAGAGATGAAGATGGACCAGGCACTGGCAAAGTGGAGAGAAAAAGAGGAAGGAATAGAGAGGAGCTAGTGTTAATAAGAATAGAGGAGCAGTGGAGGAGATGCTGTGGCTCATTTAAGGGGAGAGTGAGGTTTAGGTAGAAAGAACAGTGGTTTTCTGCATACTTACTGTCTGGCCTTGCTCCTGCTCTGTAGCATTTTACTACTTGTGAATCATTCCAAGGGTGTATCTCAATGATGAGTAATGTCCTCAAAGAAGATATGTTACTTTCTTACCAGTAACAACGGATCTTTAAGAGAATGTTCTCCTGAAAGTCGCAGCACATGCTCTTTCCTACTGTTTTCTGTATGTCAGGTGACATACCCTGGAAGACATACCCATTAGTGCATGCTTGGTCTTCTCCTTTCTGTACACTTCAAATGGGCTTACCTTAATGGAACCACTGCCTTGCCTGTCTAGGTTTTGGTCTCCATTCCTGTTAGTATCGTACAACTTCGAGCTTGTCTCCAGCTGAAAACTGAGGGAGTCTTGAGCTGCTTAGATTGTATAGACAGTGCCAATTCACAGGAATGTTGTGGTCCCGGCAAGGAAGAAGTTTACAAGTGGTCCTGACACTGACAGCTTACAGTTCCAAAGGTGGGGCTCTAGAGAGGGAACTGATTTTCTGCTGTTACTGCACCTGTTGACTGTTGGGGCCAGACACCTTTACAATAGTTTACCTTTCAATTTTCCCTGCATTAATAATGATTGAGATTAATAGAGACAATTGAAACAGAAAGTACTAAATTACTATACAATGACATTTGTTTACTTGATGCAGGCTTCGTTGTTTAACCAGAGCAGATCTTATGCATAGCTGACACACCATACAATAAAAGATTAAATTTCTGAAGGAGCTCTTAATTGTCCAAAAATGTAACAGAAATCCTGTAATACACTTGCACTATTTATATTGTAGAGGGGAAGAACAGACAGTTTGTAATGACTGTTCATGTGTGTCAGTGTCTGGGAATCTTACAACTGGTGCCATGGTCAATTTAAAAGTACAGGAGCTTACTTCATAATGATCCTCTGACAAGTCGCAGATAAGACTACAATTTGAATACAAGTGACTCAAAGTGCCAATAGCAACCGTTGTCTTGATAACTGAAATGGTAACTGCTTATTATCAATGATGACTACTCTATAGTTTGCAAGTCTAGTGGCTTGTGATCTCAGCTGTTGTTTACAGTTACTTGTCTTTTTGTTGGTCCGGTTTTATGTCACTTTTGAAAGCACAGTAGGGGTTGTGCTATCTGATCAGTCAGACTATCCAAATGGTCTGATCATGCACTATATGAATTCATAAAATGTGTCAAGATGGCTGCCACAAATACTACTCTCTGATTGAACCAGGTCACATGATATGCCCCTATATATATGTTAATACAGTTGCCAAGGTCACTGTTATGGATTTAAGAGTGGTCTCATGTGTATTCTTAGAATATGGGAACCGCGAACTGAAGGTGAGAAGTTCTGATATCCTAAGGATGTAAGTGAGACCACTCTTATAACAGTAAGAGTGCTCTCAGCAGCTGTATTACTGTGTTATATATAGAGAGATTAATCAATAATATATTAAAATGTTAAAAAGGCCCCACACATGCCAGTTTCCAGGGCAGTTGCACATGAGACACTCTTCACAGACTAAAAGTATCTCACTTGCAGAGGAAAGGAGTGCTTGGATTGGCCAGGAGCACTTCCTTGATCTATAATGCAGTCACAAATGCATGGTGTTGCATATTCTAAGCCATAAGTTTTGCTATAAAATGGGTTGGGAATTTCCTGCTTCCTGATTAGCTAAATATGTTTTGTGACTCGTGTGTAAATTCCCAATGAATGCTCAGTTGGAACACGTTCAGGCAGTGGGATCTGGAGCATGGTCAGATCACATGCAGAATTCATGAGCCACTTTGCTCATCCCTGATCTCAATTACAAACATGGCTGCCATCTTTACTCACTGGAAACCATGACATAATCCCTAAAACATTTAAAGTTACTTACTCTCATGATCCCCTCCTTGCACATACAAACAAACTGAACAAATAAAGCATTATTCAGCGTTGTAGTTTCTGTTGATTCTTTAGTGAGCATGAGCAACCCCCTCCTAGTCTTACAAGCTTGCTACGTAATGCTCTTCTACAGATAACATTGACTGGCTCCAAATGAGGCCTTCTAGTGTGTGAGAGTGATTGTGATCATTCCATCACTGGAACTGAGCAGAAGTGTGAATTCTTTTGTTTTGTGATCCATACATTCTGGGTGAATTCAACTTATAGAATGTTAGAGGTGTTTTTTTTCTCTGTGCAAGAACAAGAGGGCACAATTTGAAGATGGGGAAGCGGCTCAGAGGTAATTTAAGGAAGTATTTTTTCACAGAGAGGGTTGTGGATGCATGGAACGGCCTTCTGGAGGAGGTTGTGGAGTCAAAAACAGTGGTGGAATTCAAGCATGCATGGGACAGTCATAAGGCAATTCTGGGGGTTGGGGGTAGGAAGAAGTAGGCTGCTGGTTAACTAGGATCTGCAGCTTATCCAGTAGGTAGGGAAATGGGCAGACTGGGTGGGCCAAGCGGTCCTTATCTGCCGTCAAATTCTATGTTTCTATGTTTCTATGATATAAGAATACATTTTAAAATTACTATAAAAAACATTTTTAACCTGAAACTTTTCTTTTTCTTATTGTTAAATCTTGACACAGTTTATTTGCTTATTAACTTTTGATTACCGGGTAAGTGCATTAGGCAATATCCCTGCCTATTTTCAGGCATGATCCGGGAGAATACAATGTACAAAATACAATGATACAATCAGGACAATAGTAATCGGCAGACAAATCCAGAACAGAGAGCAACTGATATCCATGCAGGGATAGGCTGAGTTTCAAATACAGTGGTTCAGTGGCACACAAAAAGACACTCAAAGGTGTGCTTTGTTGTGATAAATTTATTAAATTGGTCTAGGATTTTGAAAAATCTGATTGGCTATTAGCCGTGCGTTAGAAGTGCTGAATGTTTTTAAAATGTTAATAAAGTTTATTTAATTGCAAAAATAAAAGTGCTGAATGCATGACTAATAACAAGTCAAGCAGTAGGTGCCCTATAACGTGCCCCATAACATCTGGAAGAAATAATTTGGCTTAGAATTCTGAGTTAGAACTTTAAGTTTTTGAAAGCAGCCATTTTTTTTCCTCCGCTAACACTGAACATCTGAGTCCCCTGTTGCTCTTATCAGTGTGCTTCTTGTTGCTGACATTGCTCACAGCTTAAGGACCAAAACATTTACATTTATTTAAAACAAAGTCTCTTTCACTAATTGACATTCCAGATCACCCCCCCCCCAGCTCGCTAAACCTGCTACCAGCTATCTAACCTGCTGACTCGCTCAATCTACAGGCTATAAACAGTCAGTCCCTGGCACCTGTTTTAAGCAAATATTGGATGTCACCAACCTGGTATAGTCTATGCACTTCCTGCTTCATAATGTAAAACTGTGCCCCACTCCAGATGGCTCTGCATACAACTTGGGGAAACAAGAAAGAAAAAAACAGCCTCTGTAAGCACACGCTCACTGTACCTTTCACTCTCCTAATACTGATTACTGCTCTCTCATACCCTGAAACAGTCTCCTCCATTTTTGTTAATTAAACCAGTGGCACAAATAGCTGCTTCTAACAGTCACTTCCTGCAGTGTGAACTCACCATTCTCTCTTCCCCCTTCTCTGTCTGCCTTGTTCACTCACCTGCCAGGATATTGCAAAGTTAATAAAATAAAATCTGACAGTCCCAACATAAACTGCAGTACTTTGTTCTTTCTGACACACACTCCCTGCTGAGATACTTTCTGTCCCGCTGCATATTCACATTGTTGGAACTGCAGTTTTCTATGATACATACCACCAACCCGCTGTCTTGGCATCTGCTGAGCCTCTAAAAGGACTCAGCTCACAGACCCAAAAAACATTGATTTTAAAACTCTCTCAGGTCAACTCGCTCTAAATTGCATAAATGAACTCCAACTACAGAAGCCTATGTAGGACAGATGACCTAAAACAAATTAAAAAAAACCTTACAATATAAGCAGGTGGAGGACCTATTTTAATGAAATTTGGTAAAATATTTGAAACCTGTTGATTTAAATTTTCATCTAAAATACGAGAAACCATTTTAGAAGCACAGTAAGACACTTCGGGGGGGGGGTGCATTAGACAGTTCTAATGTGCACCCTGTTGTCCCTTATTGCTTTCTTCTTGCATGGACGAAGGTACACAACACACCCAAGGCACGCTGCTATAACATAATGCATACCCTGTATGTCATTGTTTAAATATCAAGCCATTTTATGGGTGCAATAACGCACTCCAGGTTGCTTTATTCATTGGGAGCTATAGCACTCCTCCTGTGTGTGCTGAATAGACTCAGTACACAACTGAAGAGTGCTTACTATATGTATCCCAAGGAACGCGTGACATGTTATGTATTATTGCCATGTGTTCTATATTCTTAGCCCAAATAATGGGCTTGGCTGCTGTGCTCTTCATTCTAGATTCATGACTAGCTGACAATATCCAAAATAATGGAGACCAAATTAATCCTAACTCTCAACAGTCCCTGAGTTTCAGAGTCGTCCCTGATTTTACTCCAAAAAATGTTTCTGTCCCTTACTGGGAAGAAGGGATTTGAAGCATAAAATTATACTGGATATTAATATTATAGTCTAGCTCTCCTTTCGAAAATGTTTTTCATATTAAGCCACAAATTGCAGGACGCTTCTTGAACTGATATTACTATTTGGTAAGATTTGTCCCAGAGTTTTGTCATTTGCCCCTGATTAATTGAAGCTTTTTTCCTGATTTACTAGACAGAATGTTAAGTGGTATGGAATGAATGATGTGCATGTAACCTAGCCTAGATGATTGCCAATAGACTTTTAAAAAGTTGCTGTTTAGGCTTAACAAACACAATATGTTTTCCTTTTTTTAACTTTTCATTTCCCATTTATGGAGACATTTCATTACAGAAAATAGATTTGACAAATAAGTGAACATTGCAATACAAATTCAGACCACATAATCTTGTGATTCTATGCAAATTAATGTAAGGTCATCATCAGGGCCAGCTGTGAAGAGGAGGATCGAACTTCCCAATGGATGCTGTCCTTGTCCTTGTCTGGGAGGGGGGCAGTAGCTCCGTCACGCAGCACTACTGCTACCTGTAGACATACTGGAGACAGAGCACTCAGGACACATCGAGGGAGGGACGCTGTGCGGTGTATCGTGTGAGCGTGCTAAAGCACACTTACATTGAGGACCTCATCTCAAACATTGGAGTCCCTGCAAGTTTGGAGCACAAACAAGAAGAAAGGGTCAACTAACAATGGCAAGTCTCCACTCCACCTGTAGCTCCTTGAAGGCTTGTAAATCAAGTTGGACAGTGGTATATCTGCCACACTGGAGTAGAGGGTTGCAGAAACAGTATATAAAAAAAATTGTAGGTGCAAATATTAATCTAATTAATCCTTTCTGACATGAAGATCTAAACCCTAGTGTCAGAGATCAGTTCAGTTACAAAAAAAAAAAAAAAAGATATATAGCCATTGGGATCAAATCTGCGGTGGCCAGCACTTTCAGCCCAACTCCCTCCTCATCCCCCATATACTACATAGTGTCCTCCCTTCTGACATGGGACCCCAACCCCCAATTTTGGACATTAATTAAATACAGAATAAAAAAACAAAGGGCTAACTGGAGTACAGTTCCAGTGGCCATCAGACTAACACCACACTACCCCAACCCCTTCCCCCGCCAACCCCAGGACATCAACTCTGTTGCTGGACATCTCGGAAGGAAATTATTGGTTCCACTGAGGGTGACTGGCACAGCTCTCTCACTGCCTCAGTGAGCCATCATGATCCTTGATTGTGTTAAAACAAACTAACAACTCAGTCTGGGAAACGATGCACTGCAGTTACAAGTGGACTTAATGCAGTTTTCAGGCTCAGAATGTTTAGATGGTCATATCTTGGTCAGTATTAAACAATTTTGGTCTAAACTTGGGGGATAGCTATGTTAGGCCCTGTGGCAGAGTGTATGTCCATCACAATCCTTTTGCCCATAAACCTCTTCACATCCCTGCAACACAAGCAACACAAGGTTTGATTGGGATTGTTGCTGGATTGGTACTATATCCCTTTTACTTTAAACTTAGCCCTTTAGGAATCTTACTGCACTGGATGTTCAACTTGTTGACTATCTCTCGGGAGAGGGGGGAATGTTAAAGATCAATGGCAACCATTTTACACATTGTTAAAAAAAGCCTGAATTCAAGTCCCTGTGTCATGAGTAGTGTCTCTTGAAAATGTCATGATATGTGGTTTTCTTTAAATCAGCACTTGTCAACTTGTTCTGTACTAACTGAAAACAGTTACTTTCTAAACTGTACCTGCTACATGCTGAAACTCTAGGCTTCTTTCACCATGAGCTGTATTTTGGGCTAGTGCTTGCAGATTTTCTGTACCACTCCAGCAGACTGCAACTGCCATTATCCCGACTGTCGCGCATGCGCAATCAGTGTCTGACCCTCCCGCCAATGCTCCTGTTACCTGACTCCACTTTTGTTTCTCTCTCCCCTCCTCCCAGGCCCCAAACAGGAACCTCTCACATGCAGCATCTTGCAAGTAGCAACTAGCACACCATTACCACACTTCCAGTAGGAGCGGATTGTATTGGGGAGCGAAAGGTAAAGGCAGTGTCCCTCCCAGGCACAGTTCTGGCTGAGTGTTTACCTGTCGATGCTTCATGTTGATTCCCACCCAAGGCCGGCCCTCAATTTAATGACATCACTGGTCACGTGCCCACCCCTTTTTGTCTAAGTGCCCAAACTCCCATTTGCAAGTTACATTACCTCACCGCCAGGAGTCAGTCTTGCACCCTGATTTTACTGCTGATTCTAGCCTGCTCCTCCCACTACTGCTATAGTCCTCCCCACCCTCCCAATCAGGTCACCACCTTCTCTGCATTATTCTGCAACATGCCTGCCTCTCTCCCTGTGGCAGATTCAAACCCTGTACCTTCTGCACCAGAGAGGGCCACCTTTCCACTGTGCCACTATGCTTGCCTATTCCCATTTGTCTCCTTCCCACTAACATACTCCTCTGCGAGGTGCTTACATACATTGCACTATGGATCGTATTTGGTGTCCTTTACTTATACTAGGCTGCAGACTCCCACTTCTTACACCTCCCTGCACTCTGCAACCCAGTCAGCCGGACACACCGTGCATACATACCCCCTCTCACATAACTCCAGGCACTTCCTGCCTGATCCTGCATGCTCTCTGCCCCATATTCCCAACTAGCCAAACAACCCCCTTCCATCACCCCCTCCCAGTTACTACTTGCCTACTCATTGTGCTCCCTCGGCAGCTTCCAGTCCACCCACGTAATACTATACCTGCCACTCTAAATTTAAACTTCTTAAGACTGCATTCCTCTGCCAGACCATCTTTCTTCTCCTTCTTTTGGGTCGTGTACACCCCAACCCTGGCCCACCCCCACACCAGAAACCTGCATGGTCTGTTAATCGCCTCCATCAACATCTACAGTCTGCAGAAAAAACTTAGCCCCTCCAGGCCTGGCTTGCACAACATTCCCCTGATATTCTGACTCTGACTGAAACCTGGCTCTCAAAAGACACCCCTGACACTGCAGTAGCTTTAAATGGTTATTCTATGTTTCGGGCCAACAGGATTGGCAAGAGGGGAGGTGGATGTGCATTCTACATAAAGGAATCCATTCAAGCCCTCTCCGTCCCTCCCCCCCCTCGCCCATGTTGCTCATATCCTCATGACCAAGCTACTGCTGGGTAACACAGACAAGACTCTACCTAATGGTCACCTACATCCCAACGTGCAACCAAAAACCTGCATTTGCAGAAATCCTGTCCGGAGCTGCGCATATTCCCTCTAACAGTCAAGTCATCATTGTTGGAGATTTCAGCATTGATTGGATGTTCCCACCTCCTCCCCCTACAAAGACTCCGCCATGGCATTTGACCTTGCCCAGGCTGTGCAGCCCCCCCCCAGGCTCAATGATAGAATAGGAACCTCCACACTGCTTGACCTCATTTTCACTAATCGCCCCAATAATCTGTCACAGGTCAAAGTCCTCCCCGACCCCCTCAGTGACCACTCCCCGTTACCTGCCAGTGGTCAAACAAGGCCCCTGCTACTCCCCCAGTAGCACATACCAAAGGCACCTCAAGGAAGGCTCCCTTCCCAGGCTCATGTCCTTCCTCAGAGACTGTGACTGGTCCCCTATTGATTATGCCCATGACATAGCTGCTGCCCTCTCCTATTTCATTAACAAGTTCAGTACCACCTGTGACATCTTTGCCCCTTTCTCAAAACAAAACATAAAGACACCCCCTGGATCTCACAAGTGCTACTTGACCTGATGCGCCATCGGGATAACCTCTGGTATAAGGCGCTGGACTCCCGATTTCCCCATGACAGACAACATTACAGGGATTTATTTATTTATTTTATTTAGATTTTGTTAACCAAATGCCAGGAATAAATGCACCTGGGCTATCTGCCAAGCCAAGACATCCTATTATCAACATGCCCTCGCATCAACATGGAACTCGGGTAATGATTTCTGGAAAAATATTAAAGCGCTCAGTGGGAAAGTGGTATCTCCCCCCACCCACCCAGCTCACTGTTGATGGCGCCAGCATCCAGGACCCCCTAGCCATCTCAAACACCCTCAACTAAACCTTCTCTGACCTCAGTGGCGTCCTTCCACCCAACTTCTTTGACCCCCTCCCTGCATGCACACCTGCACATACCAAACTGGACAATACCCCCGTTTTCATCTCCAGATCATCCCACTTGTACTGCCAGAAGATACTTCTCCAAATCTCTGAGCAAGTCCCGCCACAGCGGTGACTGCCTGGACTTAAAACTCCTTCACCTCACGCTAGACGAAGTGCTCCCCTGACTCACCAAAATCCTAAACTTGTCCCTCTGCCTAGGACAGTTCACAATGCCCTGGAAATGCTCTGTCATCATCTCCATTCTAAAAAGAGGTGACCGCACTGCCCCCAATAACTACCACCCCATTTCCATTCTCACCCCACTCTCTAAAGCCATGGAGAAGATAGTTTTGGATCAACTTACAGACTATCTCACTAAACATAACCTGCTATCCCCTGCACAACATAGTTTCCATAGGGGCCACAGCTCTTCCAGTGCTCTCCTTGAATACACATCCTTTATACACCACTCCCTCGATAGCGGCCACTTGGTTGGATCAGTCTATATTGATCTAACCAAAGCGTTCGACACCGTTAATCACACCTTACTCCTAAACTCGCTTCCCACCTTGGGCCTCTCCAAAGAATCAGTATCCTGGTTCGCTAACTATCTGTCTGGCAGAACCCAAGAGGTTAAGATTGGCTCCACTATTTCCTCCAGCCCCCCTGTTCATTGTGGTGTCCCCCAAGGCTCGATACTCAGCCCCCTCCTCTTTAGTCTTTTTCTCAACTCCCTTCCCAACTCCTGCCCTGGGAAACTGCTTCTGTATGTGGATGATGCCGTCATTTTCACCAGCCACCCCCACACACCCCCCACACTCCACCACACCTTCCAGGACATATTTAGAGAAGTAGAATTCTGGTTTGTGGCCAAAGACTAATCCTCAATTACAAAAAAATAAAATCCATGATCTTCACCCACCGTCGGAACCCACACTGTGAATATTGCCTGAACATCCATAACTCTATGAATGCCCCTCTTGAGCAAGTCTCAACTTTCAAGTACCTGGGTGTAACTCTTGACTCATCCCTCACCTTCCACTCCCATACTCAACATCTCTCCTCTGTCCTAAATTCCAGGATTGGTATTCTATACCATCTCAAGCACTATCTCAGCCCTGAAGCCCTTTGACTCTCAGTATCCTCCTTGGTCCTCTCCTTCCTGGACTATGGTATAATGATATATGGCACAGCAGACCTGACTTCTCTCCGCTGAATCAAAACCACATTGAATAAAGCCTGTCATCTTGTCATGGGTTGCAATTCACTCACACATACCTGTGATCTCTACAAATCTACAAACTGGAAAAATTTTGATAGGAGGCTAAAATATCATACTTGCCTCTTTGCTAAAAAAGTACTTCTCAGACCAGCCCTGCCTGGGCTCCACTGTCTTATCAATCTTGCTCCTTCTATCAGAACATTCAGAAGCAACACTGAGCCTTCTCTTTCCGTGCCCATTGCAGAATCTAATTATGCCAAAGGGCTTTCCTTCACTGGGCACCTAAATGGCCTCCCAGCCACCATTGCCTTGGAACCAAAACTTGGCCTCTTCAAAAGGTCCCTCAGAAGTCCTCTACTTGAGCTATCCTCCTGTGACTGCCCTTCCCCTTTGGGAGACAGTATAGCGCAGTGGTTTAAGGCTCTGAGCTGCAAATCTGGAGACCTGGGTTTGAATCTCACAGCCCCCACTTGCATACTGTGTGACCCTGAGCAAGTCACTTAACTTCCCTGTGCTCCCAGGTTGCACCTGTAAGCAAGTTTTCAGCTTAGTGTGTCTCACCTGGTTAAACAATTGAAAAAAAAAAAAAAAAAAAAACAGACCCACTCACCCTTGAATTTCCATGGGGCTCATACTTAGATTATCGCTGGACCTCATTTGCTACTGTATCTCTAGGAGGTATCTCACCTATTGACACTGGGTAAGCTACCTACCCTAGCACTGTGTTTTTGTTACTGCATGACCTACTGTGAATGCGGGTCTTCCTGACCTTAGACCTATTGATTTATTGTTCTACATGTTATGTTAATGTTTTTTCCCTACTGTATTCGATATGCTTTGTGTATTCATTGCCATACCACTTTGTCTTCTTCCCCTCCCTGTGCTATTGACATGGAGCCTTTGCAAGAGTCTATGGGCCGGATAGTCAAACTGCACTATTTTGTGGCGCAAGCCCTTGCGCTGCACAAAATAGTTGCGCAGGGGTGTGACTGGGTCGATATTCAAAGGAGTTGCGCTATTGAGCAACTCCTTTGAATATCACCCCCCGGCCACAGCCACTGTGCATGGCGCAGTGGAACTTGGGCCACCGCAAGTGGTCAGAGTGGAGCATTCAACTTGCGGTGGCACAAGTACCATTGCGCCATGTGCAAATTTCTGATATTCAAAAGGTGACATGCAAAAGGGGCCATTATTCATGCAAGGTGCAGGGGGGGCCATTTGCATCTGTTTATGGCTCCATTTGCATGCCATTAGCATGCAGGTGCACCGATCCCCGAGGACTTGTGCCTGGCGCCCTGCCAGGCAGCAGCCGTCAGGGACCGACGCCCCCTGCAGCCCGATCATGGACAAAAGAGTAAAAAGTCCTCCCACCCCCCACTGGACCCGATTGTGGGCAAAGCTGACATAACCCCCACCAGCCCGATCACAAGCAGCAAAGTGTCCCCCGAACATATCCCTAGTGGTCCAGTGGACCGCAAAGCCAGATCGCGGGCTGATGAAGTTTAAAACAACACCCCCGAACATATCCCTGGTGGTCCAGTGGACGCTAAGCCCGATCGCGGGCTGAATATATGAACCCCAGAACATATCCCTGGTGGTCCAGTGGACCGCTAAGCCGATCACGGGCTGATGAAGTTAAAACAACCCCGGACATATCTCTGGTGGTCAGTGGACGCTAAGCCCGATCGCGGGCTGAATATATTGAACCCCAGAACATATCCCTGGTGGTCAGTGGACGCTAAGCCCGATCCGGGCTGATGAAGTTAAAACAACCCCGAACATATCTCTGGTGGTCCCGGTGGACGCTAAGCCCGATCACGGGCTGTTATTGACCCCGAGCGTATCCCTGGTGGTCCAGTGGACTGCTAAGCCCGATCGCGGGCTGCATTATATTAAACCCCCAAGACCACATCCCTGGTGATCTGGTGCCCCCCACCCCACAGAAACCCCACCACCAGCCCCCCAGCGGCGGCGGGCGGCAGCCCACCTGCCTGCCACCCCGCCACCCGCCGACTGACTGCCGGTGAAGCTGCATGCCCAGTGGTGCAGAGCAGAGCCAATGGGCGTGCAGCCATATACAAGGCAGTCCGGATATGTGAATGATGGATTCATTCCATATCTGGACTGCAACATGTATGCTACTTGCCCAATTAACTCTTGCTCTGCGCAATGGGCATGAGCTCGGCAGTGGCACGGCGAGGCGCCGCCGGCGACGGGAGGCGGGGTGACGCCCGAGGGGGGAATGAAACGCCATCAACGGAACAACGTGTGAGGGGCTAACATAATGCAGCCCGCGTCGGTCACTGGACCACAGAAGATTGAGAGTTCAGCTTCAGCCGTGATCGGGCTTAGCGTCCACTGACCACCAGAGATATGTCCGGGTGTTTAAACTCATCAGCCCGTGATCGCTTGCGTCCACTGACCACCAGGGATATGTCTGGGGATCTGTGCCCGCGATCAGGCTGGTGGGGGTTATAAGCGCTTTCCGTGATCGGGCCAGTCGGGGAGGGGGATGTTTAACACTTTGCCCATGATCGGGGCTGTGGGGGGGGCACAGGGAGTAGGTTGAGGGCCAGCCACAGGTGGCAGCTGCTGTGTTGCGACCTGCAATGTGGCAGCTCACCTGTGGGTGGCCCTCGACTTCCTCCTTTTTTTTTTTTGGCTCAAAGTTGTGCAGGCACAGGTTGGGGGTTGTGCCTGCACAACTCTGCACAGCCTGGCTGAATATTGGGCTGTGCAGTTTATGCGTGGTTCCTCCCCCTCCAGTTCAGCATGCATTCATTAGCATTGCGCTGTTGCTCAGTATGTTTTCAGTGGCGCAACTGCCTCCTGCTGAATATCGCAGAATGGCGCAATTGCTGACTTGCGCAGGCGCAACCCTATTGTGCATGGCGCAACCCTTTTGAATATCCCATCCTATGACTCGAAGGTTGTAATTCTGATTATGTATTAAATAAATAAAATGTCTGGCTGTTTCTGTCCCTCTGAGTCTTGGAGAGTGATGACATCATATTGAACTAAGCTACAGCTTCAGCAGTGTAAGTCCCTCCTTAACGGAAGAGCTGAAAAGCTGTTAACTTCCCAATTAGAGCAATCTGTGAGTTAATTGTTTGCTGTACACTAACTCAGTCTCTGGTGTTTGTTCAGATGAATTAGCTGAAAATCCACATTTTGTTCTTCTAAAAAGCTGATCATTTGAATGCCAGTGCTGAATTGAAGTGATATGCATTTGAGAAATGCCCCTCAGCACTTGCCCACGTACAATGGTAGTCTGATTGTCCTACCCACCCCCTTGTAGCCTTGTACATGAGCCAATGGCCTTGGTCTAGGGTTTTACCCACCAAATCCAAACTCAACACCTCTTCCCACTCCCCCATCCTAGCCTCCCCACCTGGGCCTTCCTTCGGTCAAATCCACTCATACTGCTCCCCACTCACCTCCTGTGCTCTCACCAGTGCTACCCACCCACAGGGCTGAATAGCTGACTCCCAGCACTCCACCCATCTATATGGCCACCTTAACCTGGCATCCTTCCTCATAACCCCCTACTGCCCCTCTACCTGATGCAGTCTACTGTCATGGCTGCAGCCCAGCTTATAAGATGATCAATCCTCTTTCCACACCTCTCAGTCTCCTCTTTCCTAGATCTACCTCTTACACCATATATAACCTTTTTCCTTAACCATTAAGACACCATGTAAATACAATGAGTAATGATTTGACTTACCTCCTCACAATGTAATGCAATGTATAGCAATGTTTTGTTGTTCTCTGTTGAGTGTTGTGTTATCTGATTGTATTGTCTCCCACCTTGCTGATATGGAACCTTTGCAAAAGAGCACACTGCTCAAAGGATATTTCCGAATACATAAATAAAGAAAGAAAGAAAGAAATCAGCTAGTCTGTATCATAGCTGCTGCCAGTTCTTTCTCATCAAAACTGTTTTTTTCTTTCTAGCTGTATAACACTGAGTTGTTTATTTAATGGATATAAAATAAATCTAAAGTTTCTTAATTCATAGAAGCAGTTTGTCTTTGATGTAGCCTCAATAAATAGATTCATGTAAGAACATTTTTTTCCTCTCAGATTGACAAACAGGTGCCTGCCACACACTGATATTTCAGGCACATGTACTATATGAACTCAAAAATGTCAGTTCTTTGATAGTTTCTGAGTGAAAATATATAATGTATAACTAGGAAGAGTATATAGCATCCTGATGCCCCTGTTTCCTGTGCCATAGTTGAGGCAGCTGCACTCTGCTGCACGGTCCCCTGCCCCACATTTGAGACTGCTACTCCCTGCTGCCCACTGTCTTCTCCCACACAGTTGGGGTTGCTGCACCCTGCTGTCCTCCATCCCCCAACCCCATAGTTGGGGGCATTGCACCCTATTGCCCCTTGTTCCCTCTCCACAGTCAGGGCTGCTGTGCTCTGCTACACCATAGCATCCCATGTCTCCTGCCTCTACAGCTGGGGCTGCTGCACGATGCAGCCCCATGCCACCAGAGGTGAGGATTTTTCTGCACCCTGCTATCCACATCCATTGTCCCAAATGAGCTGGGCTGCTGCACCATGTGCACCCCATCCCACAGTCAGTGCTGCTGTGCCCTGATTCCCCTTGTGTCCTACCTCACAGTCAAGGCTTTTGCACCATGCTGTGCACAGTCCCCTGCCACCAC
The DNA here is from genome assembly GCA_016271365.2 of Neoceratodus forsteri. Lineage (NCBI taxonomy): Eukaryota > Metazoa > Chordata > Ceratodontiformes > Ceratodontidae > Neoceratodus > Neoceratodus forsteri. The sequence goes on along the minus strand of CM028134.1, from coordinate 23,922,669 downwards.
AGCCAGGGCTGCTGCACTGCTGTCGCAGTCCCTGCCACCACCGGCCAGGGCTGCTGCACCATGCTGTGCACAGTCCTCTGCCACCACTGCCAGGGCTGCTGCACCATGCTGTGCACAGTCCCCTGCCACCACCGCCAGGGCTGCTGCACCATGCTGTGCACAGTCCCCTGCCACCAACGCCAGGGCTGCTGCACCATGCTGTGCACAGTCCCCTGCCACCACCACCAGGGCTGCTGCACCATGCTGTGCACAGTCCCCTGCCACCACCGCCAGGGCTGCTGCACCATGCTGTGCACAGCCCCTGCCACCACCGGGCCAGGGCTGTTGCACCATGCTGTGCACAGTCCACTGCCACCACCACCAGGGCTGCTGCACCATGCTGTGCACAGTCCCCTGCCACCACCGCCAGGACTGCTGCACCCTGCTCCTGCTTACTCAGGCAGGGCTGCTATGGCATGCTGTGCCCTAGAGCCCCTTGCCTCCACAGTTAGAGCTGGTGCACCATGCTGCCACTTGCCAAAAGGGTTAGGGCATTTGTTGCACCCTGTCCTCTGCCTCCATAGTTGTGTCAGTTCCACCCAGGTGAGGCTGCAGCATCCTGTCCCACAGTTTGGGCTGCTGTACCCTAAAGCCTCCCTTAACTCCTGTCTGAACTGTCAGGACTTCACACCCTATTTCCTCTGTTTTTCACTCCCATAACACAATATGAAAGTATTTTTCTGTTTTGTTCTTTTGGACAGTGTAGCACAAAATCTGACTTTGGTGGCAGGGGGTAGCATGGTGTATCAACCCTAACTGTGAAGTCATGGGGCTGTGGAGTGCAGCAGGGCACAGCAGTCTTGACTGGGTAGACAGGAACAGGGTGAAGCAGCTCTGGCTATGGTAGCAGAGGATAGATTGCAGAATGGTGCAGAAGCCTTTATTGTGGGGCAGGGCATGGGGGGCATCAAGGTACAGCGCCTGACTGTGGGATGGGATGCACATGGTGCTCAATGATGCTCACCTGAATAAATAAAGATTTGATTGATTGATTGATTGATTGATTGACATGGTGGTGCAGCCCTGCCCATTTGGGAAAATGAAAGTAGGTAACCAGGTGCAATAAAAGCCCCACCTCTGATAGGATGAGCAGCATGGTGCAGCAGCCCCAAATGTGGAGGCAGGAGACATAGGATGCTAGGGCATAGCAGAGCACAGCACTGTGGTGACAGGAACAGGGGGCAACAGCAGTGGCTCTGATAGGGGAGGGGCAACAGGGTGCAGCAAACCCAACTGTTCAGGCAGGGGGCAGCAGGGTGTAGAGGCCCTGATTGTTCAAGCAGGAGATAGGGTAACAGTGTGCAGCAACCCTGACTCTATGAGAGAAGAGCATGGGCAGCAGGGTGCAGCAAGCTTGAATGTGGGGCAGGTGACGGGGACATCAGAGTCCAGCTGTCTCAACTGTAGGCAGGAGATGGGGGCATCAGGATACCATATAGTGTTTCTAGTTATACATGATGTATTTTCACATAAAACCATCAAAGAACTGACATTTGTGAGTTCATATAGAATATGTGCCTGAAAAAGCAGTGTGTGGCAGGCACCTGTTTGTCAATCTCAGAGGAAAAAAATGTTCTTACATGAACCTATTTATTGAGGCTACATCAAAGACAAGCTACTTATATGAATTAACTCAATTATACTTCAGTGGCCATTTTGTATCAAAAGGAAAACTCTGACTTCAAAAAACACTCCAGGTGGTAATGAGTTAACAAACTTTAGACTTATTTTATATCCACTAAATAAACAACCTAGTGTTACTTAGCTAGAAAAAAAAAACAGAGTTTTGATGAGAAAGAACTGGCAGCAGTTGTGATAGACTAGCTGATTTCTCAAATGCATACCACTTCAATTCAGCACTGAAACTGAAATTATCAGCTTTTTATAAGAACACAATATGGATTTTCAACTAATTCATCTGAACAAATACCAGTGACTAGGTTAGGAAAAACCATGGACAGCAAACAACTAACTCAGTTTGCTCTAAATGGGAAGTTAACAGCTCTTCAGTTTCTCAGTCAAGCAGGGACGTACACTGCTCAAGCTGTAGCTTAGTCCAGTATGATGTAATAAGTCTCCAAGGCTCAGTCAGAGGGACAGAAACAGCCTGTTTCCAGTTAGTACAGAACAAGTTGACAAATGCTGATTTAAGGAAAACCACTAAGCCAAATAGCATGATGTTTTCAGGAAACACTACTCATGACACAGGGACTTGAATTCAGGCTTTTTTAACAATGTGTAAAATGGTTGCCATTGATCTTTAACAAGGATTCATACATATAAGGGCGAAAGCAATAAGAGGGCCGCAAAGGAAGGTGCGGTAAAAAAAGCGAAAGTGAAGGCAGTGACAAGCAAAAAGGAGGAAGACTGTGAATGCCGCAACCCCACAGGCAACAGACAAGACACTGAAAGAGAAACCACAGAAGTCAAGTGAAAGGGAACATGAAAGCTGGTATCGTAATGTTGCAGGGGGGCTCCACTCAAACGCCATCCGGTGAAATGTATAAACAACTCCTCAGCTGGGACACCTTTTGGAAAAGGCACAGTATGTGAGTGAGAAAGCAGGGTAGAGGCACAGGTATAAAATCCACGGCGCTCCTATTACTCGCACTCAAAAATCCACGGCGCTCCTATTACTCACACTCAGAAATCCACAGCACTCCTATTACTCACACTCAAAAATCCACGGCACTCCTATTACTCACACTCAGAAATCCACGGCGCTCCTGTTACTCACACTCAAAAATCCATGGCACTCCTATTACTCACACTCAGAAATCCACGGCGCTCCTGTTACTCACACTCAAAAATCCATGGCACTCCTAAAACAGATGCCCATTTTCCAGCGATCATTTTCATGCGCCCTCTTAGTGGTATACAATTAACAAGCAACACCTGAGTCCAAAACAGGGGAGAGGATGAACAAGGCGAAGGAGATTTTTCTGTGTCAGTTAGATAAAGACAGAGAGAGACAGAACTAAGAAGTTTTGTTAAGCTGAATACAAGCTGTTTCTTCCTTTTTTCTACTACTGAAAGTGAAGCAGATTTGATTTGATTTAAACTGGTGTTTGGAGTGTTCTCTTTGAGGTGTTCCCCAAAAGCCGCCTGGTTCCTACCCTTTTCTCACAAATACACATGTGGTGAAATGGGTCATTCAAACACAGGTGTTAGGGGTTACACTGAAAATGCATTCAGGAAATTAAATGATACCACTGATGTGGTTCATGGGGGTGGATCTTGACTAAGCTACCCACTTTAACATTAGCTTTTATGGCTGTCTAGACATTTTAAGTCTGAATAAAATGAAGTCTAAAAAGTTTTGCATTGTCCATGTGTGGGACTTTTATAGCCCTGAAATGTTTGCATGGCCATAGCTTGAAAATTTGTAAACATTTTGGCCCAAACATGGAGATGACTTAGATAGGGCCTCTTCATCATGACCATGTAAGTTGTGGAACTTAAATCCCCACAAATGTTTATTTTTCAGGTGGGAATTTAACTTTCACCATTTATGCCCCTCATTAGGAGGGGGCCTATCAAAGCAACCCTACATTTGACAGACAATGATAATAATTGACCAAAATATACACGTAGAATTCTGCAGCCACGTAGAATTCTGCAGCTATGTGTTTGATGTAGTGGTCTTCACGAGTGGTGTGCAGGTACAGTGCGATTTATGTGATGATGCATATGATACATGAGTGGCCTACAGGGCAATTTGGGAAGTCCCCTACGGGTCTGGGGCAATGTATATAATGATTTAGGTGCTTTGTGAAAACGTACAGTGTTCCTCATGGGGTGTAAGAAAGGCTAAAGCTGTATATTTCAGGAGTTTTATATGCTTTTCAATAGGAAAGGAAATAATTTGCAAAGAGCAATGTATTGCATCTATCTGGGTTGAACCACAAACTTTACAGAGTAGGGTAATGAAAAGCTTGAGTAGAAAGTCTTTGGAACCTCAACAAATCTGTGGTGTGATGTTCCCCAGGACAAGAATTATCCTGCAATGCAATGTTGGCATAACCCTAATATTGGCACTGCCTTGTCAGACAAAGTAAACAATGACACACTTAGGCTTGTACAGAGGGTGCCACTGTTGGAGTAATGCCAACACTGTGTCACATGATCCTTCAAACACCAAGATATGTCACACCACAGATCCGTCAAGGTTCGGGGGACTTTTTTCCCTAATTCTTTATTTCTCTACTGTGTACGCTTTTTACTTTAACCCTTATAGATACATTAATGTAGTTTTTTTTGCAAGTTATAATATATTTACATAGTAAGAATATATCTTATGTCTCTTTATGTTTATATATGGCATTTTAAATGATTTAGACAAAATTCACTGCCTCATAACATTTTATATTACCTTTTCAATTTTTAATCATTCAAAATACAATATATTTTCAAGTCAAAAATGTAAAATAACTGGAATCTTCATAAGACATACGTCCTAAAATATTTACGTTCAGCTTTTCAGATATCATTTTCATCTTCTGATACCACAGAGTATTCATTTAATTATGTTAAAATCTGAAATATTATTATTCCTTTTTTATATTTTTTTACTAAAATGTACCATCCTGCAGCTTGCTTTTGAAGTTGACGTATGAATCTCAGTAAGTGTTGCTGTAATTCCTGCAGATCCATCAACCACAAGGGGCACTTCAAACCTTTGAAGCTGAGATACAAGCTACCTCTGTAGGCACACTTAAACAGTGAACTAAAAAGACAGCTGGAAAAGCTTTATGTTAATGTAATGCATTCAGTATTCACTATTCTATGCCACTGTCTGCAGGTACTACTATTACCACTACTACTACATACATGGTTAAAGTTAATAACAATTCTTATTGGCCATTTACATTTAGGTTGGTAGCTGGTGATCACTTTCTTGTGATTAGAATTACTAGCTATACAGTGTGGTTTAACATTAAGATGGGAACAGAGGCAAACCACATGAGGATGAGGGTTCTGGACTTTTGGAGAGTGGATTTTAAAGAAATGGGAGACGGCCTCAGAAATGGTCTCATATGGCTCCGTGGATTGGTAGCGGGTTAAGGAACCATTTACTTTAGTCACTGTTTCAAATCCAGCATAGGTCGGTAGTGGCCAAAAGTCATTATCACCTGAGGACTGCTCAGTAGCCTATGTGAAATGAGTTGTGGTGGTCTCAGCCCAGTTCCCAGTGGGCAGATGTCCACATCACAAAACCACCAACCCAATTGCCACTGATTAGCACCTTTATTGGCAATCTTGCATGGGGTCATGGATTGAATGGGCATGAAGTCTGAATGACACTCTCACCTATGTGGTGGTCCCACCATGGCAGGGTTGAAGCACATTGGTGGGGCAGTGTAGGGAAGCTTGCACTGTGCTCGCCCATGCCACACCTGTCACGTAGATAAGCAGAGGACTTCAATTTCTAGTGCCTTCAATCCAGCACCTTTCACAGGCACTAAAAATTCACATACAGAAAAAAAAAATTACTAGCTAACAGCTAACATTAAGACGCTGGCAAATGGGAATCCTTTGCTGCCACTGAACAAATTCAGCATAGAGACCGATTATTTAAATGTTTTCTTATGTTAAAGGGACAGGAAATCTGTGTGAAATTGTAGCTGTCTGTAATGTTCCAATTTTCAGAAATGAAATTCACACCCCTCAGCTGGTCCATATTTAAAGGAGAACTGCACCGAATCTAGAAGTCGATTTTCTCAGTAGAAGCTGTTTTTTAAATACTGGTTCAAAACCTCTTAATGCTCTAGCCATCCAAGCTTTTTAATTATATTAGTGGATGTGTCTGATTTACATGCTGCTGGTAAGAACCATTTTAGAACTGTATGATGTGGTTTATGTCCCTGTTCTACGCTTCTATTGTTGGCACAATGCATTTATGTTCTAGTATAGAACTCTGAGGTTGCTTGGGACATAAACTACATCACACAGTTCTGAAATAGTACTTACCACCAGTCTGTAAAGCAGAAACTCCCACTGAGGTTACTAAAAGGCCTGTATAGATGGAACAATAACAGAATTTTAACCAGTGCTTAAAAATCAGCTTCTATTGGGAAAAATGACTTACAGGTTCAGCGCAGTTTTCCTTTAACAGTACCTGAATAAATGATGGCTGGGAAAGACTGTGCTTTGTACTGTTTTCTACTGATGGGGAGCGTTCTATGCAGTTCACTTCATGGAAGCAGGACTTCAAAGTTTTGACTATGTCTCTGCATGGATTTGGAACTCTGGAAACTGCTCTAGTAAGTAAAAAGCTTATTTTCAAAAGTTCTGAATCCATGCAGTCACATAGGCAAAACTTCATATTCCTGGTTCCATGAAGACAGAATTATACTGAATAGTGTCCATGAAAAGAAAAAAGTTGTTATAGTGAGTTTTATTCAGGTACTGTACAGGTAACTAGTGATTGTTTGATGGTGTATGAATATATTTTCTGTAACAAGCAGTTACACATTCATACGAATGCCTTGTCCCTTTAATTGAGACCTACACTTAAATGCTAACTGTAGGTAGTAGTGTAGGGTCTAACCCAGTAATCATTTCTACTTTGCATAAAACAGCCCAGTCTTAATGTCATGGACTACTTGTATTTTACAAACAATATAATACATGAATAAGACATTTTCCTCATAGAAGTAATTATTTGTCCATATACCCTTTCCTGTAATATGCAATTGTGATAAAAGCTAACAGTAATCAGCCAAATGTGTAATATAAAAAAAGATGGGTACATGTGGTATATTTGGAAATAAACCCATCTAGATGGCTACGCAGATCACAGAGTCACTCACCCTTTGGGCTTGTGGCCTTATGACCTGGTTAGCTCCCTAGATGGATTTATTTCCTTGTGTACCACACTTACCCACCTCTCACTTTATATATAACCATACTGGAGATTTTAATCTAGTTGTTGTCAGTGAGAGCCTGCACCAGCAATATACAGAATGTAATATGATTTTTCAAAAAGGATAGGAACAGGGATCTGCTTTATACTTTAATTGAGTGTATGCTCCAGTAAGCCAAAATGTGGAAGGGGGCAAGAGCTGACATGTAATTGTTTATACAGTATTTTTCAATTTATTTAGCCAGAACTTCCCATCTAAGATACAACACCTTGCTTTCAGTAGGCTCCTTTGACTGAAGTACATTTATGTACTCAAAATCATGTAAGTGGCTCTGGTGGGATATGATGCTGGTTAGCAAGTCAGTGCTCTGTTAGACCACACTGCTTCCCAGCTGTAGCTGTCATATTTATATATCTTGCATTTTTATTTATTTTTTGTTTCAAGAGGCAACAGCAGGAACCAGTACGTCACACAGAGGGTGATAATGTCTTGTTGGAACTGGTTGTAAAGATAGGGAGTACATACATTTTTAAGCTTGTCAAAAAAAACAATTCTTGGCAGAGTAATACTAGTGCTTATGACTGTTGGGATAACAGGGGGACACACCAGATGGATGTTTGTTAAAATCTGACTGAATGTCTCTGTGCTTACTTCTTATGTTCACTGTATGGTTGCACTCGGAACAAACATTTTGGTATGAAAGTGCGTTTGACAGGTGTGTTGCTGTCAGTCCAATGCAGGGCAGTCTGTAAGGGGCTTATCAGTGTCGCACTAATCATCAGCCAGGCTGATCATGACACTGTTCTAGCTTGCTGGGCAGATACTTTGTGAAGTTCAAAGGAAAGAGCAACCTCAATCATAAGGCATCTCTTTCCTTTGATCTGTGTAATGCCAAACAGCAAGCAGAGCTGATCGCGTCTTGATCAGCCTGCAGTGGTCCTCTCCTCCAAACATAAAAACAATCCCTCTGACTCTCTGCCAAGTATCCCTCTCACCTTTCAGTGCTTGCCCCTTTTTACATTTTCAACACCAGGGAGCAAAATCCCTGGTGCCAGCTAGTACCCCCCCCCTGCCCATTTTAGTGTGAACCAAAGAGTCCACCCTGGTGCTGGCAAACATAACACTAAAATCATGGTACCTCAAATAAAGGAAACCATCCCTTGCAGCTGTTTTTATTTAATTTTAACTGCTCACCACTGGCACACTCCATCTCCTCCCCATGCAACCCTCCCACTGGCATCCACCACCCACACCCCCAGCCCATTTAATTTTCCCAACACTGGGGTCCCCAGTCCTCAGTGCCAGCTAGTATCCCCCACCCTGCCTGTTTTCAGTGTGTGACACGGAAGCCCACCCCACTGCCACAGACATATCACCGACACTGATATATATACACACACACACACACACAAGATATATATATAGGGGATACATGATGGACACCAGTGAGATATGTAAAATATTTTCACTCCTGCAGAGTGAGGCATGGATATCCCATGAGTGCCGAAGGCACAAGTGAGATATCCATGCCTCACGATGCAGGAGTGAAAATATTTTACATATCCCACTGGTGCCCATAATGTATTCGATTTATAGAATAGGTTTGTAGTTTTGTTATGCGTTTGATTAGGTTTAAAAGTTAGGCATTTAGTTTGAAAGAAAAGTGTTATTTTAAGTCTATGTGTTGCTCCGCTGAGGTAGGTCACTGTTGTGAATGAGGACTGTCGTTTTTGTGAATGAGAATGGTTTCTCTTGTTTCATTGGCTGTGTTTGCATGGTTGTGGTTTTTTATTGGTTGCTGGGTGCTATTAGTAGGAGAAATGTCTTTTATTGATTGTTCTTCTTGTGGTATGATTGGTTAATGTGAGTGACTGTTACTGCATAATGTGTATTGATTGGTGATGAGGGGCAGTGGGCGTGGTTAATTACTGAGAGTGAGTTCCGAGATGGTAGTCAGTATAATGCGTGTTTCGGTGCACTTTACGTTTATTTTTTATTTTTATTTTTGCTTCATGTAACTTTATTTCAAGTGTGCTGCTTTTGTGACTAAGGTGTTATTTTTCAATGGACGACTTCGTGGATCGTATCTTTGGACTCCTACGACGGCAGCTGCTTTTGAGGTTCTTTCATTCTGTATTGCTTTCACAGGAGTTTGGCTTTGATTTCTTCTTTGGAGGGCTATCTTTCTGCTGAGCTGGAAAGAAAGAAGAAAGACATAATTAAAACTCTTTATCTGATATTGGGAATGTATGAGAAATCTTTAAAATTAGGGCTCTTGTGGTACAGACTGTGGTGATTTACTTTGGTAAATGTTAAATGTGATGTGCTGTGCAGTAATAGTCGGGTTACAGAAGCAACTTGACATTGGTTTTGAAATTGTGGAAAATTTATCCTTTGGCGCACAAGTTTCAGTTTCTTTGGAATTTGACTTGGTGAAAGAAGCAGGATTGTTGTGCTTGTCTGTTTCTAATCTGTGAGTGTGAAGTGTAGCTTGGCATTCTGCCGATGTGGATGGTTGTGGGTTATCGTGGGAACTTAAAAGATTTGAAATACTTTTCTAATTTTCTTCACTCATTTTTGAATAATCATTTAGGGACTGTAGCTTCTTGTGTCCTGATATCTGTATAATATCGGTTGGAGCAACGTTGCAATTTACCAGTTTTTGTACAAGGTGCTTTCTGATAGAATCGTTAGTCAGCCTTCTATTTGTGTCAATACCAGCTGTTTCAATCATACATTTCAGGATGTTGCCTATTGTATTAATACCTAATGGCGGGTTTTTTGAACCAACAGTTACTTTGCATTAATTTATATTGTTGATTGATCGCTAAAAAAAAAGGAGCGGACTCATAGTTATTTTTATATGGTATTTTCTCAGAATAGAACATAAAGTTGGCAACAGTGCACTTTTTTCTATTTGCTATGGGATAAGCTTGGGGTTTTAGAAGTCTGTCTTTGGGATCACTCCCACTTCTGGTCTTCGTCTGCCTTTCAGTGCAAAATTCAATGAATTTTTCTCCTGTTTCAGTAGAACATAATTTAATGTCACCCCATTTTAAGTTCCTGCATTCGGTGTTGCCTCGAATGCCAAAAAACATTGTGGTATTTAACCACATAGTGTTAAGTAACGATTGTGGTGTTCTTGGTCCCAAAATGTCTTTATCGTACAGTTCGTTTATGAGGGTGTCAGTAAGTTCATCTGCCACAAAAGGTTTATTTCCCTTGCCACTCTCCTTTAATTTCTTTTGCTTAGATAAGAGGACTTCTCTGCATTTAATGAATGTTTGTGAGGAAGACAACGATTCTGGGTATTGATGTTGCTTTAAGTGTCGTTCAAAACTTTGAAATTTCGCTCGTATGCTTAAGGGCTCAAAGCTATGTTTAAGTCATTTGGAGACATGTTTTCAATACTGGTAGTGATGTTTAAATTTTCCTTTAGGAACTGCTGCAAATCATTGATATCACACTATGTTTTCTTCTAGTGTTATTATTTTAGCAGATTCAATGTATTGGTTGATGAATTCAGTATCTGTATTTACTGAAACTTGCTGATGGAAATCTAGCATTATGCATTGTTTCAGTTGTGCTCAGCTTACCCATTTCAGCAGGGTCAAGCGGCTCTCTATCAAGTTGAAACTGCGAGCAGCTGAGAAAGATTTCTTCGTCTTCCTGTTTGGTTGTTTCAGTTTTATTTTGCTCAGAAACATTTTGCTTTTCCATTTTACTGGTGGTCTTTGCGATGGAAGTTTTACTATGTTTTTTCTGCTCTGCGATGTCGTATTCAGCACTCCACATTACATCTGCTACATTAGGCAGCGTACGAGGTGTATCTGTCTTAAATGTGTTTAATTAGAAACAGCGCTGTTTTTATTGGCACGAGACACTCGAGGTATTTTGTGGCATGTTAATATGTCTTAACAGGTGATTTCTGTTAATAAGGAATGCAGCGTAGTGCCTGGACTTGTTTTACTAGGAGTTTAGCTGATGTGAGAATCACTGTTGCTGACGTACCTACCATGTGTGTAAATGTAGATATTTTTCCTTGTATGTACGTCAGTATTATTTATCTCACTACAGTGAGAATATGGCTTTTTATTTACAACGTTTATCACCCACCCCTATTGTATAAATATATTTATAAAATTGGTGGAAAAAAGAAGCTCATCTAGTAGCAAGAGATCATCAGGTGACCATGCATATATCAGAGTGTGACCGCACACCTGCACTTTTACCCCCCCTCCAAAACAATTTTGCCATTTTATAAGATAGATAACCCACTCTATGGTGTGCTCTGTCACTCTGATATACACATGCCTTGGGTGGTTGACACACTTGGCCTGCGGCCTCGTGTGTACAATGCACACCAAGGCGTGCATATATCAGAGCGCGACCGCACACCTAAGAGTGTGTTATCTATTACATATATGATATATATATATGAAAACTAACCAACTATGTCTGTCACCACTGCTGGCCCAACGCCACTGTTACCCTCCACCCATGTGACCCTCCCATTCAGCAACCACCACCACACACATCCCAACACCTACTTACCTACTGGGAGTTGACCAATGCCATAATACTTTCTGGTCCAGAGACACGCCTTCACTCTTTCAATGTTAGACCACGAATGGAGGAAATCAGACAGTGTATTTCAATAGCTTTTGAACTTGTCCTCATAACTTGATCTTTTTTTTTTTTTGTGCCTCCCTTCTTCCTGGCTGCCCTCCTTCAGGTCTCAAACGCCCTCCCAACTGCCTGCCCTGACTCCCACACCAGCTACCAACCTCATATGGCAGTCCCCTGGGTAACCCGGCGTAACCCTTGGCAGGCGGATTTCCTCCAAGGGGAAGGCACTGGTGGGGTGAGCAGCGATTATTTTATTGGGCCGGGTACTGCTGAGGTGTGTCGGTTGTGGGATCAGCGGCAGCGGAGGACAGAGAGACCATCGTCTGGCCAGCCAGGAAGCATTTTCCTGGTTTTCTGTGGGGAGTGACATCCTGACGTCAAGGCATACTCCGTCGTCTGTCACTCCCCTTGAGCATCGTACCCAGGCGTCACTGCTGTGCTCCCAGCCTCCGCCAGGAGTCAGCGTGTGCCAGTGCACATCCCCACCTTCCCCCCAGAGAAGGAGAGCTGTCCCCGGATGCTCCATCCTTCTCCCCCCAGTCGGCCCTCCGGCGACTTAAGTCCGTTCCCGAACCCGGGGGTTGCCGGTGTCGTAGACGGAAATCCAACCACTACGCCTATGGGCTGGCTCTGTAACTTGATCATTTTTAAAGATTTTTTCCCCATATTTTCAATATGACCTTTTTGGGGACCCCCACCTCATGAACAGTGGCAGGGAAATTATGCCACTCTGTCCCAAAAGGTGAATTTGTGTTGACTGCGCAAAATCACCTTTTGGCCAGGATCTGAAGATTTTCTTCACCCTTGTTTGTGAGGTGGGGTCATAAGAAGGCTATGTTGAAAATTTGGGAAAAAAATAAAAAAAAACGGATCTTCATCGAGGGTATCTCTTGCAGCAGGTCAAACACTTGGGATATCTGCTGAGGGCGCTTCTTGCATGACCACTTTCTCAAGCAGTGTGACTGGGGCTACCCATGGTGACATCAGGCCAGGTACCTGTATAAATGTGTGGTGATGCTGAGGACTCCTCAGTTCTTTTCTCACCATCGACCAGTTTGCTTTGACTGTGTGCCACTTCGCAGCAATGCTTTGATGACTGCCTGAGATGATGAAAGAACACCAACTTTTGGTATGCTTGTATTGGCTGCTCATTCATGTTCGAATCCCACCGCTTATTTCATAGTCGCCATTGTGATCATAAGACCTATCACTACAATCATCATTCACTCTGCCTGGTGTCTGGGGTGCTCATAACGAATTCTTGGCGCCATTGCCAGGATTTAATAAGACCACCTTGCCGACGCAGACTCAAGGAGTTAGAGTCTCATATCATGGAATAGAAGGTGACTGTCCTGGAAAAGGAGCGCTACACTCAAGATCCTCTTCATTGCCATCCTGTCGACAAGCTCCCAGGCATTGAAATCCATGCATCATTCCAGCAAGCATAAACATAGAGACAGAGATAAGTCCTCCAGAGATGAAGGTAAGTTTCTCATCTGTTGACATCAGCCCCAGCCTTACCATTGACTAGTCAGGCTTCTCCCACACCTAGAGAAAACACAGAGGGTATTGAGTAAGCTTACTCAGGGATGGCAGTTAGCCCAACAAGACACCCTGTTGCAGCCATCGATGAGCAATTTGCCTGTCCTTTAAACCGTGGAGTTAACCATAGCTTTATTTTATTTATTTATTTATTTGAGTTTCACCAGGAGGGCATACTGAGCAAAGTACTGCTCAGTTCCAGATGTCCTGAGGGGAGGGGAGGAATGTATACAGTAACAAAAGGATCAAAATATCTACCATACATTACAACAACGTCACATTGATTATACAGGAACAAGACTACACACAAGAACAATAACATCTGTGTGGTGGAGCAGTTTGTAATCAGAGTGCAGTGTTAGGATGATTATCTAGCAAGACTAGAGTACAGAAATACAGCAATATTGTATAAGTGCCAAGTATGAAACTTAATAGTCACAGCTTTAGAAACGGTAAGAATTAGAATTGCGCTGTGGTGAGAGCAGACCTTCTAGTACCAGTGGTGCGCAGGGCCCGGGAAGGCACTTAGTGCGTCAAGTGTGAGAAGAGGAGCATAGGTAGCATAGTATCATTGCTGGTCGGAGCAGATGGGGGAATGTGCCTTGAGGAGCATGTTTCGTGCTGTGAGTTTTCTGTGTGCCTGATGACCACGGTAGAGTTCCATAATTTAGGCATGCAATAATTGAAGCGGCTTGCCCTTTGGCTGTAGTCATGTGTGGGACATGTAGGAGCGAATAGCGTTCCTGAGGGAGTAGACTGAGGGTGGTTGGGCTTGGAGAGTGGACTCGAGATGGGGGAGGGACTGCGCCCAGAATTTTGCAGTTAGCCTAGGTCCGTAGAGCTGTCTCCCCTTTTATCCACCCTGGCTCCACTTTAGCACCTCCAGTCAGCGGTCACCACCCCTTCATCAACAGTTTCAGTGCCTCTGCCGGTCCATATACTTAAAATGGACCTGGTTTTCGCAGTTCCCGTATCCTCCAGCATGGGTCTGGGCTGCTCGTCTATGGACTTTCCACCGTTACCTCCACCGATGAGACCTCCCACTTACCATGGCCCATCGATGCAGGCACATTCCTCTTTTTGCTCAGCTACTGTTTCAATGCTGCCTACCGCAGTTGAGGCCAGTTATCTCTGTGCTGTCTCCTCAAGCTATGAGCCTCCAGCATGGGCCATACACCAAGCCCATGTCCGTCGTTGGTGCCATCCGTCGATGTGTCGGCTGTTGTCAAAACTGTATTAGAGGTCATGTAATCCATGCACCCTCCTCCTACAATGTCTCAGGCTCCTCCATCGACTGAGTCCTATTAACGACCATGTCATATTGCCTCTGCTCCCCTTCCTCCTCTTTCCTTAGATGTGGAGGATAATGATGTAGACTATGGAGAAGAAGATGACCAGGAGGTGGATGATGGGGTCTGGACACCCACTGGCACATCCACAGTTTCTTCAGCAGGAGAAGACCCTGATGTTTGTACTACTTGGTCTACTCCAGATGATCCCTCCTTTTTAGAGGTAATGACTCAATTGCAACAAGTGATGGGCTTTGCCACTACTGAGCAAGACCAGCATGAGGAGAAACTTGGCAGACTACTTAGATCTCCCAGAGGATCCAGCCACTGTGGGGCCACCTTTAATACAAGCATACAATAATGCCACTACAGCTGCATGGCACAGACCTTACGCTGTCCCACCGGTACCCAGGAAGTCAGACTGCTTGTACCAGGCCCCTCTGAACCAACCCTACATTTCCTCTGCTCCCCAAGTGGATTTAGTAGTTATTAATGTGATACATGACAGGACCAAACCTCCTAAACATTAAAGTACCCTTCCTCCAGATCAGGAATCAAGGAAACTGGATCCCATGGGCAAGAGAGTCTTTGCCTCCTCAACCTTGGCCATGAGAATCTTAAATTATATGGGACATATGCTCAAATACCAAACAACATTCTGGGCCACCGCCATAGAAATAACCATCAAACTACAGCAAAGCCCAGATACTGAGCAGCTTCTTGCGACACTTCATGAGGGTGCCAGCATGAGCCACCACATCCTCCATGCAGACTATGATGCAGTGGATGCCTCTGCCCATTCCTCTGCAACAGGTGTTTCCCTTAGGCGCCATGCTTGGCTCCTTGTTTCTGGATTTATGGCTGATGTGCAGCATACAATACTAAATGCCCCTTTCCGTGGCCATAGATTATTTAGCACAGACTCTCAGGATCTACTCAGTAAGTTGAAGGACATTGCACCTCAGTACATACCATGTACTACTCTCAACCTCAGGGTACTCAACGTCACCAGTTTCAGTTTCATCGACCCTCACATAGGCAAAAAGGGGCAGCTACACAACCTGTCAAGAGGAAGTCCACCCTGCCACTCTCAGGGACTGCTTTCCCCGCTGCCAAAGCCGTCAGGGTTGCCACTTCAGCAGCCCCTGCTTTCTCTTACGTCTGACTTCTCCAGCTCCCTCCCATGTCCTCCTCCTGCTTTGGAGGTTATGGGAAGCCACTTCTCCCTGCATCAGGCATGTAAGAAGATTACGATAGACGAATGGAGAATTCAGCTAATACATACAGGCCACACCCTAGAACTACAAGCATATCCCCCACATGCTCCTCCTCGGCCTACAAACTACCTACCTGAACACATACCTGCCTGTCCTTCTGGAAGAGTTGGACGCTCTCATCCAGAAAAAAGTGGTGCAACCAGTGCCCATGGCAGCTGTAGGGACAGGTTGCTATTCACACTTCCTTGTTCCCAAACACAGTGGTGATCCATGTCCAATTCTATACCTCGGGGGGCCTCAACTTGTACATACAGTACAAAACGTTTTGCATGGTCACCTTATCAATGCTCCTCCCCTTACTACATCAAGGGGACTGGCTTTGTTCCTTGGACATGAAGGATGCCTACCTTCATATCAGAATCCACAAGGCCTAATGGCAGTACCTCCGCTTCAAGCTACTCGGGCACCACTACCAGTTCTGAGCCTTACCGTTCAGCCTGTCATCATCCTCATTGGTATTCACCAAGTGTCTAGTGGCAGTGGCAGCCACACTCCACCACCAGGACCTCTGTGTCTTTCCCTGTCTGGATGACTGGCTCCTCAAGGCTTCCTCCTGAGATGAGCTGTTACATTCCCTAGATTACACTCTCCTCTCTTCTCAGAAGTGGGCATAACCATCAATGCTGCCAAGTCCCACAGATGCTTTCTCAGTGCCTCCAGTATAGGAGCAATCATGGATACCTCCCAGGTCATGGCCTTTCTTCCACGGGACAGAACACTGAGACTTGTCTGTCTTGTCAACACTGCCTCGCTCATCCAACACTGCCTTGAGACTACCCACATAACTGCCCGCCAATATGTTCAGTTATTGGGTCACAAGGTGGCCACAATCTCCACAGTGCCTTATACCTGATTGCACATGTGGCCCATCCAGTGGGTGATGAGAACCCAATGACAGCAAATAACGGATGACCTGTAGGACCTAGTCTGAATCATGCCTTCCCTGTGAAAAGCTCTAACTTGGTGGCTCGACCCACTCCATCTCCAAGCAGGAGTCCCTTTTCAGTCCCTGCTGCTGACAGACTCTCACCACTGACACTTCCAGATTGGGATGGGGCACCCATCTTGGCCACCATTAGATCCAGGGTTGGTGAACACCCCTAGAGTCTGCCTTACATATCCACATACTAGATATGTGAGCCATTTACCTAGCTCTACAAGCCTTCAACCCTTCCTGTCACCAGGGCCATTACTCCTACAATCAGGCAACACCTCTGTGGTCTGTTACACAAAGAAGCAGGTGGGCATGAAGTCTCAGTGTCTGTGCCAGGAGACCCTGAGAGTATGGTGCAAAGCATTGCTACTCAACATCCACCTCATTGCAGTCCACATCCCGGGAGCCCACAACATGATAGCGGATCACCTGAGCCGTCATGCTCATTCTCACAAATGGAAATTGGCATCATAAGTGCTTCACATGTTCAATTTCAAGGGCACACCAGAGATCGACCTCTTCACCATTCCCGAAAATGTCAAACTCCTGCAGTATTGCTCCTTATACCCAGACCAACAGGGCCACTCCCATGATGTCTTGTCCCTCTTTGGAATGGGTGCTTTCTCTATGCCTTTCCTCCCATTTCTCTCATCCAGAGAGTACTCATAAAGCTACAACTGGAGAGAGCAACCATGATACTAATCGTTCCATATGGGCCTGGCCAGATCAGGTTTCCGCTCCTACAACTGTTTGTTGTTAACCCCCTTCCCTTCCCCATTCACCCCAACCTCCTAACACAACTCAAGTGGGACCCTACTGCACTCCAACATCAGGTCCCTTCACCTTCACACCTGGCTCCTGAGGATGTCCTCATAGCCAGTCATAATGTCTCCTCATCTGTCGCCAACATCTTGCTTGCCTCAAGAAAACCATCCACTAGAAAAAACCTACACTTCCAAATGGAAATGTTTTGCCCACTCGGCTGCAGACCAGGGTATTAACCTGTACTCTTGTCCCATTACCAAGATCCTGGACTATCTCTGCACACTGTCTGACTGTGGCTTGGAATACTGCTCCATCAAGGTTCACATAGTGGCCTTATTGTCCTTCCATGAACCTATTGGTGAATGTTAGGTATCTCAGTTGGATATATCAAAAAAAATTCTCTACAGTTTATTACACCTAAAACTGCCAGTTCGTAATCTGGTTTCCCCGTAGGACCTGAATTTTATATTAGAGAAATTAACCCATATCCGGCTCCAACAACGAGAAGCGGGGAGGATCTAATCCCATCTATAGTGAGGAAGTCAGTTGTTTTCTGCCTGAAAGTCACGTAATAATTTAGAGAAAAAGGAGACTGTGTGGGCTGAGGGAGAGGACGAGATAGCTGGAAGGAGAGGTCTGATCAAGTTGTGTTCCCAAGGGCCCAGTCCAAAGTGATGTAAGAGCAAATGGGAGAGTTGAATATATTAGAAACAGGAGGAAGAGGGAAGGCCAAATTTTTGTTGGACATCTTGGAAGGGGATTAGTGTATTATGATTGTTAAGAAAATCCCAAACGATTGGTTTACTGCCACAGGGCAAAAAAGAAGGGTCAATTATGTGCCCCCCCCAATCCGAATGTTAGAATTACAGAAAATGGGCTGTGAGACATCACATAGAAGGGAAGTGTGGGTGAGGGTGCAAATCTGCTGGTGAACCTTTAATGTTGACATTATAGGAATATTACAGAGCTGGGTGGAGATATTTAAGAGGACATAGGGAGGGAAGTCAGGTCAAGGTTGTAGTGGCACAGAGGATTCTATCTGTAACCATAAGGGAGTGTATGCGTTGGGCAGCATAGGGGCTTGTGGGGTTAGCCAAGAGCGAATTATGGAGCTGTCTATAGCTAAGTAATACAGAAAAAAAGTGGGAAGTTGCAATCCACCCCTATTTTTTGCTCATTACAATTTAGAAAGTGCTCTTCGGGGAGGTTTGCCCAGCCATATAAAATTGGAAATTACCCTATGGATCTGAGCAAAAAAAGTTTTGGGGAGAAAAGAGTTATATATCTGAAGAGGGTATAAGAGATGGGGAAGGAAATTCATTTTGATTACACTAATTCTGCCCCACAGGGAAAAAAGAGAGTAGGGACCAGCAATTTAAATCCATTTTAATGCGAGTTAAGGTTGCATCCAAATTATACTGCTTTGTTTTAGAACCCGATCGAGAAAGATAGATATCCAAATTCTTTAGTTTGTCCCTGACCCATGTAAAACCTAGTTGTTGAATGTCAGAGGGTACAGCAAATACATTAAGGGGCATTTACTTCTGTTTTAGAAAGGTTGAGTTTATAATTTGAGATCTTGCTGAATTCCTTGGTTATGTTAGCTGTGGCTGCAAGAGAAGTGGAGGGATGGGTGACATGGAGAAGAATATCATCCGCATAAACTGATAACTTATAATGAGATGATCCTACTGGTATACCTGAAATTAAGGGTGAAGTGGTGATATGTTGAATAAGAGGTTCTAAGTACAAATTAAACAGATGAGGAGAGTGGACAGCCTTATCTGGTGCCCTGTTGGAGGGAAATAAGATGGGATAGTACTCCATTGCAGAGTTTTCGGGCTGAGGAGTGGGTATATAAGATCTTGATCCAACGAATAAACTGGGAAGGAAAATTATATTTTGGTAACAAATGGAAAAGATAATCCCAGGACACCCTGTCGAAGGCTTTCTCTGCATCCAAGGACACCAGCACGATAAGGGTGCTGGAGTCCTTGGATGCAGAGATGAGATGAGTGAGTTTTCAGAGATGGTCTGCGGAAAGGCGGCCGGTACCAAACCCGACCTGTTCTGGGCTTATCAAGTGGTGCCAAACCTTGTTGAGTCGGTTGGCAAGGACTTTAGCTAGAATTTTAAAGTCTGCATTTATTAAGGAAATGGGTCAGTAATTAAATGCTAAAAGGGGATCCCTACCAGGTTTGGGGAGGACCACAATCATAGCTTTGGTCAGGGACAAGTCAGAAAGGCCTTGTTCATATATGTAGTTGTAGGTGTCAAGCAGAGTGGGGACAAGTTGGGATTTAAAGATTTTATAACTCTCCACAGAGTATCCATCAGGGCTGGGAGCTTTGTCGACAGGGAGTGAATCAATAGCCAACATAATTTCCAGTTGGGTAAGGGGAGCTTGCAAGTAGTCCAACTGCTGTTGTGACAACTGTGGGAGTTGAATGTCTTGTAGGAAATGATCCATGAGGTCTGGGTCTAGTACACTGGAGGGCCGGGAGTACAGTTGTTGGTAGTAATCCTGGAAGCCCTGGGTAATAGCCTGAGGTGAGGTGATGATATCCCCCTCTGGGGTATGAAGGGAGGGAACAATTTTATCATTGGCCTGGGCATGAAGACGTAACGTTAAAAGTTTGCCAGCTATATCACCCTGATCATAGTAAGTGGCTTTAGATCTCAGAATTAGGTTTTCAGCTTTGTCACTTAAAATGGTATTGTAACGGGATCGTAGTATCTCAGTTTGGTTAAGGTCATGTGGGGTGGGTTGAGGGGGAGGACTAGTTCTAATTGACAGATTTGGTGAAATAAATTGGCTGTGACTTGAGAGCGATTTTATTAGAATAGCAGCCAGACAAATGATCTCCCCACGTATGGTACATTTCAGGGCCCCCATAGGATATCTTGTTTGGTCATGGTAGGGGAATTACTAGTTAGAAATAGGGTGATGTGCCTTTGAATATGGGAAATGAAAGCATCTGACTTTAACAACTGTGAGTTAAGCCTCCAAGACTTGTGTCTGGAAATCCCCGGCTCAAGGTGCCAATGTAATATGGTGGGCTGGTGGGCCGAAATCACTTTAGATAGGTAGTTACAAGCCATTACAGAAGGAAGGAAGTTGGAGCTTAACAGGAAATAGTCAATCCTGGAGAATGAATTATGTGGGATGGAGTGAAAGGAAAATTCTCTGGTTGTGGGATATAAGGCCCTCCAAGGATCAAGCAAACCGATCAAGTCCGTGAGTTCCCTGAGTGCCAATTGTGCTGGAGATAGTGGGAGGGGGTTTGAATCTGGATCTATCTAGTGAGTTTTTGTAGACCAGGTTTCAGTCCCCACTAAGCAGAATAGGCAGGTCAGACTAGGGAGCTAAGTGGGTCATGAGGGATGTAAAAAAGTGAGGGTCATCAGCCGTGGGACCGTATATCAAGCTCCGTACTACCTCTGAATGGCCCAGCAGGGCCTTAAATATAATGTATCTCCCGTGGGTATCTGTAATGGTGTCCAAAAGTCTAAATGGAACTCAGCGGGCTATCAAAATAGCGATGCCCCCCTCATTTGGAGTCCACCTCTATATCTAAAGCTTGCCCTACCCACGTTCTGCGGAGTTGTAGCACTTGGGAAGTAAGGAGATGAGTCTCCTGGAAGAGCGCGACATCTACACTTAGTTTATTAAGATGTAGAATAATTTTGGCCCTCCTAGTAGGGGGTGGGCCCCTTTTACATTCCACGAGCAGACCTTAAGATTTATCTTATTTATTTATTTAGATTTTGTTGAGCAGGTAAGTGCACTAGACAAATCCTGCCTATTTTCAGGCACGAACCGGGGAAATGGGATACAGATGAATGCCAACTGACCTTGAACCAGATTAAGCTGTTAGAGCCATATCATTCGATCAACATATGGCCGTCAGGCAGAGCAAGGAAAATACGAAGGCGAATAAAATCGGTAGTGATACACATGATGCAACCTCTCCCACCCCCTCTTCCAAACATTAATAGCAACCACCACATAATGACATAGTCATGTAAGCAGTATTCGATAAAGATGACTATACTCCTCGCCCCCCACCTCCCCCCCCCCCATTTCACAAAGTGCCTGATATCCTAGCTGGTACCAGTCCCTGCCCGTCCCCATCCATTCCCACCAAAACCCCAGCAACTATTTACAAAGGTCCTCCCTTTATTGGGTTTATTTGGCCTCGGTGTAACATTGTAATAAAGGAGGAACCAACCCATTATGGCTCTGATAACCACCTTTACTACTACTTACTGAGTAACTAAAATATCTGGGTCTGTGAAGGACAGTAAAAGTCCTGTAACAGTAAGAATCAGGTCAAGTACCTTGTAATCCACTGTCCAGTTGGAAAGAGGTAGTAAGGAGTCATCCCCCCATTAATCAGAGCGCTATGCAGCTCCACCTTGAGCCTGCATTCCCCAGAGGCCTTCCCCCCACTGTAGATGCTTACCACTACTGGACACCCATTCTGAATAAACTGGTATCAGCAGTTGGAGCTTCTACACCATCCAAATATAGTTTCAGCTACATTAGGTTAAGGCAACATTAGTGCTGCTTCACTGGTACAACTCAGATTTAAGTTGAGATGCTAGCTAGTTCATAGAGGGGGAACCCTCCATGAGGCAAGACCTCAGTCAGCTTTAGTCCAGGCCATACACCAGGCCCCTTCAAATGCCCCATCAGTGAAGTGATTCTGCAGGGTATCTGGGGTCTGATCTTTGGAGGTCTGGATTAGGGAATGGACATATTTTTCTTGACGAGCTAAGCCTGTCAGGGACCGTACTACGGTATAGTGCCATGCCTCAACTAGACATAGGCCATCAAGACCTTCCCATTTGACCCGAGTGAGGTAGATATCGTGATGTATCTGCGTGATGCCCTTATATAATATAACATTGGGTCCGTAAAGTCAGCCTTAAAAGGAGCAACAATAGTAAAGAGGTACCTGTATAGCTATTCAGTCCCTTCAATCGGGTTATGAAAGTCCCTGGGAAGAAATTGAGTAGGACGAAATAGGTCCCAGGAGAAGAAACTCCCCAAACCACACCCATCCTAAAGGTTCTATCTCTAGAATCACAGCCAAGCTACTCGGCGGGAGGGTGAGGCCTAGCCAAACAGGAGCCTGAATCCCACCCCATCTGACCAGACACCAACCCTCGAGGATGGAGACCCTCACCAGAAGGTAATTAATAAGCTAAGTGGAACATAGGGTGTAACCCCCCTGCAAATGGGGGTTCCCAAAAGACTTCCAGGAGCTTGCTTGAATGCTCCAAGCCTGAATGGTGTTTGGCATTTAAGCCATTTACCAGTGAGTGTTTTTAGAGCCTCTGGTACTGTCTCTTTAAGAGCTGTCTGCTTGCAGACATAATTAGTTTGTATGGGGGGACTGTGTGCTTCTCTGAGTACCACTCGAGCTGCTGCCAATTCACTTCATTTTGCAGTCACTAGGAGTGCAAAGGAACCTATCTGAAAGATGTAACTGTTTGCCAGAAATTATTTAGAGTAATAATGAAATTACAGTTTGTCTAACCTGCTTTCTTTGCAGTCAGAACTGTGTCTGCTAGTTCCCATTCTAGTTTTGAACTGCTGAACTGGACCAATCAGTGTGGGTAAGCTAGCTCTAAAATGGTGCCTTGGACGAATCAGAACTTGACTCATAATCTGAGCCAGCCACAAGAGGATTGTATGGGCAGTGACTCTGGGAGATGTAGTTTAGACTTCAGTGCCTTTTGGACCAACAGCAGCAGTCTATTGTGAGTGACAGCCAATCCAGTCAAGAACTGGGAGGAACTCAAAGTGCCAGGTTTTGTCGGTTGGAGTTTCAGTTGAGCTTTGGCAGTGAAGAAGGAAGGAGCCCTGTGCTTTTCAGTGTGCAGTTTTAGTCAAAAAGCGTGTGTAAGGCCCAGAGTTCTGGTCTGCAGCTTGTGTAACAGCTTGTTAGGACTGAATCCGTCCTGTGAAAAGAATCAAAGGATCTCTGAAGAGTAGAAACCAGGCTCACCCTGTAGAAGACTGGAGGAATTGCTGAAAATTGCACTCGGTCTGTCAGGAACTGAATCTGCTGTGTGTTCTCCCGGTATTGTGCAGTAATTGCGATCGGATACAGATGCAGCCTGCCTGGTATAGTGCTTTCTTTATATGGATGTGTGAAGAGGTTTGTGTACCTCAAGTGAGCCCTGCTGACATTGAAGGACCCTATCTTATTTGGAGGTCGTGAGTACTAATTCAAGGTCGCTCCCTGTTGAATTGCCACATTAAATCCAAATGGAATTACTGTACTGCTGACTGTTTAATTCTCCTTTCTCTGTGTGAAAGGGCCCTACCAGCTGCCACGGTTTGGACTAGCCACTAGGGCTTGGGTACCCAGGGACAGTAACTGATAGGGATAGGCCTGTGCACAGAGCCATAGGTAGATTATTAGAGTGATAAGCTAATTAACCTGATTTCCCCTGTCCTTGTTATATCCCCTAAATAAATCAGAGCTGCTTGTTTCAGCAAAGTTATACTGCCTGAGTGTATTTGTCTATGTTAAAGTACTGTACTGTGATTGTTGCACTGTATCTCATTTCACAGGAGGTCCCAGTGCGGAACCAGACCTGGGGGTAAGTGTATACTGTGAAGGTAATTCTGATATATTGTGGGCCACTAGTGGGAAGAAAGGGGTTGTAGTGTCCCAGAGGGCTGTGACCAAGTTAGTTAACTATTGCAAACCCTGACCTCTGGGTGGAGGCACCGCCACTGGATCCAGGCCCTCAACCTGTTAGTGGCAAATCAGGCAGGGGTAGTAGCCCTGGGATAGCGCCATCTAGGGGTTACATCTTGGAGGCTCACCGCTGGGATTGTGTGTCCTCTAGTGGCCATATTTAGAACCACTGTTAAGAAAAATTGGGTACCCGACAGAAGTGGCTGTGCACGGCTGGTGGAGTGGTGTACTGGGAGGAGATCGACCCCCAAATGCTATGCTTATCCTGGACATCCCCTGGGTATCAATACGGACACTGTGCAGGAGTACTTTCCAAGGTGGAAGGTTTACAAAACCCTGTGGTGGTGGGTCGGCATGCTAATCTGCTCACCCACACTTTCCTGGCCCTAGTAGAGTTTAAGGGATCCCATAGATAGCTCCAAAGTGCCACAGACCATTACCCCAGAGGGAGCCCTCACTGCTTGGAGAGTGATAACTAAGGACAGTAAAGACCGAGGAATAAGCCCCACCACTATCTGAAACTTTTGAGGAGAAATTTGCTGAATGGTTGCTGGGAGAGGAAAACTGTGGAGGACTTGAAGAAACTATTCTTGCCACCTGGGGTGTTCCTCCCAACACCCTCTCCCGCTCCAGTGCCCGTAATGGTGGCTGAACCAATGCAGACTCCTATTTCTGCACCTGCCATTAGTCACGACTCTTACGAAGGTTGAGGATCTTCTCTGGCACCCTCCCCACCCCCAAGGGAGGATGACTGGGAGACCTGGATAGACTATGTTGCCCCCCAAGTGCTAGAATGGCAATGCTCGGAAGGCAAAAGCGAAGAGGGTTAGTGAGCCTCCGAGGTCCTGCCCTGGCTACCATCCATGCTAAACGGGCCAGTAACCCTGAAGCGACTGCACAGGCCTATCTTGAGGCCTTGGAGAATGTGTATGGGAGCCCAGATTCTGATGAGGACCTATGGTGGAGAGTAAGAAATGCACAACAGTACCAAGGGAGTTGTTGTCTGTGTATGTCGCTGGAAAAATTGTTGCAAGAATGCCTCAGAAAGGGTAGTTTGCCAGCGATTGAACTGGACCGAACCAGACTGGACAGAATCCTTAGAGTCTCCCCTTCTCAGAACTGCTGTTGCTTCTGTTACGCCTGGCAAATCGACTGGAATCCCACCCTCCTATGATGAGTTAATGAGAGAAATTCGAGGAGTTGAGAAAAGGCGACCTCGGGAGGTACCTGCACCAACAGCTGTGGCTACGACCCGAGTGACTGAGGGTGACCCATCAAGTGAAGTTCAGGGGCAGAGGTTGACAGTCAATGAGTGCTCTGACAAGGAAAAAGATATGCCACAATGGGGCGAACTGTTGAGAGAGATCCGGGAATTCAAAAACAGTCCCTTTATGAAGGCCACGCCTGCAAGTACGGGCCCTGACCTATATCCGACTGCATCTGCTATGGGGGTGGGGGGTACTCACCCATGTATCTCCTGCTGATAACAGCTCCAAACTCAATTCCTTGACCATGAAGGGAGAAACTGACGAGATGTCTCCAAATGCTTATCACGTCACAGACAGAGATGGCACCCAGGTTTCCAGTTAGTAATACCTCGCCCTGGCTCCCAGTGTAGCTCGGCCAGCTCAAACTCCAGAAAGTATGTTTTGCTATAATTGTGGGAAAGATGGGCACATGAAAGGGAATGCCAGTCCCCAAAAGACACTGACAAAGTTGCATATAGGCTACAAGGAGAGCTTCGGAGAAGAAATCAGTGGTTAAGAGGTGCACGACATGATCCCAGTGAGGGCACCAAAATGCTAATTCACGTCCTTTGTGGCAAGGTCAGTTGCCCAGGCCCCCACTACCGCCTCTCCAGACTGGTCCAGAATAGTGGGTCCTCCATGGAGACCACTGTAAAGGTGAATGGAGTGTCTACAAGAGCTGTATTAGACAGTGGCTCCCAAGTGACAATTATGTTCCAGGATTGGTATCAGAAGCATTTGTCAGACGTACCTTACAACCATTAGAAGGACTGCATGTATGGGGGTTAAGTGAGAAGGCCTACCCCTATTCCGGTATATCCGAATTTGGCTGTCTTTCCCCACCTCCGTGGCTGGAGTGGCGAACAAGTAGAGACCCTAGCCTTAGTGTGTCCCCCACTGGACTGTATGATGGTGTCCTTTGTTGATTGGAACAAATGCTCATATGTTCGGAAGGCTGGCACAGTTGTGTTATGAAAACAGGGGTCAAAGACTAGTAGAGCCTTAAGAGTTCCGGCTTTAATTAAGAAGGCCTATGAGGCACAGAGAGATGCTGAAAAACAGAACCAGAGGAACCGGTCGGAATTGTATGGAAGAAGAATCCTGAGTCTCTGATCCTGGCGCCAAATGCCCAGTGTACCTTACAGGAGAGGTCCGTATCAGAAAGGATGTTAAGAATAAAATATTAATGTTGGATGCACCAGGCGATGGAAAATTGCCAGAGGGACGCTGGTCAAGCCTAGTATTTTGCCCGCTAGAGCCCATGCTTATGCCAGAAGGGTAATGGTCCAAGTTCATAATGTGTCTGAAAGAGACATTCGAGTAAACAGAGGTTGCATCCCGGCTAATGCGCATTGTGCAGACACTGCAGTGCTACCCAGCAGCAAGAGTTCAAGGAAGAATGACAGAGTAACGCCTGACTTGTTTGATTTCGCGATTCCCCGCTGCCAGCTGAATGGAAAGTGAGGATCAGTGAGAAGCTTGCCCAGAGAGACCAGGTGTTTTCTTTAAAGGAATGGGATGTAGGATCGTGCAAGGACTGAGCACAATATCCGACTGCATGACGAAAGACCATTTCGTGAGAGGTCTCGACGCCGCACCTGCTGACATAGATGATGTGAGACGGCATCTGCAAGAGATGTTAGCTGCTGGTGTAATACAAGAATCCAGAAACCCTTATGCTTCCCCATTGTGGTAGTGAGGAAAAAGAATGGAACAGTAAGGATGTTGTGGATTATCGCACCTTAAACCGGGCGGACCATCCTGATCAGTACACAATGCCCGCATTCAGGATGCTTTGGACTGCCTAAGCCGAGCAAGTGGTTCTCTGTGCTGGATCTCCATGATGGGTACTACCAGATCCGATGGCCCCAGAGGACCGTGAGAAGACGGCCTTTATCTGTCCGCTGGCTTCTATGAATTCATGAGGATGCCTCAGGGATTTCAGGTGCCCCAGCCACTTTTCAACGATTGATGGAGTGCAGTGGGGACATGAACTTACTAAAGTGCCTGGTATACCTAGATGATGTTATTGTGTTTGGCAGCTCACTGGAGGAACATGAGAGCAGATTATTTAAGGTATTGGACCGACTGGAGGACTTTGGCCTTAAACTGTCCATTGATAAGTGTCAATTCTTTCAAACATCAGTAAAGTATGTGGGACACATAGTATCCACCGAGGGAATAGAGACCGACCCAAGTAAAGTTGAGGCCTTGACCACCTGGCCACAGCCCAAAAAATCTAAAAGAACTGCAAAGATTCCTGGGATTCTGTGGTTATTATCGGCGCTTCATCAAGGACTATTCAAGAGTGATCCGCCCTTTACTTAACCTTACTCAAGGGTATCCCACAACCCACAAAAAATACCAAAAGTCAGCGTCCCTCAAGACTGAAAGAGTGAATTTTCATCCGAGTGAAGTATTTGGGGCCCGCTGGACTCCTGATTGTGAGACTGCTTTTCATGAGATCATATATCAACACCCATGCTCCAGTGCTGGCCTATGCCGATCCAAGAAAACCTTACGTACTGCACACTGATGCTAGCTTGCAAGGGTTGGGGCTGTGTTGTACCAAGAGCAGAGAATGGCCTGAGACCAGTGGCCTTAGCCAGTAGAAGCCTGACCCCATCCCAAAAGAACTATCCTGTACATAAGTTAGAGTTCCTAGCTTTGAAGTGGGCTATTGTTGACCAATTCCATGAGTACTTGTATGGGGCTAAAATACTAGTAAAACTGACAATAATCCTTTGACCTATGTGCAGACCTCAGCTAAGTTGGATGCCACTGGCCATAGGTGGCTTTCTGCATTATCTCATATGACTATGCTCTCGAATACCGAGCAGGTCTGAACCACATAGATGCTGATGCTCTCTCCGGAGGCCTGTTCCCCAGAATGATTGGGTCCGATTGGCAGAACCTGACATTCGGGCACTCTGCCGGAAGTTTGACAGGGAGGAACAAATGTCCACGGACGCAGTGGACTGCATGGTGAATTGCTGGGAGCCTCTGAGAATTGCATACCTGCTGCTTATTGCCACTTTTCTGCAATAGACATTGGTGCACTGCCTCAGCTGGACAATGACAGTATTCGCGGGCTCAATCCACGATCCCATGATCAAAGCAGCTTTAGAAGCCCTCTATGCAGGAAAAGATGTGTCCAAATTACGCCCACTGATTTGAGAACTGCACTGTTATACAAAGAAGGTCCTAAGTTGAAACTGATCAATAAACTGTTATACAGAGAAACAGTAGACAGAGGGGACAAGTAGACAAACAACAACTAGTGCTGCCCACTGCCTTCGAGACTCAGTACTGAGGTCCTTGCACAACCACATGGGCACCTTGGTATAGACAGAACACTTGACTTGGTGAGATCCAGATTCTATTGGCCTAAGATGGGGCTGATGTGAGAACACATTCGAACTTGTAGTCGCTGCTTACAGAGGAAAGCTTTTCCCAGAGGGCTGCCCCTTGTTAACGCCACCACCAGTGCACCCATGGAGCTGGTCTGTATTGATTTTCTGAGTTTGGAGTCAGATCAAAGAAATATCAGTAATGTGCTGGTGGTCACTGACCATTTCACGAGATATGCCCAAGCTTCCCCACCAAAGACCAGAAAGCATCCACTGTGGCCAAAGTACTTGTAGAAAACTTTTTGTTCACTATGGGCTCCACAAAGAATCCATTCTGATCAAGGGGAGACTTTGAGTCGTCTGATCAAAGAGATGCTTTCTCTGTGGGAGTCAAAGTCCAGAACCACTCCTTACCACCCCCAGGGGGACCCACAGCCTGAACGTTTCAACCGCACTTTGCTAGATATGCTAGGCACCCTGCACCCAAAGGACAAGCCTAGATGGAGCTAACAAATTAGCACCCTGGTACATGCTTATAACTGCACCAAAAGTGATGCCACTGGATTCTCCCCTACCGCCTGATGTTTGGAAGAGAAGCTCGACTACCAGTAGATGTGTGTTTTGGGGTCTCTCCTGATGGGGTTCAAGCTGACAACTATTTACAGTATGTGCAAAAGTTAAAGGCCAGCTAACTCATGCGTACTAACTGGCTCAAACCATGGCTGCCAAAAGAAATCTGGCCAACAAAGAAAGGTATGATAAAAGGTGAAAGCACAGGAACTCCAGGAGGGAGATCGGTATTGCTAAGAAATCTGGGACTGCATGGCAAGCACAAGATTGCTGACAGATGACACCATCTCCTCACATTGTAGTGGGCAAACTAGATGATCTGCCAGTGTACAAAGTAAGGCCTGAGAATCATTCAAAAGATGTAAAAACAATGCATAGAAATCATTTACTGCCCATTGGACAAATCTTAATTGAGTCTGAGCCCCTAGAAGATGCCCCCTCTGGACCAGTGACTAGAGCTGCTGCTAAGAAAAGATCAAGAAAGTCTGCACCTACAGAAGCAAAGTTAAAGTGTTCCCTCCACAAGTCCCAGTTGAGCATGACTGTCAGTCCATATCGGAAGAAAGTGAGAGTGACTTTGAATACTATCCTTCTTACTGAACTGAGTCAATTGTTTCGGGCAATCCCTAGTCAATACTGGAGATGAAGCTGGGCTTCTGGACTGTCTAAGCCCCCAGCTTCATCCCTGGAGCCAATGCTCCCAGAAAGTGAAGTGCAAAGCATCAGATCAGATGAAATGGAATCATTGTGCATGGTTGAACTGTTTGAGCTTTCAGGGAGAAAATGATAGATTGGGTCAGACTGGTGATACACCGAACAAGAAGAGTATTTTGAGTGCCCTGACAGTCCACTGCCAGTGTCAAAGCTCTCATGCAGCCAAATGTTGTGGACTCAGAAACTGTAACTCCTGGAGCTGAAAGTGCCCCAAGTTCTAGCCTCTACCCCATGGAGACTCCCCTGACAAGTGAGGACAATGCTGAAAATGAGGCTCAGAGTGCAGAGACTGTAACAGTTCCCCCTAGAAAGACTGGTCGAGCTGTAAAGCCTGTGGTACACCTCAGTTATGATTCACTTGGGAGGCCAGTGGACCTGCCTCTCAGTGTTGTCCATAAAGGAGTGTATGTGTCCCTGAGCTCATTGCCCAAACTGAGCGTCAGTGCTAACTCCAAGTTACTTGTGTTGCCCTCTAAGTATGGTGCCCTTGCCCCATCCAGCCTCAAGGTAACTGATAGGAAAGGGCCCCCTCTCTTCAGGTTTCATGTACAAGAGGTAATAACTTGAGTTATGGTACAATGTTTATGTAATACTGTGTAAAGAGTGACGTACTGCAATGTTTCAGAAATGTGTTCTTGGTAAAATGATATGTTGACTGATGATTACATGTGCGAGCCTAATGCAAATGTATATGGTTGCAGTTGAAACTTATGGGGTACTTGCTTGACGCGGACGTCAAGCTTTCCCAGGCCAGGAAGGGTGTAACCCCCCTGCAAATGGGGGTTCCCAAGAGACTTCCAGGAGCTTGCTTGAATGCTCCAAGCCTGAATGGTGTTTGGCATTTAAGCCATTTATCAGTGAGTGTTTTAGAGCCTCTGGTACTGTCTCTTTAAGAGCTGTCTGCTTGCAGACATAATTAGTTTGTATGGGGGACTGTGTGCTTCTCTGAGTACCACTCGAGCTGCTGCCAATTCACTTCATTTTGCAGTCACTAGGAGTGCAAAGGAACCTATCTGAAAGATGTAACTGTTTGCCAGAAATTATTTAGAGTAATAATGAAATTACAGTTTGTCTAACCTGCTTTCTTTGCAGTCAGAACTGTGTCTGCTAGTTCCCCATTCTAGTTTTGAACTGCTGAACTGGACCAATCAGTGTGGGGTAAGCTAGCTCTAAAATGGTGCCTTGGACGAATCAGAACTTGACTCATAATCTGAGCCAGCCACAAGAGGATTGTATGGGCAGTGACTCTGGGAGATGTAGTTTAGACTTCAGTGCCTTTTGGACCAACAGCAGCAGTCTATTGTGAGTGACAGCCAATCCAGTCAAGAACTGGGAGGAACTCAAAGGAAGTGCCAGGTTTGTCGGTTGGAGTTTCAGTTGAGCTTTGGCAGTGAAGAAGGAAGAGCCTGTGCTTTTTCAGTGTGCAGTTTTAGTCAAAAACGTGTGTAAGGCCCAGAGTTCGGTCTGCAGCTTGTGTAACAGCTTGTTAGACTGAATCCGTCCTGTGAAAAGAATCAAAGGATCTCTGAAGAGTAGAAACCAGGCTCACCCTGTAGAAGACTGGAGGAATTGCTGAAAATTGCACTCGGTCTGTCAGGAACTGAATCTGCTGTGTGTTCTCCCGGTATTGTGCAGTAATTGCGATCGGGATACAGATGCAGCCTGCCTGGTATAGTGCTTTCTTTTATATGGATGTGTGAAGAGGTTTGTGTACCTCAAGTGAGCCCTGCTGACATTGAAGGACCCTATCTTATTTGGAGGTCGTGAGTACTAATTCAAGTCGCTCCCTGTTGAATTGCCACATTAAATCCAAATGGAATTACTGTACTGCTGACTGTTTAATTCTCCTTTCTCTGTGTGAAAGGGCCCTACCAGCTGCCACGGTTTGGACTAGCCACTAGGGCTTGGGTACCCAGGGACAGTAACTGATAGGGATAGGCCTGTGCACAGAGCCATAAGTAGATTATTAGAGTGATAAGCTAATTAACCTGATTTCCCCTGTCCTTGTTATATCCCCTAAATAAATCAGAGCTGCTTGTTTCAGCAAAGTTATACTGCCTGAGGTATTTGTCTATGTTAAAGTACTGTACTGTGATTGTTGCACTGTATCTCATTTCACAGGAGGTCCCAGTGCCGGAACCAGACCTGGGGGTAAGTGTATACTGTGAAGGTAATTCTGATATATTGTGTGGGCCACTAGTGGAAGAAAGGGGTTGCAGTGTCCCAGAGGGCTGTGACCAAGTTAGTTTAACTATTGCAAACCCTGACCTCTGGGTGGAGGCACCCGCCATTGGATCCAGGCCCCTCAACCTGTTAGTGGCAAATCAGGCAGGGGTAGTAGCCCCTGGGATAACGCCATCTAGGGGTTACAAGGGCAAAAAATAAAGACATGTAAATCCCACATAAACCCCAGAGAGTTTCTTTTAAATTTGATGACAGTTCAGCCAACTTTAAACAGGTCTGGAAGCTTGGTGGACAGTTCAGTCACCACTTTCTCTGGGCAGTCATACGAGAACCAGGTGCCCACTATGGAGACTTGGAGCTTGGTGGGAAAGAGCATTTTGAATGAACCGGTGGCTATTAATTTGTTCACTGTAGGATGAAAAGCCGACTTCTTTTGGTGTGTCTCATAGGGAAGATCTTGGGTTATACGAAGCTTGTTGCCTTTCCAGGTGATTACTTGAAGCTCTCGCACCTTTGTGAGGACACGTTGCTTCTCAATAAAACTCAGGAATTTCCATATTATGGGTCTTGGGGGGGCTCCCAGCTGTGGCTTGGGCCAGAGGGACCTGTGTGCTCATTCAGTTTGATACGCCGGGCCCATAGGAGAGGGGCCCACCACCTTCTGTAGAAGCTTTTGTAAAAAGGCCAGAATGTTGGGGCCTTCTTCTGACTCTGGTAGGCCCATGATTAGGATGTTGTGCCGCCTTCTCCCCTCAAGGTCTTCTGTTTTTAATTGTAGCTTGTGTAGTTGCTGGTAAAGCAGCACCACCTCTGGGTCTAGTTTTTCCTGTCAGTGTTCGAGCAAGAAGGCATGGGCCTCTGTATCTCCCACTCTGCAGGATAGGTCCCCAAGGTCAGATCTCATAGACTTTCGCTCGGAAGATATCTCCTGCAGAATTTCCCAAAATGGTAACAGTTCTTGCAGAAAGCGGTCCTCCATTAACTGGACCGCTTGAACAGCCATGGCAGTGCCTTTACCAGTTGTGGCTCCCTGTGCCTTGGAATTTATTTATTTTTCCTACCCATTTGGAATAAAAGTCATTCTTTTTATTTCAGTGCAGATTTACCAGCTCGACTACGTTTTAGTTGGAGCAGCACTCAGCACATGCAGTTGTGCTGGTAGGGCATGGTGGTGGCCTCTTTAGAAAAACAGAGTGGGTCACTAGCATGCTAAACTAGCACCAACATAGCTGGTGTTCCCCAGTCACTTATCTTTTGTTGCTTAAAGCCTGCATTAACCACCTTGTGAAAGTCCCCAAATAGAATTTTTAATAATTTCTGAATCACAAGGTAAATGTTGGCATAGACCGGGCACTGGGTATTGAAAGGTATGTACCTATCCTTTGCAATAAATGTTATGTAATGTTGTATGAAGACATTCAATCAGATTTCTGACCCCTGGATTTTTCAAATCGACCCCAACTTTACAAGCCGAGGGGTCTTTGACCTCCACCTTTGATAATGCTAGTAGTGCACGTGCCTTGGTTATCGCTGGGGCTGTTCTATATATGTTATTTGTAACTTTCTTAGCAGCTTGTTCTAAGGATCGTAAATGGATGTTTTTCCCAAGTGGTGTACTGTAGGGGTTGGATCATAGTGCTGTGAACCTGGAATCCCAGCAGGACCATGTTTGAATCCCACAAACGCTGTGACCCTGAGCAAGCCTTGTAAACTCCTTGAGCCTCATTCTCTCCTCAGTTGCATCTGGAAACAAACTTTGACTCAAGTGTGCCTCTCTAGGCCAAACTAAATAAATAAATGTTTCACCAAAACAACAAAGAACAGAAGTGAAAGCTTGTGAGTATTGTGGGGGGGGGTGGCAGATCAATCCTGATGGAAGTTTGCTACAGGAGAGGCAAAAACAGTGGGCCCAAAGCTATCCTTTAAATGTTTCTGTGTTGTAATACACGTCTTTATTTTATGTGTGTATTTCTTTTGAAGTGCATATTTACAGTTCTTTGTGTGTTATGATTTTATGATGTACTGTATTCAGCTTTTTGGATAAGCACTATACAAAATTGGTTGGGTTGAATGGTGTCGGGAAGAGGATCAAACTGAGCATAGGGTGGGTGGAACACCTCAGAGGGGCATGAGTAGGGTGGACCGACCCTGTCTCATTGGGCTATTATAGGGTGGTAATGTATGGTGGAGCACCAAGCATGGACTAGACAGACCCTGCCCAAGCATTGAGAGATCATTATGGTTAGGAACCCAGAAAGAGGTGCACATAGTACCCATCTTACTGTGGCACTAGGATGACTTGCCAGACAGGCCAATGGTTGGAGGACTGGAGTGACCCTTTGAGGGCACAGCAGTGGGAGTTCTTGAGTAGGCTACCAGGAAACCCTGGCACAGCATGGCAATGGGAGATGGGCTGGTGCTAAACTGACACTTGCCTTGGCAAGAAATCAGGAACCCTGTCCTGATGGGGCACTGGAAAAACCTTGGCTAGGCACTGGGAGTTGGGCCATGTTGAACTCAGGCTTGCTGGGGCACTGGGAGATTGGGACTGGGAGAGACCAGAGAGGTAAGCTGGACTGACTCCTGGTGGTACAGTAACGTGGAGTGATCCTCACTCAGAAAGGTGCTTGGAGGAAGGCTGGACTGGCCCCACTGGCCTGGTGGGGCATATGGAGATCACGGCCTGATGAGGCACTTGGATATAGGCTAGATTGTCCCCTTGCCATGTTGGGCACCTTCAGGTGGGCTGTACCGATCTTGGCTGAATGGAGCATGGGCATGCAAGATGTACCAATGCTGGCCTAGTGAGGTACCAGGAGGAAGGCCAAAGCACTCTATGCCTGGTGGAGCACTGAGACTTAGTGCATACTGCACTCCGACACGGTACAGCACCAGGTGTTTGGATGTACCAACTCCTGCCCTGGTGATTGCCTTGCAGAACCTGTTTTTATGGCTTGGGCCACTGGGAGGTAGGCCAGGAATGTTGACTCTAATCTAGTGGGGCACTGGGAGTTAAACCATTCTTGTTGCCTGTGAAAATGGGCATTTTGCTCATCAGGCCTACAAGAATAAAAAAATAAATGAAATGACTGGCCTATTAGGGCACCTTTAGATAGACTAGACTGGTCCATGCACTTGTGGAACATGAGGCGGTAGACCATACTGACCCTGGCATAGTGGGGCTTCAGGAGGTAGGCTGGACCAGCCTTTGGCCTGGCCTGGCATGGCATGAGGAGGTAAGCTAGGCTGGGCCTTGAGCTGGATTCATAAAAAGATACCTACAATACATACGCAGACATTAACAGCAGAAAAAGGTTTTGGCCCAACCACTCTGCCTACTGTACCCAACTATTCTGCCATGCCCTAGTGGCAGTCCTTCCCTTTTTTTCACTGATGCCCCCCCCCCAAAATTTTCTAACTAAATCCATCTGCCTATCCCACTTTTGCTTGAAGTTGCTAATTGATTTGGCCTGTACCACTTCTAATGGTAGCGTATTCCTTTTTGTTTTTGGTCTGGCCCTCTGCTTGCTCTGTCTACCGTCCCCCCACCCCCTGACCAGGATTACCCCCTGGATGGGGCCCATGGTAGTTCATTCCACTTATCCGCAACCATTTGTGTGAAGAAGTGCTTCCAGACATCCCTTTTCAATCTTCTGCCCTGCCAGTATTGGGGAATTCCCTCTTATTCCTGTGTTTGAACTCGAGGAGAATACAGTACTTCCTCGGTATCTACTCTGTTTATCCCTTGCAAGTCCTTGTATATCAGAGTCCTGTCACCCCTTTCCCTCCTTTCTCCAGGGGTACACGTTTAAAGTCTTGTAGCCTATATATGTATGTTAAATTCCCAAGGCCCCATACCATTGTAGGTGCCCTGTGCTATACTGCTTCAACCTTGCTGCAGCTTTTCCTCCGGTGCGAGCTCCAGCAGAGATGGCCTTGGGGGGGGGGGGTTGCAAACTGTGCCTGCACACTGGGACCCACGAGCAGAGGGGCCACGCAAAAAACTTAGCTGTCCAGTTAGCTCCTTCTTCCTGGCCCTGTATGTACAAATTTTAGTAAAGTGCAAAAATGGCACAAAACTAGTTAAACATGAAGCTACAGGGAGGCCATGATAGGGATGCAGACGTTCCTTGTCATCTTCATGACTTCTGATATGGGGCCCCAGCAAGAAGGTTCGCACAGGGCCCTTGAATAGCTAGGACCAGCACTGAGCTCCACTACCCTTGCACAGCATTCCAGATGCTGCTGTGCCAGTGACCTCTACAGAGGAAGATCACCTACCGCCTTCAACTGCAATCCCCTCCCTATGTGTTCCAGCATTCTGTTTGCTTTGCTTCCTGCCCTGAATGTGTTTATGGTCTCTGACATCATCACATGTACATCCTTTTCTTCTAAAGATACTCTGCACCACCCCTCCCATTTCATATCGCGCCCTTAGGTTCCTTTTCCCAATGTGCATTACTTTACACCTAGCATTATAGTTCAGCTTTTAAATCTTGGGCCACCTTTCCAAGGCATAAAATAAGTGGCTTTGCATAGCAATTTGCTACCAAAAAGCCACAATGTGCTAATCAAGTGCTGACTTAATTAGCAGAAGTTACTAATTTCCTGATTTGTAGCACTGCAGTAACAATTAATGAATTGCAGTGATGTATTCCCCATAATTGTAGTAAAATGTACTGAATTGTGGTGATTTTTGTGCAGTTTGACACTTCTGCCTCACAATAGCACTCTTCAGGTCTGTATCTTAAAAATAATAATACAGCTCCTTCAAACCTGGCTGGCTGCTGAACAACATTTTTGTACATTAGCAAAGACTGCTAATCTTTAAAACCACATTGGGGGGGGCTGGCAGAATAGCCTAGAGGTTAGAGTAATGAGCTGTGACTGAGCATGGTACATCCAGCACACAGACCTGGGTTTGATTCTCACAACCTCCACTTGCACACTGTGTGACTCTGAGTGAGTCACTCAACCTCCCCAGTGCTCCTGGGTTGCTCCCAAACAGGCACCTGTGCCCAGTGGGCCCTACCTGGTTACAAAAAAAAAAAAGAATAAAACAAAATTTATGCCTTGCAACCTTCCAGATCAGATTATTCCTTACTTCTGTTTTCCTCCATGTTTACTGTTGCACAGATCTTTGTCTTGTCTGCAGAAAGGAAGATTTTACACTTGATATTGGGGGTGAAGTTGATACTTTAGGTAAACACCTATCTCTAATCAGTGACCTTGGCAAAACAGAGAATTGGGCAGCTAGAAAAGGTATGTCCTTTAACACCAATAAATGTACAATTATGTATTTTGGTAATAATAATCCTAACTGTTCTTGTATACTGAATCAAAGTATCCTCAAGAGTTCCAGCCTTGAGCAAGATTTGGGAATTCTCATTAACAATGAACTGACTTCATCTGACCATTGCATTTCTGTTTCAAAAAAAGCCAAAAGTATGGTTAACAGAATCAAACATGCCTTTGTGTGCAAAACTGAACAATTCATTATCCCCATTTATAAAAGTTATGTACGACCAATCCTTGACTACAAGTCACCGGTCTAGTCTCCCTTTTTAGTTAAGGATATAAATCGTTTGGAAAGTGTACAAAGGTCAGTAACTAAACTTATCCCTAGGTTAAAAAACAAACCTTATCAGGAGAGGTTACTAGTGACCGGTCTACACTCTCTACAAGCCCAGCGTCAGAGGGGTGATTTATTATTTCTTCATAAAATATTGAATTCCCCTGATCTGATAGCTAACTGCGAGTTACAGTTTAGTATGACCAGAGGAAGCCTAAGATCCCGTAACAAAAAAACTTGTGTTACTTAGGGATTCAACCAATAAACAAGACAACTTTTATACCGTCAGATCTATCAAAGCATGGAATTGACTGCCACAAAACATTGTTGGCATCACATGTTTTGATAGTTTTAAGATGGCCCTGGATGAACTTTACTATTCAAATTACATACTGGTATAACTGTCCCACTTGTGTGGGTCACTTTCTCGATGGGCCCTGTTATAGCTGAATATCCTAGCAATATAGAAACATAGAAACATGGGATTTGGTGGCTGATGAGGACCATATGCCCCGCCTGGTCTGTCAATTCCTCCCTAGCTACAGTATCACCACAGATCCAACTTGATCTCTGGCTCATTCTCCTCCCTTCCCCTTAAGGTTCCCTTATGCCTATCCAATGACTTCTTAAGCCCCACCAGTTTCCACCCCCATCACCATTGCTGGAAGCCTGTGCCAGGAATCCACCACTCTTTCTGTGAAGAAGTACTTCCTCACATCTTTCATGAATCTACCCTCTCCAGCTTCTTAGCATGTCCCCTCGTTCTTGAGCACCTTTCTATCCCCTGAAAACGACTTCTCTCCAGTACCTTATTTACCCTAATAAGTAGGTAATAATGTATTTAGTTTGGCATCCAAACCCAGGATGTTCAGAAAAAAACACACACCACACCCCCAGGCACAAATGTGTTACACAACATGCATTATCAAGGCATGACCGTAGAATTGAGCTTTTACACTTTGTGATGTTAAAGTTGGACTGTAAGACTATAAGTGGCAGTGACCCTCATTTTCTATTTCATAAGCTACAGTATTCCTTATACAGCCAAGTGTTCTCTGCATTCTTCCAGCCAAAGCTTGCTTTTATTATTAATCAATATTGTAATCTCACCCCCAACCCACTTCCATTTTTTCTCCTTTTCTATTTAACCTGTTCCAAAATTCAACATTTTCTGCCTTCGGTACAACATTACTCAACAGCAAAGACTGCAGGCGGCGATTTGTTCTAAGATAAATAATCCAAACATTGGAGCCAAACCTTGCTGACCAATGAAAATCCTTGTGTCTGAGTGGATTATACTCAGTAACGGGACCTTCCTCCATATCTCCCCTACACAATTTAATAGCCCAAGCCACTACATCAGGGTGAGTCAGAACTTTCATCAGCTTGTAATTCACTTTATTCCCATATCTGCAGAACAGTTCTGCTCAGCCTCCTCCTCAAAAGCATGTACTGTATCTGAACAATGCACCTAGTGCTAAGTAGAATATTCAAACAGAATTCCATGGAATTTCAGAAAATTCCACTTAATTCTGAACATTTTGTCAGTAGTAGAATTTCAAAATTTCGAAAGCAGAATGGTTTTCATGGATAAATGGGAGAACAGTCACCCCAGAGCAGTGCTGGGGAAAATGGAGTAAATGCCCTGGGTCGCCTGCCATAGAGGGGCCCCCCATGAAACCACCACACATTGTGGTCACAGACATAATGCTGTCCTATTCCTAAGTGAATCCTCCTCCCCATCAGCCACAATGCATGTGCACTTGTAAAAACTTTTTTTTCCCTTAACAACACCGAGCATGTGCCTGAGCCTCAGTGTCTGCAAGCAGTGGGGGTTGGTGGCATGTCGGAGACAGCAGCAGTGGGACTCAGGGTGCCAGGGGGACTGTGTCACATGGTGCACCATTACAGAGTCAGGTGGTACAGTATAGCCAGCCAAGTAAAGTGAGCATGTAAGCAGGAGGAATCAGGAGCCATGCAAGAGGTGTAAAGACTCGACGGAGAGACACAGATATGTGTGTGTTTCTCGGTGGCTAGGGACTGGATGCCAGGACGTGGTGCATTTGCCAGGTAGGATCAGGTTTTGTAAGCTGAGCTGCCCTGTATGCATAAGAAGATTGGCTACTGATTGTGGAGGTCAGTAGAGGCCTGATTTGGTCTGGAGAAACAGCCATAGGCCAATGACACCACCGGCTTATGGTGAGCAAGGAGAGAGAGAAACAGAGGAAGTGAAAGCAGCCTGAGAGGGACTTGCTGCAACTACAGTATCACCCCTGAGCATCAAGGGAGATCCATGAGTCTGGAAAATTGAGCGTAAACACAGGGCTTGCCTTGCAACAGCATCCATCTGTATCACAGTTGGGGAAGCATTTAATAGAACAGGCCATCAGGACAAGATTTACAAATACACCTTGCAGGTTAAGAGCATTTTGGTTTGGGACTTTGTGTTGCAAAGCATTGCTTTATTTGATGACATGCAGCACTGCCAGCCAACCACATGTAACATCATTGGGCCTGTTACATGCCCACAGTCTGGTACCCCGTAAAGTACTGGGAGTTACTTAATAGATGTATGAGTATACTCTGGTGCCAAAAAGCAGCTGTACTGTGCATCGTGTGATTTGGAGGTAAGCTCTGTTGTTGGTCTGAGTCTGGAATGGCACCGCAAGCACAGTCCCAGGTTATGTGTTACTGTGGCTATGCCTAGAAGGGCAAGGGAATGGCAAACCTTGTGTAATATATATAGACTGGACCCAGAGGGGTACAAAAGAATCAGTTAGGACTGTACATATTACCTCACTGACTAACCTACTTTTCTCACATTACTGTCTTCCAGCAATTCTGATAAAGTCCCTGTTATTTTATGTGCACTAATCACTTGAACATATATCATTTTAAAGTATAAGCTGCATGCTTTCTGAGGACTGTTGCTGCACTGAGTTGGTCCATAGGGGTATTGATCCGTTCCCCTCTGCCAAATAAAAGAAACACCCTCCCACTATCCTCATGTGCTGTCCCACCCCCGTCCTCCTTTCCCATCCTGGTATCTGAGTGTTCAGCTTTACTCTGGTAGGTGCAGAGGCTCAACTACTTGCACCAACCCGGCATTCAGTAGGAGGTCATCCTGACAGCCCGCCCTATCAGTGCCCTGAGTATGGGTGTTAACCAAATAACAGAAAAAACCCACCTGGTTCCTCCCTCTGTGTGCTTTCCTACCTCCCCTTCATGTCCAGAAAATACAAGACAAACCCTCCCTCTCTCTCCATGTGCTGTCCCACCCCCGCTCTCCCTTCCTGTCTGATAAATTAAAAATCCTCCCACTCTCTCCATGTGCTGTCCCACCCCC
The DNA here is from genome assembly GCA_016271365.2 of Neoceratodus forsteri. NCBI lineage: Eukaryota > Metazoa > Chordata > Ceratodontiformes > Ceratodontidae > Neoceratodus > Neoceratodus forsteri. Next base: position 23,881,626 of record CM028134.1, on the reverse strand, counting down.
GCTCTCCCTTCCTGTCTGATAAAATAAAAATCCTCCCACTCTCTCCATGGGCTGTCCAACACCACCCTACATTCCCATCTGCTAAATACAAGAACCTCCCCTTCCACTCTCCATGTGCTGCCCCACCCCCACCCTCTATTCCCATATGCCAAATACAAGAATGCCCCGTGCTCTCTCTGTGTGCTGTCTCACCCCGCCCTCTGTTCCGGTCCACCAAATACAAGACCCCTGTGTGCTGTCCCATCCCTGTCCTCCATTCCAGTCTGCCAAATACAAGATTCCTCACTCTCTGAGTGTACTGTCCCAACTCCGCCCTCTGTTCCCATCAGCCAAGTACAAGAACCCCCCTCTCTGTTTGCTGTCCCACCTCGCACTCCATTCCATACCAACTGCACCACCAACAGCAATACCAATGGCGAACTTTGGCATTGACAAATGCTTGTTTCTACTTGCCATACTTTGATTTAATTTCTGTGGTGGTATCCTGGATCAACAGATATCTTAAACATCCATGGTACCTGTCAAGAAGAATGCTGTCCTTGCATTCACTCAGGCCAGGATACTGGAACAGTAAGCACAGTGTTAACAGATTTAGCACTGCGTTAATGGAGCCTTGCACACTGGGCAGGCTGTTAGAGTGCTGGGTGCCCTATTCAAAGGCATTGTGAATATTTTGCTTAACTATTAGTGGGTGAGCACTAGTGCCTACCATGTGTGCATACAGATGAGGGGTGCCAGTATGCATACCATGGGCACTGTTACAGCTGACTGGCTTTGGAAGGGCTAACAAGCTGCTTCCTTTACAAATGCACACAGTGGTGTGCTATCCCCCCAAGCAGGCATCTTTGATGTGCTTGTTGAACACACTCAGAAATAGAATCAGTGCTCAGTTCCCTCCTCTGATCCCAGTAAAATGTATAAGTTTGATTATCCCTGATAGTCTAGTGGTACCCTCCCACCACATACACACTTCACCTGATCCCTGTGCCCAGTATAATTATGTTTTTCCCTGGCAGTCTAGTGGTACACCCTTCCTACATCAGATCCTCATACCCAGTATAAACTAACACATTCCTTGAAGTCCACTGGCACCAACGCAATACTCACTCAGACCTTTGAACATTGGTCTCTCGGTCTTTTCTAGTAGTACAAGGCTTTCTTAAAGAGCAATTCTACACTGAAGCATACACTTTCATAAACATGGTGTCTCAGCCATTACAATTTATTACAGAATGCATTGTTTTCATTTTCAGTGTTCCTTTCCAAGGTTTGCAACACACTCTGGCTGTATATCTAAAAAGTCTGTATAAAAAGCATTTGCTTTTCCTCACAATGCCTTTGTTTATTACATCATAGTGCTTGCCATGACAACAGACTGTGATATCAAACAGCAATTGTGAGGTAAGTAGAAGAATCAGATACATTCTGAATGACTCTGTGAGATGCATACTACATTATCTGCAATATTTAGCAGACCAACAGGGAAAAAAGTAAAACAAAAATGAAAAACAGTAACATTAAAACATAATTGGTGTAAAACTAATGGTTCTAAGTGTTTCACTATAGTTAATACACACTCTTTAAATCAGTTGCTTAAAGTTGCAGTGATCAATAAAGCTAAAACAAGGGCTTTGTTATATTTTTATACTTGATCTTGTCCCCAAAATCACTTTATCCTTACAACTGTAGACTTCACAAGTGTCTTTGCAAGGGCTTGAAATTCAGCTACGGCAGTATCAGATGTTCTTGACCGCAACATAAGTGATAGTGTTAAGTTCTAGCATGTGTCACACTGATATGTTGCAGAGGGTTAACATAATATAAATGAGAGCACAGTTCCAAGTCCTGTTATTACTAAAATGAATGCTGAAATTGGGCCATGCATATAATTTGTTAAATGGGTATAATAAACATGGTACAATGGAAGTGACACGAACATTTAGCTCTTCAAAAAAGACCTTTAAACAGATGTACGTCCTATAAATAAAGATGTTGTGTCTGGTATATAGCATATTATAACAAATGTTTAAAACTTTATAGGCTTTGGTGAGTCAAAGGTCTAATATTTATTCCCCTTTCCGCATGAAACATTATTTTAAACATGATTAAAACCATCTATTAAAAAATATTTGTGACTGCCGTCTATGCCATGGCACATATTAGGAAAGGCACTTTGTTATATTGAAATCCATCATGCTTTGCTTTTTCCCTCATGAATCACTTTTTCTCTTGAAGCTATTACTTCTTTAGTGATTTGTACAAAAAGAAATCTAGCCAGCTATTCAATCACATTGGAAGTTCTGGAAGAAACAGAATGCATTGCAGCCACTTTCACACTGACGTGCAGGAAATGGCTAGTTACCAGACTTTTGTGGCACTCAAACTGTTGCATAGACAACCTTATTCCTAGTAGCACTTTTCTCTTGATCCCCATCTCTTTGTACCTCCAGCTATGTGCTGGGCAGCTCCAATAGATCACTGATGGTGGGCTTCATGTAGTCATGGTCTGAGCAGAACTTTCTAAATATGTCAGTCCGTTGAGCGGAGAGATGCTCGTGAGTCAGTCTGAGGTGACAGATAAAACATTATTTTGGAAAGTGTTTTTCACCTGGACCAACTCTGCCTCCCTTATCAAACTGCTTGCGCTGTCCAACTATGTAGCTGTGTGTTTAGTTGTACAATACAATGCAAGACATCTTTATTTTATAAGATTTATTTTTCTCTTGGGTGCAGAGCTAGCCAACCCCAGTTTCTCTTTTATTCTACTATTACAAATCAACCCTGAGTAATTCATGGGACATTTCAAATTGTGTATGACATCATGCTGCTGAAGCAGTTTGCCTTACTTTATTCTGTAAAGGGTCTTTCATACGTGCAGTATCACAAAATACATAACACACAACACAACAGTAGGGAGGACTAGATGATGCATTATACAACATATTACACAATGGGCAAGAAAAATCAAGACCTGTGATTGGTCAGATGTGGTCACATGACCATGCATTAGTCCAACACAATAGCACAGGTCAGAAACACTTAATGTCCTGAACATCATTACTCAGTTTAAAATTTAGTGGAACCAGTTTATAATCGCAAGAAGGCACTCCAGGGTGGTGTGACTGTAGGATAATGACACGTCTTGGGTGTGTAACACACTCAGCATTGCCTTGTGCTTTACTTCCCGGAGTGTGCCATTATCCCACAATAATGCACACTCAGTCATGCCTTATTGCTTAAATAGAGCATTAATTATATTGCGGTGATGTCGCGTAATAAAAATAGTAGTAATCCAATTCTTCAGCAATTATAAAATGGCAAGAAAACATTTTGAATCCTTATCAGTTGGCTGGGACCTTCACCCATATTGTTTTCAAAGAAACAGAAACATAGACAGTGACAGCAGAAAAAGATGAAAGGTCCCTCTAGTCTGCCAGAGTTCCCTATCATCCTCAACACCTATTTTCCATACAGAGTTTTATCATTCCCACTCCACCCCCCCACTCCCCTTCCTACTGCTACTGACCTGAGCAATCACCAGACCCTTCACTCTGTCCCAGCCATTCTGGAAACAATTTACTGTCTTTGCATCAACTACATCCACTGGCAAACTGCTCTATGGCTTCACCACCATTTCCATAAAATAGAACCTCCTCACATCCCTTTTAAACCTCCCCCCCCCTTCAGTTTCCACTCATGGCCTTGGGTTCTTGACTCTGTAGTCCTGCTAAATAGTTCCCTGCAGTTCACCTTGTTTATTCTCTTCAGGAGCTTGAAGGTCTCTATCAAATCCCCCATCTCTCACCTTGTCTCCAGTGAGTACATGTTCAGTGCCTTTAGATGATCTTCGTGATATCAGCTCTGCTGGTCCTGAATCATCTTGGTAACTCTGTTGCACTGTCTCCAGTCTGCCTCTGTCCTTCCTTAGGTGAGGACTCCTAAACTGAGCACAGTAGTTCAGATGCAGCCTCAACAGTGACCTATATAGCGGTAGCAGTACCTCCTTTTTCCTGTTGTCAGTACTCCTTCTGAAACACCCCACCTTGTTACACTGGTTTGTTTGATTGATGGAGTCACTAATGATGGCTCCTAGGTCCTGTTATTGTGTCATAGTGCTCAGTATAACCCCTCCCATCCAGTACGCTTTCCTGTTTTTTCCTCCAGATGCATAACCTTGCATTTTTTGCCATTGAATTTTATCTGCCGTACCTTAGACCACCTCCATAGCCTTTGTAGATCCTCCTGCGTCTCCCTGACCCTTTTGTCCCTATCTACCCTGCCACAGAGCTTTTGTGCTAAAATTCAAAATGGCACAGGGTAAAGAAAGGTAGTTTTTGCAAGCAAAGCGGTACTTAGAATGGTCTGGGGCACAATTGTGAGTTGGGGGGGCTACAGCACCCTTGTGCCCATAGGTTCCTGCACCTATGCTGATGATCATATTGAAGAGGACAGGACCCAGAACAGATCCCTGCAGTACCCCACTCGTGACCTCCCTCTCTTCCAATCTGACCCCGTTTACCTCCACCCTGGCTCTCTCTCCTTCAAGCAGTTCCTTACCCTTCTAACTATGGCCCTAGCTGTGTCCACGTCATCCGGTTTCTTTGGCAATCTTCTGTGCAGCACTGAGTTGAAAGCTTTGTTGAAATCGAAGTAAAGTACTTCCGCAGCATTGCCTTATCTACTACCTTTATTGCCCAGTCAAAAAAAGATCAGGTTGGCCTAACACTATCTTCCTGCCCAAAACCCATGCTGTTTATGATCTAGTAAACCATTGTCTCTAGGTAGTCCACAAGGTCCTCTTTGATCAGTGACTCCATTAGTTTACCCACTACATAAGTAAGGCTGACAGGTCTGTAATTCTTCAGTTGATCCTAGTCTTCCTCCCTTGTGTAGTGGGACTACGTTTCCCAGGCAAGGCAAATTTTATTTTTCGAGGTGCCCAATCCTGGAGGCTGTGGGCACCGTGCACAAAATACACACTAATCATAAAACACGAAAAATAAATAACAGCATTAATAAATTAAACAGGCCATATAAATCAGCAGATCTACACTAGAAGCAATCACTAATAGGGCTATCCCACGAATAAGATCTAAAGGACAATACTGGGAAAGCCTGACTGAACAGGAGGGTCTTAAGGTGGGCCTTAAATACTTCAACTGAAGGGGCCTCCCTTACAGGTGGTGGAAGTGAATTGCACAGGATGGGGCCGGCGACACTAAATGCTCTGTCGCTGGCAGTTTTTAGCCTTGTCCTGGGAATCGCAAGGATTCTCCTAGAGGAAGAATGGAGGGAGAAGACTAAGGTGATGGGTGTGAGAAGGTCAGACAAGTATCCAGGGCCTAGCCCATGTAGGGCCTTAAAGGTGAGCAAGCCCACCTTGAAGAGGACCCCTCTACCTGACCGGCAGCTAGTGCAGTTCACGCAGCACTGGGGTGATGTGGCAGTATTTCGACTGCCCCTTCAGCAACCTGGCAGCTGCATTCTGCACTAGCTGCAGCCGGTGGAGGGTACCTCTTGAGACCCTGAGTTACAGCGCATTACAGTAGTCAAGCCTTGACATCACGAAGGCATGTACCAAAGTAGGGAGGTCCACGGGTGTATCTAGGGGCTGGATCCTGGTGATATGCCTAAGATGGTAAAGGCTGGTCTGGACAATGGATAACACCTGAGCTTCAAATGTCAATCCATTGTCAAAGGTCACACCACAGTCATGCAACCTAGAGGAGGCCTTCAATGACACAGTCCCCAGGAACAATCCTGTTTCTGCACCAGAGGCCAACCTATCATGCCCCCCTGTTTGACTCCACCACCAGTACCTCCATCTTATTGAGATTCAGTCACATCCAGCTGGATGCCATCCAGTCATTGATCTCAGTGAGGCAATTATTTAGCACTTCCACCACACTGGATGTCCCAGGGGCAAAGGAAAGATACAGCTGGGTATCATTGACATAGCAATGAAAACTCAACCTGTATTTCCTAATGATCTCTCCCAGGGGCAGCATGTACATGGCAAACAACACTGATGACATGACTGAACCCTGAGGTACTCCACATGACAGGAGGCTAGGGGAAGAGAAGAAATTTCCCATCACTACCCGTTGCCTCCTATTCATGTGGTAGGACTCAAACCAGCAGATGACAGTGCCAGCAAGCCCACAAAATTCCCTCAGGTGGTCAAGCAACACACAATGTTCTACCATGTCAGAAGCTGAAGAGAGATCAAGGATAATGAGAATTGCCCTCCCCTTCTCAATCTTTAGCCCTGAGGAGGTCATTCTGCACCCGAACTACCCAAACTAGTGCGGTCTCCATGCTGTGCCTCACACACAACCCTAATTGAAGGGGCTCATAAAGATCAAAGGCCATGAGGTGCTCCTCAAGCTGTTGTGCCACAACCTTCTCTACAACCTTCCCTAAAAATGGGAGGTTGGAGATTTGGTTGGTAATTCGACTTGACGTCAGGGTCTAACAATGGTTTCTTCAGAAGACGTCTGACCAGTGCCTCCTTGAAGGCAGTCAGGAAGACCCCCTCTGAGACTGAGCACTGGACAATCAAGGTGAACACCAGGCCAACGGTGTCAACACATCCCATCAAGAAACTTGTCGGCACCAGGTCCAGTTCACAATATGTGTGCTTCAGCTTTAGGGCAACCTCAATGATCTCTGCCACATCCACTGGTTTAAACTCCTCCCAACTAGGTGGAGTGCTCTCCAGATGGCAAAGGCTACCACTGTCTGCCACATTCTGGCTCACTGGTGGAACGCCCTGCTGGATGGCAGATACCCTGTCCAAGAAGAACCGAGCAAACTTATCACATAAAGCACAAAGGCTTTTTTCAGCTGTAGACAGGCTAGTTTTAGTAGCCGTCCACAGTCCAAAAAAGCACGGTTGGTCAATTCTTCCCACCAGCAATCTCCCTAGACAGGAACTTTACCTTCTTATGGGTGATTGCCCCCTGATACCCACCATAATGAGAGTGCAGGGCCAGTCTGCCTGCCTCCAGTCCGGACCTCTGCCAGCAGTGCTCTAACTTCTAACCCAGAATCTTCATTGCCTTGAGCTTCCCATCAAACAATGGGGACCTCAAGTGAGAAGATTTGGCTCATACACGGACCAATGAGAGAGAGTCGAGTACTGCTGACATCACCCTATAATAGGTGGCAACAGCCTCACCCATACCCTCTATGCATGCACTACTCACACTAGATAGATCAGCCACAGCCAGAAATGCCTCCAGGGTCAGACATCTCAAAGGGTGGTAGCTTTCCATCTCTGCAGGGGGATGGCTCTCAAGGGGAGGGCCCAAATGAGAACTCCACTATGCAATGATCGGAGCAACTGACCCAGTCAGTCTTGAGGTTGCTAACCTCAAGCCCCAGTGAGAAGATCATGTTCAATATGTGACCACCTTGGTGGGTCATGGAAGAAACTTTTTGTGACAGGCTCAGAGATTACATCATATGGAGGAGGTTATAACTTAGCCTAGAGGATTCCAGTCTTTTGGAACTACCCCTGTCTGAATTGAACTATTGACTAAACCCTACTAGGAGCCAATTCCTTGAGCATCCTTGGGTGCATCCCATCAAGCGCTAGGGCTTTATCTGCCTTTAGGGCTGCAAGCCCCTTCTGGACCCCTTCTCTGGTAAACAGTGACTGCTTCATTTCTGGAATCCTCCTGAAAGCCACTTTGATGCCACTTACAGGCAGGATCCACTGTCTTCCCTTGTGAAGACAGAGCAGAAATAATCATTAAGGATGTCTGCTTTTTGTTCATCTTCCTTTAGTGCCCTCCCCCCTCTTGTAGCCTAACAGTACCCACTCAGTGCTTCCTGTTATCCTTAATACATCTGAAGAATTGTTTTTCCCCATCTTTGACCCACTCCGCAATATACAACTCCATGTCTGCCTTTTGTCTCCCTGGTTGTCCTCTTTGCTTCACTAGTTTTCATTTGGTACTCTTCCCATTCCAACTCCCCTTGCTTTTCCTTGTACCTAGTGAAAGCCTTTTCCATGGCCCTCACTGCTTCTCTGACCCTTTCTGAGAACCATACTGGTCTCTTGTACCTGTTTTGTTTTGTAACAGTTTTTGTAACTGACTTTGTTACCTCAAGAATGGTCCCCTTAACTGCCCCCCACCTTTCATGTACACCTCTGATGCTGTCTACCTTGGTCAGTTTGCCTTGGACTAGCTCCCTTATTCAGCTGAAGCCAGCTCTTCTAAAATCTAGGACCGAGTTTTGATAAGAGCATTTTGCTCCTGAGGTTCAGTCTGAACCAAGTAGAGTTATGGTTCCTAGACCCCAGTTGCTCCCTTATCCTTGCTCCCCTCACCTTGTGTTTCTTAACCAGCTGCACCAGCAGATAGTCCTGCAATGTATCCAACAGGGCTTGACTTCCGGTGCATCTGGTCACTGGAATGTCCCAGTTGACATCCAGCAGGTTCAGATCACAACATCATGTGTTCTCCTGAGATATCACCACAGAATCAAGTCACAGCTCTTATTAGAGCTCATATAAAAAAGGCACTCCCATTGCCAACTCCATGTTAATCACATTTGTCATATCTGACCAAAACTCTGCCAATAAAAGTTCAATTTTCAAAAACTTCAATTTCTCCCTCCCCCAGTGGCAGCATTGATCACCAAACAGTTTTTATAAAACTATTACTTTGCCCAATGTGAAATAACATCTACTTTTTTAGGTGCAAACAGCACAGTTGTTAGCACCTATCGTGGTCATGTGTACTCTTTTTGTGCATTTTGTCAAGTTTAAGATTGTATTCAGTGTAAGTGATTCAATTGCATGATGTCATTGAGATGTCAGTGACAGTGCTTTTAAGGCTTTGCATATGGTGTCAGACCTACACAAACGTAGGTTCAGTCCCATGTATTGCACATGTTATTTCTCACTACAATTTTTGTTGTATGAGAAAAATTGTTACGTGTCATTGCTGCTGTACTGAAGAGTTTCAGCAGAGCTAAATAGCAGACTTTCAGATCATTGAAATTAGTTCTACAGTATGTTGTAGTTAATTAAATTAGTCTCGATTAACAAAAGCAGATGGCAGAATGGCTACACCATCACTGTAGAATCCTCATAAAAAAGTCATAATGCAGGCAGGATAAAAGTCCAGTTTACTTTATTGTGGACACCAGCACACAGGTATCTGTGCCCCTCCCCAAGAGCAGCCAAACATTTTCATGCTACATACTGTACCTCAATTCCTCAAGGCTGAAGTAGCAAGGGGTATTGCACATTATAAGGCTTGAATTTAAAGTGGCAGTGCAAAACAATGTTCTATATATATACTTTGTATACTAAAGTGTATAACCATAATCCCACAAATACTACATCATAGCTCTTAAACAGGCATCAATATCACACTAAATAATAAATATCATAGGTGAAGCATAAAAACATACATGAGTACTCATGTGACAATCAAATACAAAATTCATAACTGTTATACAAAATCAGTGTGCTAAACTACAGTCTCATTAACTAGCATAAATAAGGGGATGGCTGTCAAAAATCATTCAGTCCAGGAGGATAATAAGATTTGGTCTGATATTGCCAGAATGTTTCTCTCTGTTGTAATTTGTCTAAATTCCCCCCCCCCCAATATGTTGAAACACTTTCACCAACATTTGAAATTTAAAAGCATGTGTTTTCCCTTTTTCCTTCGAGTGTTGGGCTAATGCAGTAATGTTATCCTGATTCAGTATGCTCCTAACATGCTGACCAATCCTGTATTTAAACTTCTGTGTAGTTTTTCCTACATAGAACCTAGTGCAACTTTTACAGGTGGCAACATAAACAATGTTCTCTGTATTACATGTACAGAATTCTTTAATCTGATAAGTACCACCAGTAACTAGGTGTACAAAAAATTCCCCGGACTCTACAAAAGGAACAACTCCCAAAGTCCCCCCAGAAGGGAAGTATTTTTTCTTTACCTGGGCACCTTCCCAATAAGTACTACAAACTAATGAATCCTTCAAATTGGTACCGCTCTTATAAACAAACTGAGGGGATACTTCTGTCACATATTGTAGTTTCCTCTGTCTGTAAAATATGCCAACTACTCCTGATGATATTTTTTACCATACAGGCTTGTGGGCTAAACATTGTAATAAATTTAGTTCTAGAAGAATTCATATTGCTTTTACTCTTGCTACGTCTAGTATTTTGTTCCCTTCTCTAATCTTTCTCTCTGTTGGACGTAAACAACTAATTTCTATCTATGGCATCTACTCTTGATTTAGCCTAATTTATCAGATGTCTATCATAACCCCTGGCCACAAAATGTTCACTCAGTTCCATTGCATTCTGCTCATAATCTGCAGTACATGAACAGTTTCTCTTGGCCCTGGTAAATTGTCCAACTGGGGGGTTACTAGTAATATGTCCCACATGGCAACTTTCAAAATGTAAAAGAGAGTTTTTATCAGTCTCCTTACAATACAGTTTGATTTCAGTGCTCCCACCAGTTGTTCTAAAAATGATCAAGTCTAGGAAATTAAGTTCTTGTTTGTTAGCTTTAACCTCAAATTTAAGATTTCAATTAGTAGATTCTGTTACACAAGGTCCCTGCACCCTAATTGGTACACCCAGAGGTACACCGTAGACAGCTAGCATCTAGGTATATGTTAGACTAACATGTAGGGCTAAGGGCATCTACTGTATACGAGCAGATGTCAGGATATGTATGCACTTAATTGCTATACACTTTACTTTCCAATATACACATGTATTTCTTGCTTGTCAGATATTAGGACACCTGTGTCCTTGTAATGATTATGATATATGAGTCAGCATTGCCGTCTTCTGATGATTTGTATCACTATGGCTATGTACAAACTGTACCTCTTTGTTTCCACAAAGTGAGGACTATAACAACATTGTATAATGTTATCTTGGACTGAGGCGCTACCTCTAATTTAACCAATAGGGCTCACCTCTGTAACTAGAAATGGTTCTATCCTATAGTAACCATGGTAATTATTGTAGGTATATAATGTAAGACAATACGTCTTCTACCTCGGAGACCCCAGGAGACACGGAGATTCCTCGAGGTATAAGTAATGCTTAGCATTGGCTCCCAGTTCCTAATGGTAAGAACTGCTTAGGGCAACTGTGATTTTCCTTTTGGTAGTAATAAACAAGCTTTATTACTCTTATGTAACATGTCTGTGATTCCTTGCATGCCCATTATTGCCAAGAACCTGAGAGTGAGGTTTAGACCTTCTGACAATTCCATGTATGACACAAATTGGTAGACTTCAACTTCTGTTCCCTTCCAAATAAAAAAGAGATTGTCTCTGTAACATTTGCAGACGTCAATATGATGTAAAAATGGATTGCTGTTGCTGTAAATCACTTCATCTTCCCAGCCTACCATATATATGACTGCATAGTTTGGAGCCATGGCTGCCCCCATAGCAGTTCCCCTGCATTGCAAGTACAAATTGTCTTTGAATAGAAACATGTTGCAAGTGAGGATTTTTTTCTTTTAGAGTCAACAGAAACTCGATCAAAGGCTGTGAGTAGGATGTTTTCCTTATACAGTGCTTCACATATCCGGTCCAAACCATCATTTGGTATATTTGTATAAAGAGAACAGATGTCCATGGAGACAAAATATGAAGTTTCGTCCATGTCAATCTCTTTTAAATAATTTAGTAGATCAGAGGTGTCCCACAAATAAGACCATGTATTTATAGCTGCTATTTCAATATGATGGTCCACAAAATGTTCTAGGCTATCTGTTAGAGAGCCACTACTAGCTACGATGGGTCTAGCTGGTGGCTTGATTAGACTTTTGTGGACCTTCGGTAATCAATAAAATACTGGTCTAATTGGATATTTCACTACTAAAAAATTAAGTGTCCAAATCAATAATGTTCTTCATTAGTGCATCGTGTAAAATCATGTCAATTTCTTTCTTATATTTTTCCATCAGATCACAGTTCAAAAGGTGGTATCATTTAATTGCCTCAACATCGCTCTTTCATAGTCATGTTTTTTTTCATCACAGTTCCACCCCCTTTATCAGCTGGTTTCACAGTTATACAGTCATGCTTGCTCAGATGTTCAATGGCTAGTTTTTCTTCGGCTGTACAATTATAGTATCTATCTCTTGGCAACTCCATAGTGTCTAGATCCCTCAAGTAAGCTCTTTCAAAAATTCCACTGTAGGATTGTGGGGGGGGGGGGATAAAGGTACATCTCGATTTAAATTTAAAAGTCTGATTTACAGCTTCACTCTGACATTCTAGTGTCATCTAGTGTATTATCACTGTGGGTCTCTGAATGTGTATACTCATTCTGGCAATTGAATACTCTGGCTGTATGTCATAGTGGAGGTTACCTGAGACATAGGGGCCGAAGTAGACAAGGGAAGGGGGTAGGAGAAATGATACTGTTGTTGTTCTGAGGGTTCGAGATGCACAGATGTCTGCAATTGTGGTTGGGTGCTTGAGTTGATGTTCCTCGAATGCCTAGCTGGTATCTGAAAGCCTCCTGGTTTGACAGAATCTCTTCCTGGCTGTTGGATAAAAAAATGATGGGGACTGTTCTAAGATTCCTAGCAGCTGGTGTATACATCACGTGGTTGGGTTCAAAAATGCATCTGGCTATTTGTTTTTTTCAGAATCGATTTCTGTGGAGTTTTTCTATCCTTCCAATTGAATATCCGACCTTCCTCATAGTCCTTGTGGTCACATTCAAACTTGTTTGCTTTAGCCTTCTCAATTCATGCATCTTGTTTACGAATTGCTTCCTCAAGCTGTTTACAATACTGGGAATATTCGATGTGGCATGCAAAAGTAAGTGCTATTTTCTCTTTCTCCAACAAGTCTGCTTTGATCTCTTTCTCCAGCTCTTCACCATCTTTTAAAATATATTCAGTTAGGCCAGTTGTTGATTTCAACAGATGGTTCTGCCATCCCACTAAAAAGTTCTCTCTCTCTATCTAAGCCAAATGCAGGAGCTGTTGTCTATCTCAGGCCACGTGGAGTGCAGTCTACTGCCAAATATGCTGACAAGGAAGTTCTCTGCCAATATATGCGTTGGGCCTTCAGAGACACTCGTTCTAACAAAATAAAAGCTTGTTTAATGTCCAAGATTCAGTACGCTCCACATGTTAAAAATCTCCTGCAACAGAATTTGATTCGGGTTGAGTTTTTAGGAAAGGATTTGCTCCATCTAATTTAAACAAAGAGTCCACAAAAGTACTTGAGAAAGCCTGTTGGGAAGGGGCATCACTACTGGTCATAGAGGCATTCAAAGCGTTCAAATTAATTTTCAGTGAAACACAATGAATGGATTCAACAGTTTGCTGAGCACACCAAAAAGCCAACAATTAGCAGAACAGACAGGTGGCTAAAGCAAGGAGATGGAGCAAAAAATGCAAAAAAAATTGTGTACTCACAAAGCAGATGGCTTGTCTAAGTTTGAGTATAATTCGAGTCAGTTTTTTTTGCAGGTTGACATAACCTCTCCTCCATGTGAAGTGCAACTCGCCTGTAGCTCAGTGTCGCACTGAATGTGTGTTTGCTTAACAGGGAAAAGATCAGTGGGTCAAATCCTGGGAGGAACTTAAACGTTTGTTTGTATGATGGAAACTCACTTGAGTGGTTTCAATTCAGGTAGACAAAAGTTTGAATCCTATCAGGAATGTTAACATTTTTTTTCCAACTTTTTTTTGTTAGATGGAAATCACTCAAATGGTTCTATCCATGGCAGTGTGGAGTTGGAATAGTAAATTATATGAAAAGTAAATTTAGCTAAGGACAATAGTTTGTGAAGGTAAATCACCTGCTGGGATGTGATCCCTATTTGTCTGTTTTGCAGATTTCAGCATAACCACCACATCATAGGAACTGCAGCTCACTGAGCTGCAGCTCAGTAGCACGCTAAATGTATGCATGCTTAGCAGGCAAAGCATCAGTGGTCTGAGTCCAGGGAAGCACACCCTGTATTGTGTTTTAAAACATAATTATTTCACACGTTACAGACCTAATTTGGTACCTTTTGTATCACTGGTACTTTGATTTATTTCTCAAGAACTTTCAATAGCAAGTGAAAATTGCTAGACTAATACTTATTCAACTTAGAGCATGCTGCCAACATATGATAAATACTGTAGTACCGTTATGATCATTACATCTTTGACATTCATTAGGGTAGCTAGTAGCAATTTTATGGAGTTTTGGGGTGAAACAAATATTCTATGTAGAACAGTGAAATTAATTTGCTTTAATCTATTGTTTTTGGAAGAAATTGCTGGTAAATTTATTTATTTATTTATTACATGTTGATGACCGGGTAGGCCCACTGAGCCACGAAGGTCCCTTTTTCAGGGGCAACCTGGGAATTACATTACATGATAAAGTACAGAGAAGAGACAAATATCCTGTTCAAGGTTTGTTAAAATGTCCTTCCTGATCTCCTTCTCCCAGGCACATTTTATATTGAGACTTTATCCTCTAGTTGTCAAAATAAAGCATATAACTTTGAGATAATTTTCTGACTTGATAGAGTATTAGCCATAAATGTTTCTAATTATGAAAGAAACCGACATTTTATAGATTTTTTAACATATTATGTTTATCCTGTAAATACTGATAATAATGACTATATTATAATCCTAACATCCTTTGTATTTGTTCAAAAGAGAGCAAGTGCCAGATTCATATAAATCGTCAGTTTCATTCAAACCTTATGTTTTCATTAATGTAAAAGCATTGTCCATAAATGAAGGCAAAAAACTGTATTTTGGTTGATGGGTTGAAAAACAGAAAAATTATTTTTGCAACTTGTCAAGCCCTATTAGAAGCCCTTGATGCTAGTAAACCAGTAGCATATTTATTTATTTACCAAGATCAACCATTAAAGCATTTCTAAGAGAAAAAGCAGCCAGTTACAAACTGAAAGAAGGAGGATCATTCATTGTATCATGGAACCATGTAAATGTGGGTTCAGCTGGAGCAGCTAAATGGTAAGAAAAAACGTTTGGTCAGCTAATTTATTTATTTATTTATTTATTTTTTAACATCAGTTTAAAAAACCTTTGAGCCAGAGGCTCATTTACAAAGGTACCTCGTCGAAGGCAGACACAACATACATACATGAGGGAATCCAAAATAATGTACAGTAAAAAAAGACAAGGCAAGTAGCAGGCAGAGGTGAGACAGTCAGCAACAGAAATGAACAATAGGCAAGTGTCACAATTGCAGGCTGAATGAGTTACCAAAACACCATTGTCGGTTCAGACATTTTTTTTTTTTTTATACATGGGCAGACAGCGGGGGTCAGGGGCAGTGACAGGAGTGTAGACGAGCAAGTGGTTTTAGATAGTTTTTGAAGCTGGCGAGTGAGGGGCATTTGAGATACCAGCAGGTAGGGAGTTGTACAGGAGGGGCTCTATAGAAGAATGCCCTTTGGCCCTGGGAGGTCCGTTACCTTAGGGATAACTAGTGCAGTTTTGCTGGAAGCCGGGTGTGGACAGTGGGGTTGGAACAACGAATAGAGTCAGCAAGGCCAGGTGGGGATAGACCATGGAGGGCTTTGAAGGTAACTTGGCAAGTTAAGAACAGGACGCGCTCATCGAGGTTGAGTAGGGAAGCCAAGGAGTACAATTGACAAGTATGGGTGAGTCTAGGGGCACTGATGATAAGTCTACAAGCTTTGTTAAGTGTAAGTCGAACCTTTTGAAGGGCTGTCGGGTCAGCTGCGCCATAAACAGGGAGGCCGTAGTCAACTAGCGAAAGCACAGAAGAGGTGACTGCCAAGCGAAGAGAGTTAGTGGGGAGGCATTTTTATGCCGGTAGAGGATACCAAGCGAGCATTGGAGGCTGAGGTCAGTGCGAGATATGGTTATGAAAGGAGAGGAAGAGTCGAAGATTAGGCCAAGGTATTTATAAGAGTGCACAAGTTCCAAGGGGTGATCCTGTGCGGAGAGAACAGAGAGAGGGAAGTTACTAGACTTTTTTTGGGGGTGGGCAAAAAGCATAGATTTAGTTTTCTTCAGGTTGATGACAAGACGGTGGTCAGAGAACCAGCTTTCAGCTGAGGTGAAGGCACGCTGTAGGGAGTTTTGGAGTAAGACGGGGTTACTGCCAGAGGCAAAGAGCACAGCGTCATCTGCGTAGAGAAGGATTTTTCCAGCGCAAGCTTTAGGCAGGTTGTTGAGAAAGAGAGAGAAGAGTAGAGGCCCAAGAATAGAGCCCTGGGGAACACCAGAGCGAATTTGGCAGGTAGGGGATAGGGTGCCACCAACCCGCACACATTGGGAGCGGTTGTGCAAGTAGCTTGCGCACCAGGAGACAGGACCGGAGGCAAAGCCCACACTGGCAAGTGTGGCTAATAGAAGCGGGTGAAAGACGGTATCAAAGGCTTTCGATAGGTCTATAAATACCGCACCAGCGAGGGCCCCGGCATCAAGAGACTTATGGAGGAAGTTAGCAAACTCCAGGAGAGCAGTATTGGTGCTATGGCCAGTTCTGAAACCATGCTGTTCAGGACAAAGGACATATTTTGTAAGGTAAAGGGAGATTTGACTGGCAACTATTTTCTCCAAAGCTTTGGGGGAGGATAGAAATTGGTCGGTAGTTACTCATGAGTGATCTGTCACCACCTTTGTGAAGAAGGGTACAGGAAGCTACCCTCCAGATGGCGGGAATTGCCCAAGGCAGAGGGATTTATTAAAGAGGACGATGGGAGAGATGACCTGATCCAGTACCTGGCGGGAGACAGGGATCAAGGGAGTCATTGCCGATTGAGTTGCCTTTAGGGCTTTTGTAAATAGGGCCTAACCTCCTGGGTGGACACAGTGCAAGGTAGAAAGGGGTGGGGGATGGAGGAGCAGACATGGGGGAAGGGATTGAAGAAGTTGCAGGAGCACTGCACTAAGGTCAGTGAAGGTGTTGTTGAGGTGAGTAGCAATGAGTGCAGGGTCAGTGCAGGGAGACCCGTCAATGTTAAGATGTGCAGGGGGGAGTGAGCGTGTGCCCCCATTAAGCTGCTTGATATTATCCCAGAAGGATCTAGGGTTGCCCCAGGAGGAGGTAAGAGTAGAGTTGTAATATTCTGACTTAGCTTTGTGGACAGCCCATGTACATTTATTCCGGGCAGCTACGTAGGCCAGTCTGTCAGCAGGGTGGCCAGTTTCAATGGCCAGGTACCACAGGTTGTCACGCTGCTTGAGAAGTGAGCGTAAGGTAGGGGTAATCCAGGGGTGTGCTTTAATTTAGATCTAAGTGGGGTGAATGGGCGACGTGTCACAGGCAAGGTTAAAGGTATGGACAAAGAAGGCTAGTGCCTTGTCAACATCAGGGTATTAGTAGGAGGACCAATCAGTGCCAGCAAGGTGGCTTGCGATGTCTTTTAAGCCCACCGGGTCTAAAACCGACTTTGACGGTGGTGAAAACAGGGGGCTTAGGCAGGGAGGTTGACCAGAAGAAAAGAACTGGGGAGTAGTCACTAAGGCAGTCTGGGAGGATTTGGACATTGTGGACGCGGTTGGGCCTGTTAGTGAGAACCACATCCAGAAGAGTGCTTATTCCTGTGCTAGGATTTAACCTGGTGGGTTGTGAGACTAGCTGAGTCAGGTCAATGGCAGCGAATGCCTCACGGGAGGTAGACTCCTTAGGAGATAGCCAGTTGATATTTAGATCACCTACCAGGATTTGGTCAGAGGGGTTAGGCAGAGAGGAGATGTAGTCAACAAGGGGGCCCAGTGCATGGGCTTGATTTTTTGGTGGTATGTAGGCAATAGTCAGGAAGATTGGGGCCCTAGCAGGGTCAGGAGACAACTTTAGGGTTAGGGCCTGGGCATTGAAATCAAGGGTGGGGGAAGGGCAAGACTAAGAAGTGGGTCTTTAACATAGATAGCACAGCCACCACCCCTCTTGCCGATTCTGTCAAGCCGATGGAGGGTAGCCTGGGAGAGAGACTGGCATCAGAGGTGAGCTGGACAGCCAGGTTTCCACTCAAGGCAATCACATCAGGATTATGATCAGCCACCCAGCAATGTAGGGAGTCCAGTTTTTAGGAGGCTACAGATGTTAATAGATGCGATGCGAGACCAGAAGATTTACAAGGGAGACATTGGGGACCGGCCCAGGATTAGGATGGATATTGCCAGAGAGGAGCAGAAGGAGGAGAGCAGCCTAGGAAGGAGGTAGTGGTGGAGAATTTAGCCGGACTGGGGAGGGGTAAGGGGTGTGCGGCACAAGGATAGGCAGGGAGCTGTAGATGGGGAATGCTAGCAAGAAGAGATGGAGAAGTGAGCAGGGGAGCGGGGGAGGGGGAGGCCAAGGTGATGGTGGGGGTGTATGGGAGGTAAAGGGTGAGTGTATGAAGCTGGAGGGGGGCAGGTGAGGGCAGGAGAGCAACAGGGGATGCAGGTAGAGCTATGTTGTGGGCAGAAGCGAGTCATAGGGGAGGCAAGGAATATAATAAGGAGGAGCAGGAGAGGGGAATAAGCCTGACCAAGGAGGGTAGCCATATTAGGTGAGGAGGGGAGAGTAGCAGTACCCTGCTGAGGAGGACTTAGTGCCCCTAGAGGAAGCACCAGTGGTGGTACAAGGAAGGGATGAAGGAGAGCTGGGGAGGGAGTAGAGGAGACAGGCACCACCTAGAGGTCACCCAGTATAAGCTGCAAATGGGAAAAAGGGGACTTAGATTATGA
The DNA here is from genome assembly GCA_016271365.2 of Neoceratodus forsteri. NCBI lineage: Eukaryota > Metazoa > Chordata > Ceratodontiformes > Ceratodontidae > Neoceratodus > Neoceratodus forsteri. The sequence goes on along the minus strand of CM028134.1, from coordinate 23,862,925 downwards.
CTGTGGAACCGCACAGGAAGTGACGTCAGCGTCTGGATGCAATAAAGCAACGGCCGCCCCCGGGTGGGGGGGTGGTTGGGGTGGGCGGGCTAGCAGCCCACAGCTGAGTCCACACAGAAACAATCAGTGGGCTGTGGGGCTAGAAAGCACAGGAGTCCAATCCAAACGGGTCCAGAGGAAACGTCTAGAGCCACGAGGTGGGAAGCCTGAATTACCTGAGTCAGTCCCGAGACGCGCTCCAACTCCTTTACCCGCCGCTTGTCGGGAGCGTTTTGGGGGGGGTAGCAGCTAGAAGGAGGTAAAGAAAGACAATTAATATGGAGCGGGAAAAATATACAGAGGCAGGTTGGGACAGGGATCATAGACATGGCAGCCAGCATAAGACAAGAACAAAGCCTTTAACAAACCCCCACCCAGCTGAGTAACCCAAAAACAGTGCAGTTTACAAATATTTTTTTCTTTTTATTAGGTTTGTTGCATTTTGATATCTTACATTCCTTACTCCCCTCAGTACTACAACAGATAATGTACACTAAAACGAGCTAGCAACCGTTAAGGTATTACAGACGAAAGAACAAAGGCATACAAAATGTTCCAAGAAAATGCAGAATAACAACCCCTCTTAAACCTTCAGTTTGCCACTAACCCAAGAAGCAGTTAGAAAAATACTAGCCCTGATTCGAACTAGACATGGCATCAGAGCAAACAGAACAGGGAACGGCACGATGTCAGTACAACAGTAAAAATACATTCAAAGAATCTAGGACGATCTGGTGCACAAGGAAAGCCAGCAACCCTTTAGATAGCAGCCCACAGCCGAGTCCACACAGAAACAATCAGTGGGCTGTGGGGCTAGAAAGCACAGGAGTCCAATCCAAAAGGGTCCAGAGGAAACGTCTAGAGCCACGAGGTGGGAAGCCTGAATTACCTGAGTCAGTCCCGAGACGCGCTCCAACTCCTTTACCCGCCGCTTGTCTGGAGCGTTCTGGGGGGGGTAGCAGCTGAGTCAGTCCCGAGACGCGCTCCAAATCCTTTACCCGCCGCTTGTTGGGAGCGTTCGGGGGGGTAGCAGCTGAGTCAGTCCCGAGACGCGCTCCAACTCCTTTACCCGCCGCTTGTCGGGAGCGTTCTGGGGGGGGTAGCAGCTGAGTCAGTCCCGAGACGCGCTCCAACTCCTTTACCCGCCGCTTGTCGGGAGCATTCTGGGGTAGCAGCTGAGTCAGTCCCGAGCGCTCCAACTCCTTTACCCGCCGCTTGTCGGGAGCGTTTGGGGGTAGCAGCTGAGTCAGTCCCAGACGCTGCCCAACTCCTTTACCCGGCCGCTTGTCGGGAGCGCTCTTGGGGGTAGCAGCTGAGTCAGTCCCGAGACGCTGCCCAATCCCCTTTCTAGCCACTTGTCGGGAGCGATGAGCTTAGTCTACCCTTCTCTTCCTTGACAAAGAGCTTCTCCAGTGCAATTTGAGGTTGCTGAGATTTCCACAGAAAAGTCCTTATATGTTTATTCAAGACTATAAAAAAGACCTTGGGCCAGATTTTCACACCTCCAAGAATGCCACAAGCCCCGATGCACCAAACATATGGCGTGTGGGGCTTGTGACCTTCTCCTGGCTGGCAGTCCAGATTTTCTATCCCATGTACTGAGTGCCACATGTTACATAGATACATAGACAGTGTTGGCAGATAAGGGCCTATGGCCCACCCAGTCTGCCCATTTGAGCTTGTAAGTTCAGTTTATGTTTTCCTAGAAGTCTGTTGCCCCTTACCCCTGACCTCCAGAATTCCTTTATGTCTATCCCATGCATTCTTAAATCATATGATTGTTTCAGCCCCCACCACTTCCTCTGGCAGGGTGTTTCTCTTGTCCACCACCCATTCTGTGAAGAAATTCTTCCTCACGTTTCCTCTGAATCATCCTCCCTCCAACTTCATCCCATGCCTTCTAGTCCTGGAACATCTTTTTCACTTAAAAATAGTGTATTCCTGCACCATGACCAACTTTTTGTTGTCTAGCTTGTGGCAATCCAGAGGGCCTGTTTTACAGAGCTTGCACCATATATTTGCTGCAAGCTGCCATAAATAATGGAAACTGTTGCAACTGCACCCAAGATTGTAAAACTGGGTGCAGTTATGGCAAATAGGTTTGGTGCACCACCAGAACCTAAGTGCCATGGTACAAGGTGTGTCACAAGCCCTGCACCATGCTTTGAAAATCCAGCCCCTTATCTAGAATAACTGAGAGACTGAACTAAAAATAATAATCTGTGAAGTATATTCATTTTCAGAAAATTTACTGTCCCTATTAATGTCAGTGGTATGTGCTGCCACCTTTTCAAATCAATACCTATTTTTTCCATGAGACGTTTATAATTGCAGTCGTATAATAGATTTAAATGTCTGTTAATAGTGACCTCATATTTTGTTGCATTTCTCTGAGTAGGTGATGTATGGAGATCAAAACCCTGACATTGTTCTGTCCCCAGACTGTTCTTTTATCCCAGTTAACGTTATAACCTGAAATTTCACCATAGTTTTTAATCAGATCTATCATCTGTTGAAAAGAAGCATGAATATTTGAGATGCATAATAATATATCATCCATATATAAAGAAAATAAATCCGTAGCATTTTTAGAAACATACCCGAGATTTGCAGATGGGATCTAATTGATTTCCAAAGGCTTTTTATATAGGGCAAGTAACAATACTGTCTAGGCCCCCCTGCACAGAGGAAAACCCCTAGATAATTCTTGATTAGTTTTCACCTTAGAAATCAGATTTTGTATTTAATGAGAATCCAATTTAGTGAAAAACTTGCTGAAACCAAATTTTTCCACAACTTTAAGTAAAAAAGGCCAATGAACACGGTCAAAGGCTTTTTAGGCATCTAATGATAATAGTGCCAAATTAACCTCCAAACAGGCATTCACAATATTAATTGTTTTTCTGACATTGCATTGCATCCTCGTTCCTTCAATGAAGACAGTTTGGTCGTCTTGAATAATTTTTGGTATAATTTTTGTTAGTTTAACTGTGATAATTTTTGTGAAGATCTTGTACAGTAATCTACATGCAAAAGAGAAATCAGCCTATATGATTTTGTTAACTGTGGTGATTTTTCTTTTTTGAGAATCAAATAAATTATCGCTTCATTAAAGGGAGGAGGAATTTCACCCTTTATTTTGACTTCACAAAAAAAATTGACAGGCTAGGAAGTAGAACATATTTTAAGTGGTTAAAAAATTATGCTGGAAATCCATCCAGACCATGAGACATTCCATTCAGTGGGATATTAATAATTTCTTCTATTTCTGAAAGTGTACACTAACCATTCAGTATTTGCCTATCACCAGGAGTAACAGCAGTAAGAGTAGTGTCATCCAGGTAATCTTCAATTTTCTGCAAATCAGAAGGATGTTCAGGAATATACAACACTTTACAGAAATTCTCAAAGTCTTGATTAATATCATTTGGATTGGAAGTTGTAATACTATTACCTAATTCGATAACATTAATAGCATTTGGACTTTGTTTGCATCTAATCTGCATAGCTAACAATTTGTTAGAAAGATCAGAAAAATAATATTTTTTCACTTTTGATGTTAGCATACTCTTTGTCTTAAGATTAATAATATATTTTTCTTGAACAAAAAGTTTTTAAGATCTTGATCTAATCCTGACAATTAATTGATGCTGCATTTCTGCCATAAGTAATTCCTGTTCCAAAGAGTTGAAGTTGTTATTGGCTTTATCTTCTCCTAAAATTTGAGTATGAAATTCTCTAACTGTTTAGAAAAGCCTTCAAGGCTTCCCTTTGTGTGGAATTTGAAAACGGAGGGCAGGATATTCAAAGAGCCTCTAGATCACCACAATTTGTGGCAATCTAGGACTGCTGCACACTCCAGCTGTGTCAGGGACCCTGCCCACATATGCAGGAAGAACTGGGTCCCTGCACCACAAACCCAAGAGTTGCCACACCTGCAGGTGTGTGCCAAAATGATCTACACACCTGCAGGAAATGCTGCATGGATTCGGTCCACCCCCTGCAGGGTGCAACATGACAGCACTGGAATGGTCAGGGGGTGGGAATGCCATGTAGGAGTGGTCCCGGGTGGAAGGGGCATGGAGTGCTATAGTGGAAGGTGGGGAGGCTGGTGGCTTTGCCATCAGTGATGTTGCACCCAGTGGGGGTGCTTATTATACAGCAAGAACAGCAGTGACATGGTACCATGGGGGTGTACAGGAACACACAGTGCCATGGCCCTATGTTAGCACAGCCCTGACAGCAGCCCCAGCCTTTTGCCTGCTGCCATGGCTGTTCCCATGTGGGGCCGTGGCATTGTGCATTCCTGTAAACCCCTCAGTACCATGTCATTGCCGCTGTTGCTATATAATCAGCACCGCTGGAGTGCAACATCACTGATGGCAATGCCCAGAGCCCCTACTCCAACTATGGCACCCCATGACCCCATCCACCCTTGCCCCATGTTCAGGGCCACCCTACCCAAGTCATCATCGTGTGTGCCCCTGGCTCAAGGGGCTTAGGCCAGCTCAGTGCTGCTTTAACTTGGGGCCCCTTGCTGCACCCACAGCAGGGCTTTCTGAATGCCACAAAAAGGGATGGTGCAGCCCACTGTGGTGCAAGCCTCCTTGCAATCTGCCACACCCTGCTGTGTGGCACAAGGGGGGGTGCAGTGTCAATTCGATGCAGCAGTTCTTGATTCAGATACAGACTGCATTTCTGAATCAGGAATGCCACATTTTTTGATGCAAGGTGCAAGATGCATCAGAAGTGTTTGACACAAGTACCTTGTGTCATCCTCAGGGTTTTGAAAATCGGGCCCTGAGAGTCTGGATTCTGTAACAAAATTTCCTGCATTTCCTTTTTTAGAGAGGATTCAAAAGTTGGGTCTAACCAAAGACTATTTTCAAGCCTCCACATGTTGGGTCTAGTCTGATGGGTCTGTGGTGACAGGGAAAGAAGATGTGGGAAATGTGGGCTATATCAGAAATTTTTATTGCACCATATTTGGCATTATATAGTCTATACAAAATAGATTGTGAAACAAGAAAAAGTCGATCCTGGCATATGTATTGTGGACTGGTGAAAAATATGAATATCTAATCAATTTGTGAATTCAAAACAGAATGAATGTATTAAATTAAGATAATCTATAAAACTCCTTAGAGCCTTTAAAGTCATGACTTCATATTCTGCTGAGGTTTGTGATCTATCCAGAAGGCCAGAACCAGACTGAAATCACCACCTATAATATATAGTACCTGGAATGAAGAAAGTTTAAGAAAAAAATGTGAAAAGAAAATAACGTCTTCCTCATATGTCGCATACACACTAGCCAGTGTAAGAACTGATAGGGAAAGCAAAGCCTTCAAGACAACAAATCTAGCAGCTGGATCAGTATGCGAGTCTAAAATTTTTGGTTTATGGCATCTGTTAATAAAAATACTTAACCCTCTTGTGTTCGTATAAAATTGGTACTTATGCCAATTGCCTGGAATATATTCCCAAAATTAATTAATATTATTACTGTTGGCTTATTTAACTACTTGATGCATTTTTCCTCTACTTTTAGCCCCTTCAAATTCCAGGATATTATCTTTAAGTCAGATATATCACATACTGTATATTTGTTTACCTGCTTTGGGAAATAAAAAAAAAAATCTGAACCAAGATACCATAGCTGAAAGGAAATAATTTTCCAGTATATCGCCTTGGCTCCAATTAAACAACGTGACAATTTCACCTCCTTAATGAATAACCTCCAGTTATCAGGAAGAATAGAAAAATAGAAAGTAAATATTAGCAGTGTTAAATTCACAGTTCCCATCATGACATTCTTGTCATTACTTTACACCTATGTAAAAGTCAGAGCAACCCACCCTCATATAACTTTTTAAGAGTCCAAGAACAACAGAGAATCTTCACTCCTTCCCTCCGCCCTATCTCTTCCACCCATTTACTCACGGTGCAACTTTTCCCTCTCAAACCCAATAACCCACCTCCTTCCCCTCTGACAAAGATCCCCCCATCATTTTCGAAGTGGTTGTGTGATGGGCTGTATGCTGACTCTCCCAAGTATATCACTGAGGGGAGTTAACATAAAAATGATAAATGAACTACTCTATTGTCTAACCATTACATCCCAATCAAACCCCCTCTATATAACCATGTATACATATATTTATAAAATGGAGATAACAATATCCTAGAAATCCAAACTTCTGATTGTATAAAACACATCACATGACCATGCGTAAATCAGAGTGCGACCACACACCTCAACTTTAACCCCTTCCGAAACAATTTTGACATTTTATAAGATAGAGAAACTACTCTGAGGTGTGGTCATGTTTCTAACATACGCACCCCTTGGTGGTTGATGCACACCAAGGCATATGTGATATTGTGAACATGACCACACACCTCAGAGTGGTTTATCTCTTACACGTATATATATATTTTTTTATTAGTATTTTCATATTACACTGTACATGACATACATAAACTTTAACTTAACATTAAGTTGTTGCATTAGTATTCCACTTCTAATTGTCCACTCCTTTTCATCAATTCCAACTCATGTTTTAGTTCATTTCATTCCAAATTTTTAGCATCACTATTCTTTTGTACCTCCCTTTCTAGTGCACAAGCACTGTCTTCTGGAACTCCATCTTTTGGAATGGATGCTTCACTCAAATTGCTTGTAGAATTGCTGGAAACGGATAGCACAGTGGCCATATTCTCTGTATTCATTTCAGTGTTTTGAGGCCCATATTTGTCTGTCTTCAGCAAGAATTCCTCTACCTCTTGAAGAATATTACAAAAAAAAATTGACCATCTTGGTTGATTTTCATATGTGCAGGATGAAGCAGTGAAAAAGGAATATCCTCCGCCCTCAGTTTATCTCTGATATCAAAAATGTTTCTTTCTGTAAGGACTGCAGGAGGGAGGTCAGGGAAGATTTGTAGTCTTATTCCTCTGAAAGACCTTTCTCTACTTTTGCTTTTTGGAGAATTGTTTCTCTATCTTGGCAGATTGTGCCACTTCACAGATGACATGAAGCTCTCTTGGAGGGTGGATAGTGACAAAGAAATCAAGGAAATGCAGAGTGACCTGCAAAGGCTAGAGATGTGGTCTTAGACTTGGCAGTTGACATTTAACACCAAAAACTGCAAGGTGATGCACCTAGGAAACAAGAACCCCAAGACTGAGTGCTGGATAGGTGGGGTAAGACTCAGCACTACAGCCAAAGAATGGGACCTAGGAATTATATCAGTGACACCCTCAAACAATCAATGTAGTGCAATAAGGCCTATAACAAAGCCAACAGGATGCTGTGGTGTATCAGAAGGGGTACTGAAAGCAGAAGGAAAGAGGCCTACCCCTTTATAGATCTTTGGTGAGTCCCAGTTCTGGAGTCTTCAAGAAACATAAAGACAGGCTGGAGGCAGTGAAGTGAAGGGAGACTAAGATGATTCATTACCAGTGGGCCAGGTCTGATGAGCAGCGCCTCAAGGCACTGAACATGTACTCACTGGAGACCAGAATGGTGAAGGGGGATATGATAGAGACTTAAGTTCCTTAAAGGAATAAACAGGATGGACTGCAGGGAATTTTTAGAATGAGCAATAGCTCAAGATCACAATGGCATGAGTGGAAAATAAAAGAAGGGAGGTTCAAGAGGAACATGAGGAAGTATTATTTTACATAAAGGGTGGTGGTACCATGGAACAGTTTTCCAGCCAAGTTGGTGGATGCTAGAACCATTAATGGTTTCAAGTATCACTGGGACAGAGTGAATGGTATAGTGGTTGCTCAGGATGATAGAAACTGGAAAAGGAAAAAGGATTTCGACGTATGAAAATGCCAGCAGAAGCAGACCTTACAGTCTATAGAGTCTACTCAAATCTACAGCTAGCCCCTCAATTTGCAGCTGCCCCACCCTCCCCTCTTTATTTTAACCTCCCCCTCACCCTGTCCCAATCCCTCTTAAAGCAGCCCACCATTCTACAGGATACCACCTCCTTAGGCAGGGTCTTCCACCTGTCCACCACCCTTTCGGTGAAAAATTGTCTCTGGAGTACCCTCTTGAATCTTCCCCCTCCAATCTCAGCTGATGCTCTCTCAAATCCATCCCTCTTATAAGCTGAAACATCCCTTTTGAATTAGTCATATTTATCCCCTTAAGGTATTTAAAGGTTTCAATTATATCCCCCCGTCCCTTCTCTCCTTCAGGGAGTACATGATCAGCTCATCCAATCTATCTTTGTAGGACCTTCCCTCCAATCCCTTTATCATTTTTGTTGCCCTATACTGCACCCCCTCCAACAATTTGATGTCCTTCTTCATGAATGGTCACCAGTACTGCACACAGTACTCCAGATGAGGCCTGACCAGAGACCTGTACAGGGGAAGTATCACCTTTCAATTTTTGGAGGAGATTCCACACACTATACATCCTAGCATTCTGTTGGCTTTTGCTGCCACCTTCCTGCACTGAGCTGAGTTGTTCATGCTGTTTGTAATAAGCACCCCCAGATCTTTTTCCTCCTCAGTGCTTTCCAGCTCCAACCCTCCCAGCTGATCATTCCTCCCCTGGTTTCTAGCACCAAAGTGCAGTACCTTGCACTTCTTGGTGTTGAACCCCAGCTACCATGTTTCTGACTACTTCTGCAGTTTGGTCAGGTCTTTCTGTAGCCTCTTTCACCCTTCAATGTCATCTCCCATAGCTCCTATCTTCATTTCATCAGCAAACAGACTGATCCTACTGTGAGATATCAGCTATGAATATCCCAAACAGCACGGGTCCCAGTATTGATCCTTGTGGTGCCCCGCTCTTCACTTTCCTCAGGGATGAGCGTTCCACCACCACCACCACTACCACCCTCTACTGCCTTCCATTAAGCCAGTTGATGATCCATTTGACTATCTTTGTTCCCCCATGTATTCCAGCTCCCCCCCCCAGCCTCCCATGCGGCACAGAATCAAAGGCCTTGCTGAAGTCCAAATACAGAACATCTACCGCTTGGCCCTTGTCCAGCTCCCTGGTCACCCAGTCATAATACTGAATTAGATTTGTCTGGCAGGATCTGCCTGAAATAAACCCATGTTGCTGACCGTCCTGGAGACCACTGTCCTCCAAAAAGGTCACCGGCCTCTCTTTTAGGATTGTCTCCATGAGCTTCCCCACAATTGATGTGAGACTCAGTGGTCTGTAGTTACCTGGCTCATCCCTAGGGCCACTTTTCTGAATGGGCACCACATGGGTAATCCTCCAGTCCTGTGCTATGCATCCTGTGTCCAGGGAGGTGTTGAAAAGGTCAGCCAGTGGTCCTGCCAGGATCTCCACTAGCTCTCTGAGTATCCTAGGGTGAATGCCATCTGGCCCCAGTGCCTTGTCCGCCCTTAGTGCCCTCAATCCTTCCAGAATCTTGTCTTCTGTAATCCCTACATCAGTCACCCTCCCCCACTGCCCACTCTACCCCCACTTGGGGTATCTGCCCCCCCATTTCGTGAACACAGAACTGAAGTATTCATTTAATACCTCTGCCTGGTCCACTCCCTTCTCCACCCACCCTCTGTCCTTTCTAATCCTCACAATCTGGTCCTTGTTCTTCCTTCTTTCCCTAACATAGCTGAAGAAGTCCTTTTCTTCTTCCTTACTTCCCTGTGCCAGTCTCAGCTCTCTTGAAGCCTTGGCTGTTCTGACAAGCCTGGTAACCTCCCTGGACTTCTTCGTATACTCATCCCTGTCATCTCCCCTCCCGATTTCTTGAGTTTCCGAAATGCCTTCCTCTTGGCCCTTACCCTCTTCATAACCTCCTCCTGGGATTGGACTCTGGATGGACAAGCAGTCCTGGGGTTAGATAGGGTACCATGGGCAGACTGGATTAACCATTGGTCTTTGTCTGCCTTCAGTGTCTGTTTCTATGGTTTAATAAAAATAAACCTTGGTCTTAGGTTCTGTCTCAATAAGCCAAAGGCTCTATCAACCCTATCCAGTTCAATCTTTTCATCTGGAAATTTAAGACCCATAATATTGGAAAACGTCTGCTCACAAAAGGCCAAAGGATCACTGCCCTCCATTCCCTTTGGAAGGTTATATATTTTCAGGTAATTCTTCACCTCATCTCAAGATCTTCCATCTTTAGCATTAACCCCTTTAATTATTTGGCAGTATTGTCCACTTTTAACATAATAGCTGGCATTTTTATCCCCAAAGAGCTCACTTGAGTTCCACTTCTACTGTCCTGCAAGTTAGAGAAGCCATTTTGTGAGGAAGGTCCTAAAACATTTTTGTCATGGAATTTATAGAAATATTTACTAAGTTAAAACCTTGCTTCATCTCCTTCAGTGAGACTTGACAGCCTTCTCCACTTTGGAAAACTCCTTTACACTTGAGCCAGAAGCTCCTTCCAGAACAGTCTCAGTCCCCAAAGTTATGGTAGATAAATATTGTTCTTGTTCTGATGTTTGGAATTATACTGTTCCTTATTTTCTGATATGATCTTTTCTACTTCCATCTTTTTTATGTTTAATATCCTTTTTGTCTACTTTAGCAGCCGTTTTACTTTCTGCTTTGCCTGTTTTATGTTTGTTTTTTCTCCATTTTCTCTGCCTTATCCATTTTTTCAGCTTTGTCTGGTTTAAACGTCTTTGGTGTTGTCCCTCCAATCATAACTGCTGCAGATTCATGAGCTACCTGTTGTCTTACTTCTGCACTTCTAGACTCAATAGCAGAGGAAATGGGATTATAAAAGAGAGATTTTACTCCACCATGTAAGCAGTCGTATGTCCAATCACCTACTGTAAATTCTACATACTTGCAACATGTGACTGTCCAGGAGCGGCAGATATTAAATGCATGGCAGAGTTGGATGTCTTAGCAGCAACAGAGGGAATTTTCAATCCACTGACATCAGCTTTCTCAACTTGAGCTAGCCTTGGAACATCCAGCATGGTCCTTCTATCAAACAGGGCAGAGGCGGTGAAAAGATCTTCTTGCCTGGGGTAGTAAAAGCAAATGTCCGGGGGATGGCTAAAGCAGCAGGAGCAGCAACGGGGGTAAGACTTCTGACTAGTTCAAGCTCAGTCCTACAGCATAACGGTCAGCCAACCAACTTGTGTAGATAGTCCTGATTTGTGTCCAGTCCCCTGCTTTGTGCCGTGGCTGTTTTACATCCCCATCATTGGGTTTTTCCCTCAAATTGACTCTATAGCCTTTCAGACCATCCTCTGGGATGTCACAGTTTATGGCATTTGGCCTGAGCCTGTGGCTCCCTTCGACTCCATCACATGGCTTTACCTTGTTAACATGTTTGCCATTTGGACTGGTGTTGCTGTTTTTGGCATTGTATTTTCACTGGTCTTCACTGGGATCTGACTCATCAATGCTCCTGTTATATATGTACAGTATCCTGCTTCATGCTGTGGCTGTTTCCAGTCTCATTCATCATCTTTTCCCTGTTGTCTGTTGTTCCTCATTGATCTGACTGTCCTTCAGGATGCTGTAGTTGGTTTGTGGCCCAACTCTGTTTTTCTCAAATCTCATGGATTCTGCTTTTGTCTTCATTATTGAGTTCCTCATTAGTGTTTGTCTTTAACGCCCATGTTCTTGACTGATCTCCTGGTAAGTACCTGGCCTTCTTTGAGGGTCTGCCATTGACATCCTAGCTTTGTCATCTGGTTGTGGTTGCAGGGTTTTTATCCCATGCCCACTATGGTGTTGCTGTACTGCCCTGTTGTGTGGTCACATGCTAACTTGTCCTATGGGACATTTGGACTGTTTGGTAAGAGGCTGCTATGCCTTTCTTTTGGCCTTTTCACATTTTTCTGGGTACTGCTTGTAAATCAGTCCATAAGTGTGGCTCAGTGGAGGGAGATGTCCATGAAGAAATTTGTTCAGTGACAGGTCTCGGCGCACATTCTTAACTTCAACCTACAATCCCCCATACAACATGGTTTTAGGGCAGGACACAGCACTGCTACTGCTCTTACTCTGCTGACCAGCGATATAAAAAATAATATGGACAAGGGCTTGCTTACTGGAGCAGTTTTCATTGATCTCTCCAAAGCGTTTGACGTGGTTCATCACCCACTTCTTCTGGCTAAGCTGAACACTCTTGGGGCCTCTGACTCTACCGTCTCCTGGCTGAACAGCTACCTAGATAATCTATCTCAGGCTGTATCCTTCTGTAAGTCTATCTCCTCCCCTGTCCCGATTACCTGTAGCGTACCACAGGGTTCAGTCCTTGGTCCTCTACTTTTCTCCCTCTTCATTAATGATATCCCCACTCCATCTTCTCACTGTAACATTATAATGTACACAGATGACCTGGTGCTTTATTCGTCCTCCAAGTCTATCGCCGACATCAATCTTCATCTCTCCTCTACATTTCAGACCCTTCAATCCTGGTTGTCGTCCAACTATCAAGTCATAAACATATCTAAGACCCAGGCCATGCTCTTTGGGTCCCACATAAAGGTGCCCACTGAGTCCACTAAACTCCTGGTGTGCAGCTGTGATGGGACTGCTGTATCCAACACTTCATCCTTCAAGTACCTAGGGGTGATGCTTGACCCTGTACTTGATGCATGTTATCGAGGTGTGTCACTTGGTTAATGCCAAAATTGGTGTAGCCTACAAAGTGCACCACTCTCTCACCCCGGCTGCCAGGATCTCTGTTGCATGTGAGGTTTTACTCCCACAACTGCTTTATGCTCTGCCAGCGCTTTCACATGTTAACATGGACGTCCTTCGCAAATGGGACATGTCTTACAACAATATCTGTAGATTTGCCCTTTCTGCTCCCTGCCTTACACATCACTGTCATCTCTATACTGCCTTAAAATGGCTGTCTCCTGATGCCCTTCATTCATACTCCCTAGGCTGTTTTGTTGACTCTTTAACTGGTATACTTTGTCATGCCTCTCTGGGGGACATTTTTAACCCGGTCTCTCACTCTCGCTCCCTCAGGTCCTCAACCTCCCCGTTACTATCTACTCAGACTTGCTTCACGAAAATGGGTGAGCAAGCCTTCTCCAACTTTGCTCCTAGGTTGTGGAACTCTCTCCCATGCCATGTCAAGAACTCTTCATCCCACCTTACTTTTAAGCATGCTCTATTTTCCCACCTCCTTGTTCCTGGAACCTGTGCCTGCACTTAACATCTTTGCTGTCCCTCCACTTGTCACTTCTGTCAATTTGGACTACTTGTTTGTGACCTACCCACCCCTTGGAATTGCCATTTGTCTTAGAATTTCTGTCTGCCTCCCCTATCCCTTGGCCTGATGTATGTGTCTATCATGTTATCTTGGTCTAGCATGTTATTTTGGATATCTGCGGATAGCTGTGCGTACCGGACTGCTCGCTCCCAGCTAGGCAACCTGAATGCTTGCGTACTGCCTGTTATTAATGGCCTGATACACTGTTGGCTGTTATCCATGTTTTGTATTTATGGCAGTCCTCTGTGAATGGATTTTGTACACAGTGTCACTGCACTTACCTGATTGTTTGTCACTGCTGTTATGATTTTGTACTCTGCTGTATTGACATATTGTACTCTCCCGGGTCATGACTGAAAATAGGCAGGTTATGTTGCCTAACACACTTACCCAGTTACCAAAAGCAAATAAATAAATAAGAAGACAGAACAGTTGCTTAAAAGTAACAGTAGATATGTGACAGAGTCTCCTCCACTGAACCACAGCTCACCCTCCCATCCTCCCCCTTGTAACTGGAGAACATAGTGGGGGGATTCAGCTGTCAGTATTCATACATGACTCACCCTGTTTCTCCTTGCCCTGTGCTGGGATCATGAGGTGTTTTCTGTCATTGCTGTCAGTTATGGGGCATCAACGTAGTCACCTTTGCCATTTGTCATCCTGACATGATGTCATTGCATCTCTGGCAGACCGATTGAACTGAGCTGGTGTGGGTCTGCCCATGTTATGTGAGCTGCTTTTTTTTAGTTCTATTTTCTTTCCCCCCTAGCCGCTAGCCTTGCTTTCCCCCCACGGTGGGGCTGCGGTGCTCTCCATACATGCCGCAGACTTCAGGATAGCTTGAAGGGCTTGGCCTGAGGGGCTAATCGAAACTACAGTGGACTTCATGGAGGGCGGCCGGCAGCTGTCCTATTTCCAATTTTCTGGGGAGGCGGGGCCGTGCAATGACATCTGGTGTCCACCCCGCCTCCTGTACATATTTTAGCGTCGGTCGCTGTGTGACTTCTGGCCTTCACCAGGGGTCCCTCATGCACTGGGTACTTCCCCACTCTCCCCTCCGGAGAAGGAGAGCAATCCATGGGATGCTCTATCCTTCTCCCCCGGCTGGCCCTCCAGCGACCCTGGTCTATTCCCAAACCTGATGCTAAGTGAGCTTTGGCAATGCACAGCATCATAGGCAGCCCCTGCTAGGCAAACGCTCTGATGCCAATGGTGTTTATATTCCATAGCTGTGGCTCAATGAAGGAGATTCTATTGAAAGTCACTGTTACTAGTAAGCACCAATTCTTTTTTTCCTTCTGATTTACACTGAATTGTCTGTATCTGCTGATTTCATTGAATTGTTGAATTTTATACTGTGCATTCTGACTGTTTTTCTTCCTCAGAGGTCCTCTTAGGCTGTGTCTGATAATAGGCAATTATTTTGTGGAGCGCACTTACCTGGTAAATACAAACTAAATAAACCTGTTCAACAGTGCCATCTAATGGCAAATGGATGCCTCTTATAGTCATGCACACTCCTTTTGTGCAGATTTTAAAGGTTATTGTTAGGTGTAGAGTATAAGATTGGGCTGTTGTGAGGTTCGGCTAATGACATGGCATGCAGCCTATACTACTGCTGAGAGACTTCCTATACAGCTCGCCCCCCACCCCTAAAAGGACATACATACCAGTGATGTTTTGCACTTGGTGTTACAGTTTAGACTGCATGCATATGTCTTGGAGGGAGTTACAAAGCCAAACAAATTTGAAATTATTCGTCGTCTTGTATTGTTTGTGCATTCTACATACTGACCTTTGTCACAAACTTGTTTTGTTTCCTGTGCATGTTATGGCTACTGCAATCTGTGTGTCATAGATTGGTATGGAGGGTTTATAAGGTTACATGGTAAGATTTTCGTCTTGGCCCTCTGTGGTTAGCAGTACAGTAATTGAATAAGCTCATTGCTGGCTGTTGTCCTGTTGTTGATCATGAACATTTATGTTCACTATGGTCCCACACAATCTAGGACGACATTTTTGCATTTGCATTTCTTAGTACCTTTGGTACTCTGATTAATGATAGTGGATTGACAGTAGACTAGTATAGTATAACATTTATGTAAGACATTTTCAGTTCAGTTTGCATACCCATGATGCTTTGTACTGGATCTGTGCTTTAGAATACATGCCTATGTTTTGGAGAAAGTCACAAACGAAACAAATTTGAACATATCAATCTTTTTGTATCATTTCTACATGCTACATACTGCCCTTGTTGCAATCAGCCTTTGCGTTTCATAAATGTCATGGCAACTGTAATGAGTATCGCATAGATTGGTATAAATGGTTTCTCAACAAAGAAATGTTGTTAAATACTGTTTTGGTCTTCTGTGGCTGGCAGTTACTATGCAAGTTGTTTGCTCACTGGTGTGTCCTGTAGCATTTGAGCTAATTGTCACTTAGCGTAGCCCTAAGGTGTTAAGGTTGAAGACATTAAAGCAAAGCAGAAAGAGTAGTTTTGCACACCTCATCAGCCTTTCATATACAGTACTGTATCACAAAGTGATTTGCAAGCAATTTATGTGTACAGGGTGTCCTAACTGAGAAGCCAAAGCTCATGTCTTGTGAGGCACTGCTTCTGCTTGCTGCAGCATAGTACCATTGGCACTATGATTTAACTAGTTAACACAGTGGTGGGCAACCTTAAATAGCATGGGGGCTGCATATGCAGCCTTTGGACCACGTCGAGGGCCACATTAATACGCATGTCTTGGATGAGACCCATGTTACCGACAACTGACACATTTGAGACCTTTTTAATACAAAACACCTTTATTTAATGCATTATAACAACCTTAAAAAGTTTAAAATGGTTTTAAATAGTATTGAATTTCATATTTAATATTAAATGACTTTTGGGTTGACATATTTTCAACAAGCTTTTTTAGGTTCGGAGCAAGTTGGGTGCAGGTGCATCTCTCAGCTTCCCTGATAGGTTACGATCAGTAAATCTGTTTCTTTTATTGCTTTTTATATTTCCCATTGCTGAGAATGTTTGCTCACATGTGTATGTGGAACTGAACGTAGACATACGCTTTGCAGTACAGGTATAGAGCACTGGTCCACCAAAAATTTACCATATCTGTCTTGATATTGTTTATTGTGCAATCATCAAGTGCTTGAACATCAAGGAGTTTATCCTCAAATGCCTTTTTGTTAAGTCCGAGCCTCTGCCTTACGATGGTGCTGCTGCTGAAGTCAAACTCAAAGGGATTTGATAACCGTGCCATGAATGGCTTCAGCTCAGTCAGAGAGAGAGGGAGCGAGATGTGAATCACTACTCAAAACGCTGGTATAAAGAAGTCATTTCAGCATGTCCAGGTGGATCATACTTGGTTCTGCATACATCAGATGAATTGTTCAATGCTTGTTGTAAATAGGTGAAATGGGAGAAATTGTGTGACTGTAACTGTGATGCCATTAATTGTATTTGAATCATGGATTTCTTGATGCTTGTTATCAGGGTGGGTAGCAGATGATTTTTGCTCTGCAGTGCCAGATTGAGATGCATAGTTATGGCTATCAGGAAGGTAAGGTCCAACACCCGTTGTTCAACATCCAGTTCTGACCGTGCATGTGAACACTGCTGCAGAAAATGTCGTATTGTTGGAAGACATGCAATGAACCATGTGAGTACTTTGTCCCTACTTAGCCATCATACTTCACTGTGTAATAGCAGGTCACCGTATTTTGCATCAAGTTGTTCCAAAAGTTTGCAGAACAGTCGATGATGCAATGGCCTTGCTCTGTTATAATTCACAGTATGCACAGCTTTGTCCATTACTGCTTTAAGCTTGTCTCCCTTGTCCAGCTTGGAACAGAGTGCCTCCTGGTGGATGATGCAGTGAACACCAAATGAGTTTGGGAACTGAGATCTCGGTAAGGCAGGAAACTCCCTGTTTACTCCAACCATCGCGGGACAACCATCTGTTACTGACACCAGTTTCTCCATTGGTAAATCATGGCTTCTGCAGCACGTCATGAAAGCTTCAAAGAAATCAATGCCTTGTACCATGCAATGTAATCGGCTCAAGGAATTCTTCAGTGACATGTAACTCACTGTCCACACATCTCACCCAGATGCACAGTTGTGCCATGTCTCTGTAATCGGCTGACTTATCAACTGTGATACTGAAGGCCTCACACTTAAAAATGAGGTTCAAAACTTGAGAAGTCAAATTTTCAGCAATGTCATTTACTCTGACACACTGTTTGTCTGCTCAGCTGAAGACTTATGAAGATTTCTGATGCGCCGAAGAATTTCACCTTTGTTTTTGAAATCATCAAATAAAATACTGCAGGATTCAATGAAGCATTCTTTCATAAGTTCTCCATCAGCAAATGGCTTTGAGTTCTTGGCAAGTAACCCAGCTTATCTGATAGCTAGCCATAGTTACCAGGTCTGCTTCTGATATTGCAATTTTTTTGGAAAACGCTGTTGTGCAGCAAGACCACTTTTTAAGACTCCAAGCTGCTGGGCCAGCCCGGTGGCGCTGAGGGTTGAGCACTGGGCGCCCACATCTCGCGCTGCACGGTGACCGGTTTGAGACCCGGATTCCGGTGTGGCGGGGTTGGCGGGGAGAGGGAGGATTGAGTGTCCCAATGGATGCTCTCCTCCCTCAGGGGTGGGTTACCATGAGCGCATTGCGCTCTGCATTCCTTCCGTAGCCGGTGGAAGCACCAGCAGTGAAGGGATGGAGGCGGCTTCACCTGTCGGAGTCGGGGAGGGGGGACGTTGTGGCGCATGAGGGTTCGCGTGCGTAAGCACGCTACCACTCTGGACGTACGTCCCAAGTGCAAGGCGTCCTAGGGGAGTGGGGACGTAAGGGGAGAAAACCAGAAAATCCCCTCCAGCAGCCCTAGATGAAGTCCACCCTAAGTCCACCCAGACCACCTACAGGACAGACCCCACTGTGCGAGGAGAGGAGGATGGGCACTCTAGGGGCAGATCCCTAAGGTAGGTACCGGGGGACATGAGCGGACGGAAGGAGGGGGCACCAGAGGTCAGAAGGAGGAGGATAAAGATGAAATTAAAAAAAAAGACTGCAAGCTGCTGAGAACAAGCAGCTGATCCCAAAGGAAACTTATTTATGTATGCAGAATGGCATTTTTCATAATGCTTTTGGATATTAAAACGTTTTGGGACTGCTATAGCATTCTTACAAATCAAACAGAAGAGCCTGCCTAGGTGTTCAGTAACAAATCTGCATACCTCGGTCATTTTCATGTTCTGCACTTTCTCTCCCTTTTGGTTATCCGCTTAGCCTGAAATATCTATGCCAGCGAGCTCCAGAGCAGTGTGCATGAACTCAACTTTGACGTTATCTGGCAGCTGCATGCAGATAGTTACAGGAACACAGCATGAGCAAACGGAACCTGGAAGAGACGTGGACTGAAATTAGAGACAAGATATATATTTTTTTAATAATCTTTCAGAAAAGCTCTCCGGGGCCGCAGAAAAACACGTCGCAGGCCACATGTGGCACGTGGGTTGCAGGCTGCCCACCACTGAGTTAACATGTTCCAGGAACTACACTAACTAAAAAAAAAACACTGTTAAAGCAGCAATGCAATGAAACATTTTTTTCAAAACTAGTTCCTGCTACATTTAATAAAAATATTAGCATATCTGTTAAATCTACTTTTCTAGTTACCACCTTCAGTATTCTGTGTACCATATTCTTTTTCTCAATTCTAACCTGTGGCAGGTTTGCAATATTGAAGATTTCTGATGCACTGAAGAATTTCATCTTTGTTTTTTAAACCATCAAATAAAATACTGGGGGATTCAATGAAGCTTTCTTTCATAAGTTCTGGAGGCAGTATAGCGCAGTGGTTTAAGGCTCTGAGCTGTAAATCTGGAGACTTGGGTTTGAATCCCAGAGCCCCCACTTGCATACTGTGTGCCTTCTTTTTTTCTTGAGAGAAAACAAAATATTGATAAAATACTCACATTTTGGTATTACTAGGAAATGTTACCACCAAATAAAACTGGACGATGCCTAGAATCTTTTATAGTGAAAAAGGTAGGGTCATATTTTGTCCAATTTGTTGCATAGCTGCTTTAAAAAATGTAATTTTTAAGCTTTTATTTTTATTTTATTACAACTGAGCCATTTATAATCGCAATAAGGCATTCACAGGCATGTGTGAAGTTCAGATAATGTCACTTCTCACACCTCAGGCATTGCATTATCCCAGCATCACACATGACCTGTTGTGCCTTATTACACACACATTATCTGAGAAGGCTGAGGACTTAGCCAGAAAGGGGCCATGATGTCATAACAATGAAGTTATTTCAAACTGTTTAACACTTAGGGAAACATAAGGGTATTATAGGCATGTGAAAGATTATAATTTGCAAGATGTCCATGTTTTTCAAACATTCTAAACCTGGCAAGTTCTTTCACCCTGACTTTAAAAGTGTGTAGATGCTAGAATTTAGTTCTTCAGTTCTCTAATTCTCCATATCACGTTAAAGGCACACTAACCATGTTAGAAGTCCTTTTGGCCAGCTGTCCTCCCTCAAGATAGGGGAACTCTGTGTCTCCTGTGAGACTGCCACTGGGTGGAGGTCAGGTAGTAGGGCACCCCATCAGTGCAGCGGTAGGGTTACTGCGTGGGATGCTGGTGACTTGGGTTTTGAAATGAGCAGGGGTCATGCGGGGCTGATTGGAGGACTGAGCATTCAAGGGGGCAGCTCTCTTTCCTCAGGGTATGGGGACTTGGATCTCACAACCTGACAGCCACCAGGTAAAGACCGAGTGGTAGATGAGAAGGGGAAGGGCTGCCATCTGACACCGGCATGCTTGCATGTCACTGTATGCTGGTGCCCTGCAGATAACATTGAGGAACATGCCCTGGTCTTATCTGATCCCCATCTCCCAAGCACCACATAACCATCATGGCATGCCACCATCCACCATGTGGGGTCTTGGGTGAGTGGAGGGCAACCAGTATGTTCATGAGACGGTCATTGACACAGCTGGGGGATCAGGAGATGGGGGAGCAGAAATACAAAGTGGAAAAAAAAATCCTTTTGGCCAAACAGCTTTCCTAACAGTCTGCAGATAACCGAAGATACGGACACACCCAGAAGCATTAGAATGCAGGACAGGAGATGTGCGAGAAGCTGCTGTGTAATTGGCAATCACACATATCTTCCAGCTGGCATTCTTATTCTTCCAGGTACATCTGCTCTTATGGGTGGTCCATGAAGATTTCTATATTTCTTTTTGCATTCATACACAGAGGCAATATCTAGTGTAGGTCTAAAATAGCAGTCTTGTAGAATTAAATACTCATAACATGTGTGCCTGCTTCTGTTCAAGATTCAGTGCTAATATTCCTATATAAAATGGCAAAGCATTTTGCTTTAAAAAAAAATAAAATGTATTAAGCCTTTTTACAAATCCATTTGAGGGGGTAAACATTGAATGCTTGCTAGTTATGCTACAAACTTACTTGGGAAAAATTAGGTCCAAAGGCTTGCAACACTAATGGTATCCTTATATAGCCGAATAAGTTTGACAAAGAAGGAACAGGTACAACTTAGGATCACAGATAGATATATTGTGCCCCAATAACTACCAACTTTGTTTACTGGGCCAATACTTAAAAAAAAAAATAAAAATAAAAAATACACATTTTCAGTGATTTACTTGCTGTCTGCAGTATGCATAACTGGTTAAATATTAAAACCTTGTTACCTTTAAAAAGCTGCATCTCTTAACTGTTTTTCCAGCATTGGAAGTGATGTAGGAGTCAAGGTTCTGCTTGCCTGCTGTGAGTCTAAGGGCAGTAGTAAAATACATTTTTATGTCAAAATGTAAGAATTAGGGGGAGCACTAGTATTAAGTGCAGTTATTCACAGCATGTCTACATATAGGAAACATTATAATGAGGAGGTCCAAAGAGACACAGTAACATGCATTATATCAGCAGCAAGCAGAACCTCCAGGTTAATGCACCTATATTTCATGATGCAATATTAGAACTGGTACTGAAGTTCCTTTCTGCAGCACAGATTAGTTGACAAATTCATGGTAGCAGTTAAGTTGTTCTTGGTTTGTTTAAGCTTCGCAGTCATTCTGTTTGTGATTAACAGAGTACTGCCATGAAAGGAAGTGTGATATCTCAAATAAAAATCATGTATGCTTAAGAGAATCCAGGCAGAACTGTAGCGCTGAGTATTGTTGACAATTGCCAAAAAAGTTAAGAAAGTAAAAGTCGAGCAAATAACCTATCAAAAATTATTTTATATGCAGTAACTACAGCGAAACATTTCCCACGAACACCATTATAGTGACAACAATGACAGTTCACTGTAATGGTCTTACGGGACCTCGGCAAGGCTTCTTCAGGTCTTGCGCCCCTTCCCCGAAACAACTCCGACCTGGAGTTGATTATATTAAAGTCCAGGGGTGCGGGGGCATTACCCCCCACTAAAAACACAGTTTGTCTGATGGCACAATGCCAACCGCAGTTGACATAGTGCTGTCATTGTAAAGCCGGTCAACAGATTTTCTGTTGAACTGGCTTGGTGGAATCCTTTACTGGTCACCCACCATGATACCAATATATCCTTTTTGGATGCTGGGAAGGAGGGTGGGATGGGTGCACCTAGAGTGTGGGGGATCAGCAGTGGTAAATATTTTACTGGGTCAGGCTGGTGGAGAGGAGGGTGGGAGCTGAAATTGTTTTGAGGATGGGAGAAAGGGATTTTACTATTCTGCACTTACTATATCTAGCAGCATGACAACTTAAGTGTGCACATGCAAAACATCAGATGACTGTGATAGTGTCTTTGTTCCCAGTCAAACTTTTTGCACTACCATGCACATTTGCACCTTATAGTTGTTGCACTTTATTTTGTCTTCATGCGGCAATAACAAGAATTAAAGGATGGCTTCATGCACTTTCAGTGAATTCTGTGTCTGCTTTGCAAAGGATGAAAAAAGCATAGACTTAAGGTGGTCTTACAGTGGTGTTACAAGTGAGTGCTGATTTTTCTCTTTTTTGTAACTTATATTTTTACTATGGGGGTGGAGAGCATATGGGTATTATGAGGGTTGGGGTGGCCATGTGTAGTTTGAAATGATCAAGGATGGGGGAATAGGGAGGAAAAGTGGGCCAGAGGGTGGGAGTATAGGTTTTCTGGGCCTTTTTCTGTTAAAAAAAAAAAAAGCAACTCTGCTGGCAAAGTCAATATAGCCGACAAAGCTACAGTAGATGAAGTGGCACATAGTGTGAAGTGGGTCACTTTGCACCACCCTTGGTAGCAAAGCTTTACTTTGCAACATCTCTACCAACCTTTAACAGAGGTGTATAGAACTGAGGACTTCTTCTAGGTGGGATGTGCTATCAAATCTCATAAGAAACAGGGTAAGAGTGAGCCTAGCAACCCTCTGCTTAGCTCTGAAGAACATGGAGAACACCATCTTAGCTTGAGGAGAAAGCACATTAGAGTAGAACCAGCATTCGATGTTATTAGAGAAGATTCCAGTACTGGGACTGATGTTCCCAATGCAGAAAGTACCTTGCCATCTGCATGTGTGTGAATGTGCAAGAGGAAACAAACTCCAGGGAGGTCATTAAGAAGGATAAGACAAGAAGAAGACTAAAAGGTGGAACTCCAGTAGGGAGGTGTGGAGATAAGGCACCACCAGTGAGGACTCACTGATGGCAATTGGTGTGGAAGGAGCAGAACCAGCCTACTAAGGGGTTAGAAAATTAAGCCCCACCCCCACCATTTGTCCAGGAGGATGAAGATGGGTCACAGTACTGAAAGCCTTCACAATGTCGATAAAGGTGGCAGTAGTTAATAGGCTCTGGTCCACCCCCTTTAGTGTCAGAAATAGTGATCCACAGTAGGAAGGAAATAGCAGAGTGGGAATTATGGAAGCCAGACTGGAAGGTGGAGGAAAGAGGAGGTGTTGTGGGAGGACATGAGTTGAAAGAATACAAGCTTCTTCCAAAATATCTGCCTGAACAGGGAGAAGGGAGATGAGATGGTAGTTCTTTAAAAAAGTGGAACCCAGAAGATCCATTAGTACTGCTGAATGCACTCTACCTGTTTTATACTATGTAACAATCTTATTTGATGAGGAACCTTTATAAATGAGCTTTTAGCTCAAAGATTTACTGCTGATTTCATTAAAAAAAAATAAAATAAAATGTACTGAAACAGCAGTCAGGTTGAAAGTGCATTAGAGGGCTACGAATGAGCATGAACCTTATCCCTTCGCAGATAGCCTGGGCTAATCTGCTGGCCGACCCTCACCCCATCCCCCACCACTGTCATTAACATGCTTTTTCTCTGCCTTCCTCTCACAGACATAGAAACATAGACACATAGAATTTGATGACAGAAAAGAACCACTTGACCCACCCAGTCTACTCAGATGGTCCCTGCCTAGTCTGTCTCCACAGACCCTAACAGGTGTCCAGGGATCCTCCCTCCTCCCTGCCTATTTATTAATATTCCCCCTTGTCTATCCCACGCATGCTTGAAGCTCCCTTCTGTTTTCACCTCCACCACATATGCTGGCAGTCTGTTCCAGGCATCTACAATGCTTTTAGTGAAGCTGTACTTTCTCACATCCCTCTTAAATCCCTCACACCAGCTTCATCATATGCCCTCTGGTCCTGGTGCCTGGTCCTCTTTTAAAAAAGACTCCCCTCCTGCACTCTGTTCACCCCCCCCCTTGAGTATTTGTTGGTCTCTGCTATTTCCCCTCTCACTTTCCTCATTTTCAGGGTGTATGTGTTGAGTTCCTTCAGTCTCTCCTCATAGGGCTTTTGGGGAAGGCTGATATATTAAAAAAAACTGCTGGAATCCTGGCACAATGCAAAAAGTCAAAAGCATCTTTTGAAAAATGTCCCCTTTCCTAGTCCAACCCCAGGTACAAAAAGGTCATTTCTTAAACATGGGACCCTCCTCCTGACTCCCTGTGCAATGATTGGGGGGGGGGTGTAGTTCAAATTCTAGATACTTCAATGTGTGCCCCTTCCCTAAGCCCCAATATAATTATATGAGTATGGTACACACAACTCTGAAGGAGGGGGAAGGATGAGTGGTGTGCATCACTGATGATGCTAGAGTGGTAGCCAGTGATAAAGTGTGGCATATCTAGACATACTGTAGAACTAATATATTTAACTTTCATTTTATTTTCACTATGTTCGCTGACTGGACTAAAACCACAAAAATAATATGAAAGTGAAGTATATGTGCCATGGAAATGATCAAACATTTATTGGATCGAGTACGAGGATAGGTTGAATAGTCTAGATATGTTCCCTCTGGAATATAGGAGACAAAGATGTGACATGTGCCTACTTTTTAAGGCAATGATAGCTGAAACTCTGTGGAATTGTCCAGGGTTGGAAATGCAGGAACAGAGTTATGATACCAGGTTGTATTTACTACAGTTGTCAGGTGAAATCTGCAGGACCAACAAAAGGAGGCATTGGTTCAACCAGAGCGTGATAGCTACTTGGAACCCGCTACCAGTAGAAATTGTAGGAAGTAGGAGTATTGACGAGTTTATGAGTAAACTGGATATTTACTGTAAATCTGTCTATCTGGAGGGATATTATGGCTTAGGCTAAGGTGAGCTATATGGACCTGTGTCTACTAAGCTCTGTACGTCCTTATGATCCTTGTGACTGAACATTGATTGCTTTTTGTTGATTATCCCTTTAAAACCCCTTTAAAATATGAAACGCAGTGGCAGATACACCTTGCTAAGTTTTATTTGCACAAAAGCAGTAACACACATTAATGACAGACATTTAAAATCATCATTATTACGCATTGTACAGTAGGAGCGTGTTGATACTGGTATGTTTCACAGGTACAGTAAGATCAAGAAAAAAAGTCATTTAATCCAGTTTTACTGCTACAAATTCATTAACACACATTAATGACAGACATTTATGTACTGTGCACTAAAAGCATGTTTATTCTGTCGGGTATAGTAAGTGCAGTGTCACATAATCCAGGCATTTAGTGTGCGTCTCTTGTATACGGTACCTGCTTGTTGGAACATGTGTAGGGAAGAACATGTTCATGTAATACTGTGGAACTAACTACCTGTCAAGCTGTCAGACTGTCATTTCCATCAACATGCTCTGCAACACACTCTTACAACCTTTTCCACTGGTCCATCACTCCTACTACACTACTTGACTACTTGTCAAACACAATATCAGTTCTCTTCCTATCATCTGCAAAAATTAATTATAGCAAATATGCTGGCAGCATCACAAATGCAAAATATTTCCAACGCAAAATATATTAGTTCTAAAGTATCACTGTGAAATCCCCATTCATTTCAACTGGATTTCCTGAGATTCTATATTACAGGGGCATGGTAGCACCCCTATAGATAGGGTTGAGTAGGGTGTTCAATGTTAAACCCCTAACTTTGCACCTTAAAGAGACATTGTCAACCCCCCAGGCCTCAAAATGTCCCTAGTTTAAAAAACATATTTTATGAATGTTCACATTCAGTAAAGACTGCTGTTGTAGCTGGTAGTTAGATTCTTTTTTATTTTATTTTTTTTTATTCTATTTATGCCTCCTTCGCCCCCTTGGCTCTGGTCTTCCTTGGGAGCACATGGAGTTATCCCCCTACAGCTCACCCTACCTGGCCATCCCCCGTCGCCCATGTAGCCTCAGTTATACCCCCCGGGTGGGGACAGGGCAGGCCCCAATGCCCCAACACAGCAGTAACATTGGTCGGGAGGATGCCAGGTGGGCGGCCGTAAATCGGGGCAAGATCCTGGTGCTCCATCTCTGCTGGAGCCGAGAGGCATTTTTCTCTGTTTTTCTCCGGGAGTGGCTGGTGCCCTGATGTCGAGGTGTATCCGACGTCTGCCACTCCCCCACACCTCGCTGTTCTCCGCAGTGCCTGCTGTATCTCCAGCCTCTGCCAGAGATCAGCAGAACACCGATCCGGGACCCCTGTCCCTCCCCAGGAGAGGAGAGCTGTCCTCTGGATGCTCTATCCTCTCCCTCCCCTGATGACCCCCAGCAACCCGGGCTCACTCCTGAACCTGGGTCACCGTGGTAGTTTGATTCTGATTCTTTTTGTCTTTTAACAAGTGAAAAACAGACTGCCAACCATACTGGTATTACCACACCAAAGCATGTTTGTTTACATTCCTTAACCAACCCCCACTGCATCTTTCCTGAACTTTGGAACACCCCAACACACTTGAACCACTCATAATATACTGGTAGGAGAGGAGAGGAGACTATTGCATCATGAGTGGCAGCACTGTTTTGGGGTGTTTCTAATGTTCAGGAAGTATGCAACAAGAGTAGATTGAGGGTTTTAAACAAAACAAGTTTGTGTATAATTACACCATTAGCATGCATTTCAGTTCTACTAAGAAAGAAAGCAAATAATACAACCAGCAATGCCAATGCATTTTAGAGAAGGTAAGCAATAATAAAATGTATTTTTCAGCTAGAAATAATGGCCCGGATATTCAAAGGGGTTGCGCATGGAGAAACAGAGTTGTGCCGGCGCAACCCCGCATTGCACCCTAGTAGGATATTGGAAAGGCTGCCTGGCACAGTGCAAATCCTGATGCACCAGGGTGCAATGTAATTGTATGCAGTGCAGATGCAGGCGGCATGCCCATGCATATTCAGCCCTGGATGTGCGGCACATATGCTGGCACAATCCTGCATTGCGCCGCATGGGGGGGGCTCAAGGTTGAGCCCGTGAAGAGTGGGAACAAATCCTGGCCACCCATAGGCGGGCTGCTGTATTGCATGGTGCAACACTGCAGCCACCAGCTGTGGGTGGCCACCTACCACCCAGAACACCGTCACCAGGCACCCACATAACTCTGGTGGTCTAGTGGCACCCCCCTCCCACCCATGTCCCCGATCGTGGGTATCTGACATTTATATACATCGCTGGTAGTCTAGTGGAACCCCCTTCACCCGTTGTCGCAATCGCGGTAAATGTAAAGGAAAGCATGCCCTGGCAGTCTAGTGGTACCTCCCTCCTGCCCTTGTCCCCGATCACCAGTATTGGATGTTTAATTAAATCCCTGGTAGTTTAGTGGCACCCCCCCACCTGTAGCCATGATTGTGTAACTGTATAACACACAATCCCTGGTAGTCTAGTGGTTCCACCCCCCAAGTTCCCGATTCCCTGATGTATGTAAAATTACCATCCCTGGTGGTCTAGTGGTCCCCCCTCCCACCCGATTCCCTGATGTATGTAAAATGACTGTCCCTGGTGGACTAGTGGAACCCCCCTGCCTGTTGCCACGATTGCGATAATCCTCTGTAAATAAATGCCCTGATGATCCAGTGGCACCCCCCACCACTCCCACCCACACCAAACCCCTTGCCCACCCCACTCAGCCCGTCATCGGCGGGCAGCTGCAACCCACCTGCATGCCACCTGGCTGCCCGCCAAATGACAGGTACAGTATGGGCTCTAAGCCCATCAGTCCCCAATGTGGACCATTGAGCTTGCAGGGCATACTGTACTAGACAGTCCAAAATATATTTGGGACTGTCTAGTACAGTATGCCCTGTAAGCTCATTGGTCCACACTGGGGACCAATGGGCTTACAGCCCATACTGTACCTCCCATTCAGCAGGCAGCCAGGCGGTATGCCACCTGCTGATGATGGGGGGGCTGGGTGGACAAGGGGTTCAATGTGGTTGGGAGGGGTGGGGGGTGCCACTGGATCACAAGGGCATTTATTTATGAAGGATTACCGTGATCATGGCAACAGGCAGGAGGGGTTCCACTAGACCACCAGGGACAGTCAGTTTTACATATATCAGGGAATTGGGTGGGAGGGGAGACCACTAGACCACCAGAGATGGTCTTTTATTACATTTATCAGGAAATTGGGGATTCAGGGGGGCCACTAGACAACCAGGGATTGTGTGTTATACATTTACACGATCGTGGCTACTTGGCGGGGGATGCCCCAGGATCCCCACTGCACACGTCATGCTGTGCATGGCACCAGGCGCAAGTCACCAGGCTGCCCTGTGCAAGGCATGCAGATGGGGCCATAATGACATGCAAATGACCCCATTTGCACCTTGCATATTTTATGGCCTCATTTGCATGGTCCTTGCTGAATATTGCGGATGATGCACCTAGCGCAACTGCACTTGTGCTGGTGCATCCCTGTGCTCCCTATCTGTGGCTTGCACCAGTGCAGTGCCAGTGCGCCATGCACAGTATGTGTGCTGACCTTGCCATATTCAATGGTGCTGTGCCATGGCGCATCACCATTGAATATCACCTGGTCCTGGCACCGGCACATCCCAGTTGCTCTGTGCCCAGGCTTGCGCCACTGCCTGGTGCAGTCTGAATATCAGGGCCAATGTGATGGAAAAAAAGTTGACAGTGTCCCTTTAATAGCATTGGCAACCTTTGATAAAATCAGCTGAAATTTTACATGTGTTGTCTAGGAGGCAAGATCTAAACCTGTGGAAAGTTATGTGATGTCAGCTTGTGCAGTTTTTGTGATCTGCATATGTCATTTTTCTGTAGATACTTAACATGGGATTTTTTTGGCTCTCTCCTATAACCTACACAGAATGGATTTTGTCCCCTAAACATTCAGGGTATAGGCATGATGTCCTAAGGTAGTGCCTTTGAAAGATTTTGTGAAAAAATATTAAATGATTCCAGAGTTATAAGGCTTTAAAGGATTGTGTTTTTCTGTTCTGAGCATGATTAGTAGGGTTCTCGGGATAACGTTCTGATACAACACCAACAATTCTGTGTCACAAGACTGTTTTTGGTTTCTCACCACTTGCTTCTCACAGCACAAAACATTTTTTTTGTGCCATGAGAGCTGCCATCCTGTTTCTTTTCCCCTTGAAATGAAAAACATGGACAGTATATAAAATGGTGTAATTTAAAAAAACAAAAAACTCCTGAACCTAGCTAAATAGGACCTGTTTAGCTACATCCTGGTGTTTGTTTTTTTAAAAATGGCCAGAAACATCTTTACTAGGCACCCCCAAAATCAAGGGTGCCCAGCATAGCGAGAGGAGCCACTCGCCCACGTTCTCTGTATGAGAACAGTGGGACTTTGTTGATTTCTGCAGCTGCAGTTGGGGTCCTGCTGTGGGCTGCTGTGAGAAGAGTTAGCTGCTGATTCTCCATTCTGTCTGTCTGTGTCTGTCTGTCTGTCTCTGTCTGTCTCTGTCTGTCTGTCTCTGTCTGTCTGTCTGTCTGTCTCTGTCTGTCTCTGTCTGTCTGTCTCTCTGTCTCTCTGTCTCTGTCTCTCTGTCTGTCTGTCTCTGTCTGTCTGTCTGTCTGTCTCTCTGTCTGTCTGTCTGTCTGTCTGTCTGTCTCTGTCTGTGTGTGTCTGTCTGTCTCTGTCTGTCTCTGTCTGTCTGTCTCTGTCTGTCTCTGTCTGTCTCTGTCTGTCTGTTTTAATAAGCGGACCTGGGTGCCCTTCCCGTCCCTCCAGGTTTCCCATCTGCCCTTCCTAATCTTAATGTTTATTTTTTTAATAAATATATGTAAGCAGGCCAGGGTACAGCTTCTCTGGACCCCCCCTTCCAGGTCATCTGACCCTATTTCTGTACAATGCTGTGACAGTGGGGTGCCCAATACCAGTGTCAGACTTTAACCTGAAGAAAAGAAAACCATCCCTCAGTGATTTTTTTTTCTAACCTGCAAAAAAGAAAATGGTTGCTCACCTTTCTGATCCAGCCACTCTGACCTCCCACTCAGAACCCACCATCTCCCCCACAATAACTCATCTGATCTTATCCTATGGGGTAGATCCACTCTGTGACTGAAGACATGTCTTGCTGCTGGAACCAGCCATTGCAGTATGAGAAAGCAAGGTAAATGTGGTTCAGTGTATTGCAATGGGGTTTTCAAATCTGATGCATAACTTTGCCATTTTTTCATACTTTGAGCCCAATTTTTCAGCATGGCCTTTTTGGGACCCCACCTCATGACCAATGGTGGTGGAATTTTGCAAATCAGGTCTAAATGGCATTTTTATGATCGCTTGGCAAAATCACCTTTTGGGCAGGATTTGAAAATTTTCACCACCCTTGTTCATGAGGTGGGGTCATAAGAAGGCTATGTTAAAAATTTGGGGTCAAACTATTTAGAAATTACAAAGTTATGAGCGCACATTGAAACTTTGCAACACACACTCATAGTTTTGGTAATTTTAAATATTTTGACCCCAAATTTTCAAAATGCCATTTTTTCACATCTCCTCATGAATGTGACAGCTGTCATTTTTCAAATCCTGGCCAATATGTTTTTCTGCACCTGTGGTGCTGAATTACATTACCACTGTGAAATCACCTTTCAGGTGGGTTTTATAAATGTTCACCACCCCTGTTCATGAAGTGTGGTCATAAGAAGGCTATGTTGAAAATTTGGGTTAAAAATATTACAGAACAATAAAGTTATGAGTGTACATTGAAATTTTGCAATGCACGTTCATAACTTTGGTAATTTTAAATATTTTATCCCAAATTTTCAACATAGCCATTTTTCACATCACCTTATGAACATGACTGTCATTTTTCAAAACCTGACTGAAATGTGTTTTTGCACCTGAGCCATGAAATGATGTTTCAGCAGAGATTTGAAAAATTTCACCTATTAGGTTCTTGAAGTGGGTTCGTATCAAGGCTGTGTTCAAAATTTGATGTCAAAATATTAAAAAAAAAAAACACAGTTATGAAGGTTCATCACTCCGGCGATTTTTGACATCTGATGCTGCATAGAAGGACAGGGTCAGCAGGGCCTTGCACTTCTGTAGGCAGATAGTCTTCCCTTGGTGTATGGCCCAGATGGCCATGCACATCTGCATCTGTTGGGACCTGTGTAAATGATATGATTCCATTATCTGAAAAAGAAAGGACATTATTTGCAAAAAAACTTTGTTAATGCACCAGTTAGAGTAACTTAAACACCACAAAAGTCTGGAAATGTGGCTTAAGGGTTTCTAGTCCTAACTCCCAACCCCTAATGCCCAAGCAGCAAAAGGAAAAAAAAAAAACATTATAGTTTTGGGTCTCTGGAGTCTTGGCCAGTCAGTGGCGGGGCCTTCCTTGGAGTTGTTAATGAAGTCTTTTGCAAAGAATACATATGTATGCAGTGAGAGAGAAAGCACAGATGATGGCAAAGTGTGGTAAACAAGAATATAATACCACTGAGGTGTCAAACAAGCCATAAAGCCAAGATCCCAAAGGGTGAGTAGCCTTTCTGAGCTTGCTCAACCCCGAGATGATATTATTTCATGAGTATGTTGGACTTTGACATCATTTATTTTATCTAATGCATTAGATTGGACACTGTTTGCTGTGCCCATTGTTTTGCATAGTATAAGGGATTTTCACAGTGTAGTGGTATTAGTTAGTGTTTTTTTATAGTGTAGTGATTTTCCTTAGTGTTGTAGTAAGCACCTTAATGCTTTTACTACATGTTTTTCTGTAAAGTAGTGGGTTCTTCTGGGACTGCCATTTTTTGTCTCTGTAACATATCTGTTGTGTGGAGGCCTCCTATAAAGAAGGCATGGCTCTGAGGGGCTTCCTTTTACAGAGTCAGGATGGAGAACAGTGTGGCTTTTAGTTGGGAGTGGCGGGTTGGGTGGTCAGGAGGGCTTGTGATCTGCTTGGGAGAAGCATTACAGTGTGGGGCATATGCAGAGGTCTGTTATTGTTGTGGGA
Source organism: Neoceratodus forsteri (assembly GCA_016271365.2). Classification (NCBI taxonomy): domain Eukaryota; kingdom Metazoa; phylum Chordata; order Ceratodontiformes; family Ceratodontidae; genus Neoceratodus; species Neoceratodus forsteri. Next base: position 23,830,927 of record CM028134.1, on the reverse strand, counting down.
TGAGAAAAAAGGTGGCAGCAGCAAAATGGAGGGATTACATGAGAGGCTTGCTTGCTTGGTGAGTGGAGGAAAGGTGTAGGGTGAAGTTTTCTTGTAGGCTATGATAGGTTTATCTAGGTAGACTTTTGGGGTATTTTAAGATATCCATTGCATGTGTTATTTAGTGGCTTGTTACACATGTTGTTGAGGTGGTTTGTAGTGTGTTAGATATTCATGTGTTATTAAGGTGATAACACATTAAAACAGTGCAGTTAGCTGGTTGGGTTCATATACCTTAATTGTTTTTTTCATATATGCTAATTGGGTATCATGATATACAGGGAACTATAGTATGGCATTTTCAATGGGATGAGGGCCCAACCATGTATCATATATATATATATATATATATATATATATATATAAATATATATTGTTTTTAATGCACCAGTTAGGGTTATAACGAAAGTAAGGAAATGCGGTGTTAGAGTTTTCAACCCTAACATCCCAGCTCCACCCTGCAAGGAGCAAAAGAAAAAAACACTATGGTTTTGGCTGTCCTGAGTCTTGGCAAATCAGGCCTGGGGTCTTCCTTGGGGTTATCGACCCGAACGCTCCCTCCATTCCTTCAACAAAAAAGCTCAGATGTGCACAGTATATGGAAATGGGGTGAGCATTAGGATTGATTACCCCAAGGAAGACCCCAGGCCTGATTTGCCAAGTCTTAGGACAGCCAAAACAATAAAGTTATTTCATTTTGCTGCTTGCTGGGCGGAGACTGAGTGTTAGGGTTGGAAACCCTAACACCACATTTCCCTACTTTTTCCAGTTTAATCCTAACTGGTGCATTAATTAAGTTTTTGCAATGAATTTTCTTACTTTTTGAGACAGTACAATGATATCATCATTAGGACCTGCCTGAACATATCCATGTGATTAAGGAAGTGCAGGGCCCTCTGGGCCTGCAGTTATGTGCCACCATTTATCCACATGTGTATGCGGGTATGGAGGTGCAGACCCCTTCCATTCCTCCAGAAAAGTTATTTATATGCTTCCTAGTAATTTTTTTTGTAGGGATGGATCATTTTCAGTTCTTATTTTGTAGGGGTTTAGTATTGTACTAGTTATTAAGACTTTTCTATTGATATATACATTGTCCATGAACTCCAAAGGTTGACAGAGTTGCATCTTGTTAAAGTTGCAATGTTATCCTATAAAAATTGTCATTTTTATGTTTTTTTTATATAGTCCTGAATTTAGTTTGGGCAGGTGTTATGCATTAGTGTTGTAGTACTCATTAAAACCTTTATTTTGATATATAGATTGTCCCATAACTGCATATATTGATGGAGTTAAGGCTTGTTAAAGTTGAAATGTGGGGGAACGAAGTCCAAATTCTTTTTTTGTATGAAGTGATCTTTTTTCATGAGGTTGTATCATTCATATGAAAATGATTTCGTCATATGAAAAAATAATCTGAAAAAAAACGAAGTCCAAATTATTTTTTCATATGAAGGGAATCTTTTTTGTATGACTCTATTCTTTTTTCATATGGGCGTATGAAAAAGAAAATTGGGTCAAGAAAAAAGATTTTAAAATGTGTTAACACATTTCTGGATGATTCATCCAAAAACCAGCTACGGAATCCACCTTTGGGAATCCTGATTAGCAAGATGCATGTGTTGGTGTCTCTGCAGGACATAATTTTTGTGGCTTTTCCAAAAAACAGTTTTTGGAAAAAAAAACAAAAAAAAAAAAAACAAGATGGTGGCCATATGAAAAAAATATTTTTTTTCTCACAAAAAAAGATTACCCCAATATGAAACAGAATCTTTTTCATATGGGCCAAAATCTTTTTTTGTATGAAAAAGCTATCCAAAAGATCATACTGAGCATGCTCAGAACTGAAATTTCAAATCCTTATAACTCTGGAACAGATTCATATTTTTTTCACCAAACTAGTGAAAGGCACTGCTGTGGCCCAATCCTTTTGTACCCATTTCAGAGCAAAATTCCAAACCATCTTGGCGCTGGACAATGACAAAGAAAAAAAAACTAAATTTTTTCACTTTTTTCGCTATCCGGATCTCAGAATCTGTACGTCTGATCAAAACAAAGCTTGGCAAATCGAGAGACCTTGGCCCTGAGACCACACAAGCAAAATGTCATGCAAATCTGTTGAAGGGCAGTGAAGCTATTAAAGTACAAAGGTAGGGGATTAACAACCCTAACTATGGTGGCACTATCACACCACTATAATATATAGAAACATATAAGCATAGACGCTGCCTGAGTTACCTTTTTATTCTTGGGACCTACTGTCTCTTCAGGGTCCTACACCTTCCCATCCTCTGCCCCCCATCTCTGCCCTGGTTCTGCCACCCCTAATAACCACAATACCCTTCATACAGTCCCAGTAGTGCTTGAAGCCACTAATGGTTTTTGCACTCACCTCTTCATCTGGCAGACTGTTCCACAGTTCCACCATTCTCTCTGTAAAATAGTACTTCCTCATGTCTCTCTTAAACTTCCCTCCAGTTAGTTCCCACATATGTCCCTTTGACTATGAGCTAGTACTCAAGCTAAAAAGTTCCTTGCAGTTCACTTTGTTAATTCCATTTAGGAATTCTATTTGGAATATATCTATGTATCTGTAGCTCTATCTCTTTTTCTGACTCTGTCAGTATCGCTATCTCTGTCTCTATCTCCAGCTGTATATAGGGGATATCGTACGGGTCTGTAGTGTGTAGACTTTTCATTTTCCTCTGTTATGTTGGCAACAATGCTCTATTGACATGAGTGGCACAGCCACAAGTGGAAGGGCCCATTGTTGCCTACATGGTAGAGGAAAATAAAAATCTTACACTCCAGAGTACCTGCAGAGAAAACAACCACATTGGGATGATGAAAAAATTTATCATCCCTGCAGGTACCTAATAACATGTTTTATTGAGTTAATTTATACTTTCCCCAGTGGTATAAGAGGGCATTGTTGTCAACATTCCAGAGGAAAATCAAAAGCTTACACACTAGAGTCCTATGTGATATCTCCTACATATATATGCTTATTGCCACAAAAATAGGGAAATATGGCATTAGGGTTTCCAACCCTTACTTCTCACCCCCCCAGCAGCAAAATAGAAAATTATTAGGGTTTTGGGTCTCTAGAGTCTTAGCAAATCAATGGTGGGGCCTTCATTGGGGTTATCAACCCTAATGCCCACCCTGTTCCATGGGCAAACTACATCAGATGTGATCTCGTTTCTTCACATAGGGTCCACAGGATGCCACATCAGTGCAGCTGAATTTCTGTCATCTAGAAACAGTGTATGTTGTTTCTCTTACCCGAAATGGGTGTTTGTGGTTGCTACAGAACAAAGGGGACTTTTGCTGGGGGACAAGAGGACATTGCCTGCTAGCAGTAACTGCAGTCACTGAGGACTAATTTCAGTTCAGACTGAGAAATTTTGGTTTGCGAACCCTAACCTTCAGTTCGAACCAAAATTTTCAGTTTCTCAAACCACATTTTTGGTTTGTGAGCTAAAATTTTCAGTTTGCACCAAAAGCTTTGATTCATGAAATTAAATTTTTAGTTTGCAAACTGAAAAGTTTTCAGCTTGAACCAAATAAAGTCTGACAAACTGAACATCAGACAAGGACAATCTCAAAGTGTGAAAATACTATTTTTGTCATGTTTTGAAAAAGCAAACATCAGAATCTTCCTTGGGTGGTCCCATTTGGTATGATGCATGCTTTTGTTTTTCTCCAAGAGTCAGTTTGTATGTGTTTATGTATTTTTGTGTCAGTTGACATGAAAAAATAAGATGGCAGCTGTCATGAACCAAAAAAACTTTGGTTTCTGAGGAACGTTTCAGTTCGTGACACCTAAGAGAAGCGAACCAAAAACAGTGTCACAAACCAAAATGTTTGGGGTCACACCAGACAGCTGTCCAAAACTAAACTTTAAATCCTTATAACTCTGGAACTGTTCAATATTTCTTCACAAAACCATCAAAAGGCACTACCTCAGCACAGGCAGCTTCTACCCTGAAAGTTTTGTGGAGAAATTCAGGACCATCTAGTCTGTGCATGACAGCAAATACCCTCCAAATACCTATGTTAATTACAGGAGAAAAAGTGACATGTTTACAAAATAAGGGGTATCCAGATCTCAGAAACCACACAAGGTACCATCATGAAACATTGCATGTTTTGAGAAGATGGCAGTGTGACCGTGCGTAAAAATTGTTGGGCTAGTTTGTTGAACACTGCCAAAGTTATTGAAGTGCAAAGTTAGGGGTTTAACATTGAGGTCGGCCCAGTGGCACTGAGGGTTGAGGTGCTGGATGCGACACCTTGTGCCACGCCAATGACCCAGGTTCAGGAACGGACTCAGGTCAATGGGGTTTGACAGGAGAGAGTGTGTATTAAGTGTCCTAGGACTGCTCTCCTCCCTCTGGGGTGGGTAGAAGGGTACATGTTGCTCTGTATCGATGCCTGGTGATGACTGGGTGTAGCACAGGGCTTGCCTTAGGGCAGTGCACAGAATGGGGAGGAGCATGGCAAGACATCGGCTTATGCGTGAATGTCATTGCACTGTTGGCTTCTGGGGAAAAATTGGAGGAAAATGGCTAGGTGCGACTGAGGCAGCTTGATGGCCATGCTCCCGCTGACCTGGAGGACTGTCATGGAATTGCACTGGGGGGGTCTGGTCCAGCTTGGCTCAGAGAGGCATGGGGGCACTCTGGTGAGTTGGGGTGGCCGTGCCTGACCCCTATCATGCAAGTGAGCCTGCTGCTCTCTGGGGCAGTGTGGGCTAGTGGCTGGATGCCCCTGCCAGTGTACACTGCAGAAGGTGCAGAAAAACTGATATGATTAAAAAAAAAAACATCGCGCACCATACTCAACCTTAACTATAGGGTGCTACTGAGCTGTTAAGATATATATGGTTGTGTAAGGTGTTTAATGTTAAACTCCACTTTTTGCACCTTGATAATTTTGGCAAAATTTGATGAAATAATATAAACTTTGGCATGCACGGTCTGGCTGTCAGAGTATCCAGATGTGTGAAGTTTCGTGATCACATCTTATGTGATCGTCGAACTTCAGAATGTCTATTTATATTGAATTACAGAGTTTTGTTCCTATACTTTATGCACTTTTGTATTTGCTCTTATGTACAGCCTAGATGGTACCCAATTTTTTCCTGAAACTTTTAGGATAGAACCAGCCTATTCCAAGGTAGTGCCTTTCAAAGGTTTGGTGAAAAAAATATTAATCCGTTTCAGAAGTATAAGGACCATAGCCTAGATGGTATGGAATATTTTTCTGAAACTTTTAGGACAGAATCGGCCTGTGCCAAGGTAATGCCTTTCGAAGGTTTAGTGAACAAAATATTAATCAGTTCCAGAGGTATAAGGATTTTAATTTTTTTTCTGTGCATGTTCAGTAAGGTTTTCAGATAACCCTCTGATACAAAAGATAAAGTTACCTTTCGTAGGCATTTACCTTTGACAAATTATCGCTCTTAAGAAAAAAAATAAACATTCATGATGGCTGCCATCTTGCTTTTTAAGTAAAAAATCTTGGCCAATACCTAAAATTATGTTTTTTTAAATAAACACCTGAACCTAGCTAAATGGTATCCATTTAGCTAGATTCTGGTGTTTGTATTTTAAAATTATGCTCAGAAATTTCCTGGGCACCGCAAAGGCAGTGTTAGCCAGCAATGAGGAAACCGTGTTCTCTGTATGAGAACAGTGGGACTTTCCTCACTGCTTCAGCTGCAGATGGAGACGTGCTGCCTGCTGGAGTGCAAGCAGTGAACTGGCAGTCTCCAGCATGATCTTGTGCAGTGCAGCTGGCAAATTTGGATTATTTATGATTCCTTTTTCTAGTTAGCTGTCTGTCTGTCTGTCTGTCTGTCTGTCTATCTATCTATCTATCTATCTATCTATCTATCTATATAGTGATTTAAAACTGGACTGGGGTGCACACCCCCAGGTACTGCTGAATTATTCCCTTCCCCTCCAGAGTGCCCGCTCCCTTAATATATACATGACGACAACGTGGTGCCCACCGCTGCTGCCATCAAAGGGTACCCCAACACTGGGGTGCTCAATCCCTAGTGCTGGCTTTTGTCCCCCTTGCAAATAAAGAAGACTGTCCCTTGTTGATCTGCTATCTTTTTTTAACAAACCTGCAAAAAAGAAAATGGTCCCTCACCAATCAGATCATGCATGCCACTTGCTATTACACTTGTGTACAGTATCTGTATTAGGCAGATGGGAAAGGTACACTGTGGGTGAGGGAGGAGAGAACTGGCTGAACTAGCCACAACTTTGGATTGCCAATGGCCCTGCAAAATCATTGATTGAATGTCAAGAGGAGCCACACTTTAAAAAAAAAAAAAAAGGCATTTTGTGGCCTGGAGTAGCCTAGGGAGTGGGATTGCTTTAAAAGATGCTCATAGCTTTTCACGCAGTCTATAGGTGAACAGAGGTGGGGATAGGGTGTGAAATAACTAGTGTGGGGTGCTACTGTTGGGATGGGGGTAACTGGGACCAGCACTATATCTCAAAATGCTCAACAGTCAAGGAAATGAAGCGATGCCATTATGTGGGGTGCAGGTGGGAATGGAAAAGTAAACCAACATTGTATCCCAAAACACACTAAAGTCCAGGAGAAAAAGGATAAGGAGAATGCTATTGCCATTATTAGTGTGTGTGTGGGATGCTGTATCCCAACATGCTTTACAATCCAGGGGAGGAAACAGATATAATGCTGCACCCATTAGAGTGGGGAGAGGAGCAAACATTGTATTCGAAAACACTGTACAATCAAGGAGATGGAGAGGAGCACATACCAACATACAAAGAAGCCAGCAGAAGAAGGCCATTTGGTCTATCTAGTCTGCTCATATTGCAGAGTACACAGCTTGAGCTACTGTTCCTGCCTCCCTCCCTCCCCACACCTCCCATCTTCCCTACCCATGATCCTTACCTTCCCTCTATGCCTATCCCAGCCTCTCTTAAAACAGCCTATGGTCTTCAATGAGATTACCTCTTCCGGCAGCGCATTCCAAGTGTCCACCACCCTCTCTGTGAAGAAGTGCTTCCTGATCTCCTTCCTAAACCTCCCACCCTCCAGCTTAACACTGTGCCCCCTCATGTTATGGTTGTCACTCAGCTTAAAGAGACTCTCTTTACTCACCTTATTTATCCCTTTCAATTACTTGAAGATCCCAATTATGTCTACTCTCTCTCTTTCTCTCTTTCCTGTCTTCCAGGAGTAGAATTAACAAATTATGTTCTTTCATTATATAAGCATCATTTGGTCAACACAAGACCAGCCTTGTTGACACAAGTCAACTCTTGTTTCGTTTCATTTACAATTTGTTTTGCCAGAATAGCCATTACAGCTGGGCGAACTATAACAGGAGGAGGTCAAGGGGCTATCCTGAGTTCCAGCAGCTATGTTGGGATTCAGTTCTAGAACTCTTTTAGTTCACAGTCAAGTAGATCACGGCACCTCCAGAACTCCTGGAAACTGATCATTTCTTAGTTGTTAGTCATAGCGTTGATTGTATATTTTATATCAAACCCACAGAATGCCTATCTGCTATACACTCAGATTCAGAGAATACATAAAACTTGGTCTAAATTTCAGCACTACTGGAAGTTTCTTGGAGCACTATCTAAACAGAGCTTTAAAGAGCCCCTGACATCATTGGCAAAACTTTGGAAAATTACTATATTTCAAACATGTGCTGTAATTCTTTCCCCTTTCGCTTTTTTACTGAGGATTGTTGCATGACAACAAGATCACTGCCCCCGGGCATTTTCTGGCTTGATTACATGTCTACATCTGACATCATAATTCTCTGTTTATGACATCATAATTATCTCCATGGGAACAGACTGTGGTTTTATAAACAGAATTGTAATGTCAGGTACAGAGAAACAGCCAGAGCAGATTGGGCAGGGATCCTATTTTCATGCAGTTGTTATCCATAATAAAAAAAACTAAAGGTGAAAATCCAGTAAAAAAGAAATATAAGCTAAACTGTGTTTAAATATTACATTTCTTCAAAGTTCTCCCAGCTGTGTCGGGGCTGTTTAATGTAAAGGTACAGAAGAGCCCTAATTTATTTCAAAAACTAAATATGTAGTATTTGTGAAAGGCCCATATTACCTAAAATGTTTTTATTTGTTTAAGTAAATCTGCAGTCTGGTGCAGTGCATTTTTTGTTGGGATTATCTGCTGTTGAGCATCCCTTTTAGTGGACCTCAGAAATATGGAAGAATGTCATTGTTAGTTGAACTCTTTACTTTTCCTGTGGGACTTGCAAGGCAACTAAAAGTACATATGTTTTCAAAAGTGAGTGTTTTGTTTCTGGTTGTTTCCACAGATAGCATTACTGGAAATGGTCTCTGCCACCACTTCTTCACCTAACGGAGCAAGTAGGCAGAAACGTCAAGTACTGTAATTTGTATCATGTGTATGATCTAACTCAAAGTACATCAATCACTCCTGAGTCCTTCAGTGGAATGATTATCATATCAAAGACACAGGATGACATTGACGATAATTACTTTTCTGTTGTCTATTACCTCTAACCAGCTTCAAGTGATTATTAACATGTGTTCTTCTTTAAGTACTAATATGAATGTCGATATTTTGAAGTCGGCCCTTTTTTGATGTCTAAAGGATGTACATGTCACTGCATTTTTGGTTTGAATAATAACTTACGAAATTTTGCATACTATGCATTCCTAAAGGGAATACATCAAACAGAAGTTGTGTAGGGCTATTCATAAAATTAGCAACACAGTAGCCATGGATCATTATCTGAATTTGTATTCACTGCTAAGACGAAAACTATAACTATAGTTTCACACTCCTGATTCAGAAGGCCATATTTGGCTTAGTTCTGCTTAGTGTACACTGGTCTCTTGTTTGTTGATAAGGTTGATACATATAATTTCCCTATAGATACCAATAATATCTGAATTGTTTCAGCAAAGTGAATGGACTCGTGGACAGGAAAGTATAACTATTGTTTTTGCTGTTCAGCACTATGGTAACCAGCATTTTCTTTACAGTTTCCTCTTTACTTGCACTCTGAAATGTTTTCAAGGAATGTAGCATAACATTGACAAAGTACAATGAGTTAGCTGCATTGTGAACTTTATGGGGGTTATTTTACCTACAGTACGTGTACTGTGTATTAAAAACTGCACATGCAGTCAGTGAATATTTTTGAGTAGTCTGATGTATGGATCATGCAATCACATGCAAACCTGGCCACTGATTTCAATTTCATATCAAACTCTGCATAGTTCTGTGGGAACTACAGAAATGAAATTATGGTTGAGTCTGGGATTAGTTAATCTAGTAAACAGATATCTTCAGTGTAGGAAGAGAATTATAGCGGTTGGCAAGTGCCTAAACCAGATCACAGGACTTCCTACATCATGCCAACAAACTGTAATGCATTTCATGCAGTCAGTTCTTGTAGAGTGTATTAAAAAAAGATGACATATTCAAGGCAGTTGATCCAATCATGCTAGTCATTTTTGAGGCCCTGTGTAACTGGGTTTACACAGCAGTGTACTATAGTATGTGGTTTTTGGAAACTAATCTATTCTTTAGTATGTGATGTGCTATTTACAATTTCCATAATTGCCAACAGCATGTCATGTATTGAAAAAAAAACAGCTCTTCATTATTTGAGTTGCAGCTAAGCATTTGTACTTCATTTCTCAACTTAATTTGAAACATTAAATCTATCTGTTATTGAGGTATGTTTCTAGTTGAAGTGGTATTTGGGTGCATAGGGGAAACGCAATAGTCTAACTCAAAATATGCAATTTATCTGCAAGAATGAGGGGTGCAAGACCATAACTCACAAGTGGCAAAGTCACAAGTAAGGTGTGAATGTCTTGTCCCCTCACAAGTGGAGATACATTGTGTATTTAAGTCAAGCCATTTATATTTCATTTATACATCAATTTAACATTAATGTTTTACATTACCTTTCTGTGTGAAGATTGTGCTGTTTTTCTATTACTTGATCTGCTAGCTTCAGTGCTGCACTGGCCTACAATGTCACCGGCATTGTGATAGCTGCTTTGTAATCTGTTCTGTTCTGTGCAGAGATCAATGAAAGTGATTTTGTCATATCTAACTTCTAAATAAATGTCAATCTGGAGGCTAGATAGCATGATAAATTTACTGTATCAAGGAAAATTTATCACCACTGGTGTTGTATACTGGTAGCCAGAAGTTCTTTCCCAGATGCTCTTAGCAAGTGGGAAAAAGCATAACCTGAGAGGAGATGTGAAAGTAGGGTTGAAAATAAATAGTTGTTCTTTTATTACATGGGGCAGTGGCTCCTCATTATATGACTGAACATATTTGGTGGCTAGCATCAGGTGCATTGCCTGAGGACTATATGTAGTCATATGGCAGTTCTGCATGTCAATATACAATATATAGGTATGCAGATGAAAAAGTGCTGTGATCGGAGTTCAAGATGCAAAGTCTGGTTTCTAGATGTTGTTCTTTGTAATTTTGTTTGCTTACAGTATCACACTACTATGCTCCAAGAAATGGAAGAAAAGAAAAGGAATTTAGTTTCATAAAACACCTCACATACAACCTGAATCCCAAGGTGATTTCAAGTCCAGGAGTAAGAGAAGAGAGAATCTTTTTTCCACCTTGTGCTTGTTACCTGATTGCTCTGACTGATCCCTATCTGGACCGGTCCCCCTGGTTCCTCTTGCATGAATTCCTGGAGTTGCCATCTACTCTGGTGTCCTGCCACAGGACCTGGACGGAGGTGCCCAGTCACTGGTGCAGGGCCTACGAGGGACTGGGATGTCACTTCACCATGGTCATGGGTTTTTCCTTCATTTTCTCCCTTGGTTACCATGCACATGTAGTGACCTGATGTGCAGGCTTCACCTCATTGCAGACATTCCAACATCTGGGTGTGGGGTCCCCTCCCTTGCTGTTCCACAGTACTGCCACCCAAATTTGCCTAGGTGGCAGTCAAGCTGCAGGACAGACATTCCCTCCTTCCTGAGGGAGGAGAACTGTTTTATGTATGCTCAGTCCTCCCTGTCCTAGATAGCCCTCTACTGACCCAGGTCAATTCCCAAATGGCAGGTGGTGAGGAAGTCAGTGCCTCAAACCACCACTGGGCCAACTGAGAGAGACAGAGAGAGAGAGAAAACTTTTGCAGCCATATTCAGTGCCCAGAAATATTCAGACAGCACAGAGAGATCTTAGAAAGAAGTTAAGAATAGGGAGTTAAGTGACTTGCTCAGGGTCACACACCGAGTAAATGTCAGTTGTGGGATTCAAACCTGGGTTTTCAGATTCACAAATCTGTGCTCCAACCACTAGGTCAGATTACCTCCCTTTAAAGAGAGGGATGGCAGTATAGCCCAGAGGTTAGAGTAACGAGCTGTGAATGAGCCTGGTACATACAGCAGATCTGAGTTTGATTCCCACAACCTCCACTTGCATACTGTGTGACTCTGAGCAAGTCACTTAACCACCCCCAGTGCTGCTAGGTTGCCCCTGAAAACAGGCAACTGTGCCTAGTGGACCTTACCTGTTGCCAAAGAATAAAAAAAAAAAGAAAAAACCATGTCTTGAACACAATGTTATGCTCTTCTGTAATTTCATAGGTTGGTTGCTATAAGTTATGCACCTTTCTGCTATCTACATTTAGGGTGCTACGTGACCCATGATATAATTTCTGGACATGTCTTCATATATACAGCACACTAAGCATTTGACTTTCAAGCACGTCATTGCTGTTATATTAGCAATCCATTTTTCTAAATGCAATAGCAGCAGTGCATATGAAGCATTGAGACCAATGATTTCCAGTCCAGTTGCCAGTGCACTGTGAGCATCTCTGCATCTAATTCTTTGCTGCAGTACTTTCCATATACTATAATAAAATCCAGTACATTACATGCCTCAGAAAACTTTGAAAAACATAATATTTACAGAAAATCCTACTTATATTTCACACATTTTTTTATCTTCCTCTCTTTCTTCATTGCTTAGGACAGCTGCTTGAAAATAGGATCCTTGTCCTTCAGATGCCATCTACTTCTCCTGTCTGTCTACACAGCTTGTCATAATCTTCTGTTTATGGATCACAACTGGTTGTCATGGCAAAGATCATGAATCATATCAGAACTAGGAGATTATGATATCACGTGTAGACAAATGGCAGGAGCAGAGGAAGCCCAGAGGACAGTGATCCTATTTCCGTAAAAGTTTCCCTAGTAATAGAGAATAAGGGGAAGATGCAAACAGGAAAACAATGGGGAAAAACAACTCAAACATCATATAAGGTTTTCCCATAGTGGTCACTGGCTCATTGAAACCTCATTATCAGAACAACAACAATCAAAACGCAACTCATCAAACAATGAGTTAACAACACAAGGAATGTCTGCTAAACAAAAAAGAAACACTGTACATGTATGAAATATTTATGAGTGCATGGTCTCGTCAGTCTTTCTACGTCAGTCATGTATTATCTGCACTTAAATGTCATATTTCTAATTGCCATCTATATTTTCTGTCTCGTATATTAAATCAAAGTCTTAAAGTTTGACATTGGAAGGAGCTTTAAAGGGGGCCCAGTCTCTATTAATTGTGACCAGGTGTATGCAGCCCTGAAGTGCTGTAAATGTATCTCATAATAGTGGCCTAGCAGTCCCAACTAAATCTAAAAATCAATATGCCAATTATTCTTAGAACCGAATCCGGTTATACTTTATTGTACCAGTGCATTATGCTTACCACATGCAGTAGTTATTTATAAAGATGTTGTACACACATGGACAATTGTAAAATCATTGTTAATGTACCCGAAAATTGGAGATACAAATATCATATTGCCTGGCTTAAGTAGTCTGGAAAGGCTTTGTTTCAAACTAGGCATGTCTAATAGGGATTATGACAACCTATGAATTTGCCCCTGAATGAGGTCAACGGGAAAGTCAGCGAAAGCTGTACAAATTACATACTACTGCAGCTTGTAATTATCTCTGTTAGAAGTTAATCCACTGCCAAGTGTGGACATGCAGCCAGCACATGTTCAGTATAGCTTCCAGCGCTGACCATTTCCATCTCTGCGCTTGCTAGTGTGTGACTTTGAAGGATAACGGTTTACAAGAAATGTAACAGTAGCTGGTGCACAGATTTATTCAAGTTGCATACTGCAATATTTGACTTATCTTCTGTTCTCTTCTGTACTGTATATGACACAAGTGGAAAAACAGCAACAGGCATTTATTGTAATTTCAAATTATTTTTAACAAAAGACTACATTAGGATAGATTTAGTAAACCTAGAACCCTGACCATAACTTCCTTTTCAGTCCTTCATTTTACATATTCTTATGTGAATAAAAGTGTACTCAAATCTTTGAAAAAATTATGATTTTCTCATTGAACAGATCAAGGACACCCTACAGCAAAGTCAATCAGGAAATGTTTGTGAGCTTGCTATAATTTAGATGCAATTTACAGAAACTGTGTAAATATAATAAGCCTATGCCCTGAAAACCTGCAGTTTAGTTGACTGAAAAATCTGGGTGGCTGTAAAGCAGTCTGTATACCATGATAATTACCACATAGGCTTATCCCCAAAGCAAAAGTACCAAACAGTTTTTAATTGTATTGATCCTGGTTCAGTCACATTTTGTTAAAAAAAAAATCTTTAGGAATTCTGCTAGCACCATTTAATAGAGGGGGTGGCAGAAGGAATCGGGGAGGCAGAAACTGTTCCTCTACTCAGGCTGAAGTAGAGAATAGGGAAAACCTGAGGAGAGAAGAATCCCCCAGGGTGCAGATTAATACAGAAAACAGGGTGGTAGAAATGAAGGGGGATGGGAACAGGAGCATTAAAAAGGGTGGCAAAAATGTAAAAAGTGGGGGTAACAAGCAGAGTGATAACAATATTCGGAAGGTCATGTATGCAAATGCTAGAAGTGTAGGAAATAAGATTCTGGACCTAGAGGCCATCATGGCAGAGGCTGACCTGAATATTGTGGCCATTACCGAGTCATGGTGCACTGAAAACCACGACTGGGACATGGCCATACCAGGCTATACTCTGTTCAGAAAGGACTGGGTGGGAAGGAAAGGAGGAGGTGTGGTCCTTTATGTGGAAGAAAAGCATAAAAGCAGCTGAAATACAGGGAATACAAAGGGGGGCAGAGGTACTGTGGGTCACCCTGGAGATGGGGAGTGAAGCCACTATTCACACTGGCATGATCTACAGACCACAGGCACAGGGAGGAGGAGTTAGATAGGTACTGGTAGAAGCCACTGACAAGATGGCAGACAAGGGGGAGGTGCTTCTGGTGGAGGACTTTAACCTGCTGGATGTAGATTGGAGCCTCCTAGCTGTGACTTCAGCTAGAAGCAGGGGCATCCTGGACTATAAGGGCAGCCTATAGGCAGTTGATACTGGGGCAGCTTAAATATTGTATGTTGGACTAGGGAAGGGGGAGGGTAAACAAGGAGAAGAGTGTCTGGTGTGTGCCTGTGGGTGGTCTAGAGGACAGCTCTGACATCATCACATTGTTCAACAGCCTTAAAATAATATAATTTAAAAACATTATCAAAAAACTGAACTGTCCATTAACCACAGCAGTGTGTAATTGTGTGGGGGAGGTCTAAAAGACAGCTTCTGCCTGCCCCCTGGAGGCTGAGTGATTGTGCTGCTGCTGTGCAGTCTCTGAAAGTCTGAACCCTAAAGAGCTACTAGTACCCTGTCCCATATATAATATAATATATTTTCTGGCTGTGGGTTGGGGGCAGAGTGGCAGATGAGGGCTGAGGCGGGGGGTTGTTAAAAATTTCGCAACACATCACTGCCTGGTCCCTCCTCCCACATCCATCCACACCAGGAAGCTAGCCCAAATCCCCATTATGTGTTTCTGGGAGGGAAGAAGCACAGTGTCCAGTGCAGGACCTTGTTTTCCATATGCCATGCCTGTTAAGTGATGACAGGGCAGTTTGGGGTAGGACTTGCAGCAGGTAGACCTTTGCAATTGGACACCCTGACACACATCCCACTCCAGACTGCAGTGTTATCACTCACACTCAGAATGACATATGTAAATAGCAGTTTTGTGCTGGATAATGCACTTCTACTTCCCCACATCACGGGCAGCATTGGGCTAGCCTAATTGGGACATTAGGATATGGGGAAACACAGGATGGGGACATACAGTTGTGCCCACTGAAGACTGGGCCAATGGATTTTTTAATAGTCCAGTAGCCATTCGGGGAACCAGAATGAAGTGACAGGAGGACCCATGATGGGGAAGGGGGGTTGCATCTCGGACTCCATATTCCCCAGTACTGTGCTCGAACTACTAGACCATAGTGCCTTACTGGTTTTGGTGGGGGTCACATCTCAGACTCCCTGTTCCCAAGCTCTTCACCTGAACTACTAAGCCATAGTGCTTCACAGACTTTAGGGGAGAGTGCATATTTCCCATTCTGTGTTTCCCAGGTCTGTTCCTGCACTTCTAGGCCACAGTGCCTCCTTGAGTTTGGGAGGGAGTTCACGTTTCACATTCTGTGGTCTCCAGCTCTGCACCTGAACTCCTAAGCCATATAGTATCTTGCTGCTTTGGGGTGGTTGTCATGTCATATCTCAGATTCTGTGTTTCCATGCTAAATAAAAATAACATCTCAGAAGGGTGAGGGGGTGGCCTGGACCCAATCACATCTCCTATTCTTGCTACCTGTCTCCCTCAAACAAGCATGTCATACTCAGGGAAGGTAAAAGGATACAAAAATACAGACACAAAACCTTTTTTTAAAAGCTGAATTTTAATATTTTATATGATGAAGAAATCAGAAGTAATAATTCAGATGCATTTCTCATTTTCAGACTGTGTAAAAATAGGTGTAAAATTAACCAGAGTAAATCAGAACCTTTCTGAAATAAATCAGAGTCAGAATCAGAACCGGGTCACAGCCAACCCTCCCATCCCTAGACAAGACTATTTTTAGGTATGTAAGTGAAAAGAGGAAGACCAGGGGAAGGACTGTAAAGCTAAAAAGGGAAAGGGGCGGAGCAGAGGGGGACAGGAAAAGGCAGGTGTACTGAACAAATACTTCTGTTCAGTGTTCACAAAGGAAGGAGAAGAGGAGGGGCCACAAAAAAGTAACAGGAGCATTAGAGGGACAGAGGTTGTTACTAGTCATGTTTTTTTTTATATAGATTTTTCTTCCAGTCGGGGCCCCGGGCAAGCGAGCTGCGGACCTCTTTCAAAGGACGTCATTCTTCCCTGTTTGCTTCAGAGCTTCATTTAGCCTGCCTCGATGCCGCATTTTCTGTTTTCTCCCCCGTTAATCCCGGGACCCCAGAACACAGCCGTGCGTGCGCTCTGTGGCTCTGGTGATGGCCCCTTCCTCCCAACCAGCCTAAGACCTGGTTTCTCTTGTGGCTTGGTGCTACCACCTAGCCTCCACTAGGTGGCAGCCAAGAGCTGGGAAAACCCACATCCCTCCTCAGAGCTGCCTTGCAGCTGCTCAATACAGCTCCTCGCCCTACCCCCCTGACCGACCCCCAACAACTCAGGCTTATTCCCGAACATGGCTTGCCAGTGTGGGGAGGAGGTAAGGCACCCAGCACCTCAGCACCTCCACGCCACTAGGCCCGCAGATGCTAGTCATTTTTTGAAAGAGTCCCAAAGGCACTCGCAAATCTGAAAGTGGACAAAGCACTGGGGCCAGATGGGGTGCATCCTAGGGTATTGATAGAGCTCAGGGAGGTACTGGCTGCACCTCTGACAGTCCTATTTAACAGTTGATTGTAAACAGGAGTGGTTCTGGAGGACTAGAGGAGGGTGGATGTAGTCCCACTTCACAGAATTGGTAGCAGGGAGGAGGCTGGCAATTATAGGCCAGTCAGCCTGACATCAGTGGTGGGAAAATTAATGGAATCACTGCTAAAGGAAAGCATTATGGAATATGTTGAATCCAATGGGTTATTATACCAGAGGCAACATGGGTTCCGGGGGGGTCATATCAAATGAATCTGATAGTTCTTTGATTGGGCGACTAAGGAATTAGATCAGGGTTGAGCAGTGGACATGGCCTACTTTGATTTCAGTAAGGCTTTTGACACTGTTCCACATACAGTAAGAGACTAGTAAGCAAGCTGGGTAGCTTAGGAGTGGGTCCAAAGGTAGTACACTGGGTAAGAAACTGGTTAAGGGAGATGCAGCAGAGGGTGGTGGTAAATGGACTCTGAAGAAGGGAGGGTGACCAGCGGGGTGCCTCAGGGATCAGTGCTGGGACTGGTCTCTTTAATGTCTTTATAAGTGACATTCCAGAGGAGCTGGAAGGAAAGGTCTGCCTCTTTGCAGATAACACTAAAATCTGCAATAGTATGGACACTCTGGGAGGAGGGGTTGGAAAAGATGAGCAGAGACCTAAGAAAACTTGAGGAGTAGTATTGATGACCAACAAACAGGAAAGAGACCTAGGGGTAATCATATCTGATAACCTAGAGGTGGCCAGGCAGTGCAACATGGCAATTATGAGGGCTAGTGGGATGCTGGGGTGCGTAATGTGGGGTATCACCAGCAGATAGAGGGAGTTGGTGTTGCCTTTGTATAGATTGCTGGTAAGACCCCAACTAGAGTACTGTGTCCAATTCTGGAGACCACATCTCTGTAAAGACATAGACAGAGTGGAGGCAGTCCAGCGGAAGGCAACTAAAATGGTGCAGAATCTGCACCAGAAGCCCTACGAGGAGAGACTAAAGGATCTTTATATGTACACCCTGGAAGAGAAGAGGGAGAGGGGGCTACACTAGAGACCTCTATATACCTCACAGGGGTAAGTAAAGTACAGGAGGGAAGTATTCTTCAGAAAAAGGTGCTCAAGAACAAGGGGACATGCTGTGTGCTTGGGGATCTTCATTCTGTTTCTCTGTGAGCCTTAGCAGTCACAAAATTGGAAAAACAGAAAATGTACATCACAAACAAGAACATGTGTTGGAACTTTGATCTAAAGCTTATCTGGTCAATACTGTAGGGTGTAAGGTTGATTTCTTAAGTGTTTCCTTGGTTAAACTGATAGTTTTAAAATATTAATGTAAAGTGGTGGATTCCTGGAACAGCCTTCCAGTGGAGGTGAAAACAATGATGGGATTCAAGGTAGCATGAGATAGGCATAAGAGAATCTTAGGGGAAAGAAAGAGGGGAGGGAGAATGAGCCAGAGATCAAGTAGAGTCTGTGGTGTTACTGTAGGTAGGGAAAAATGGGCAGACTGGGTGGGCCAAGCGGTACTTATGAGCCATCAAATTCTGTTTCTATGTTAACTTGGCCCTACACAAAAACATTTTAATAAACCCCTTAGAGTTCATCAGTGTATAATAGCACTAAGACCCATCACATCAGGTGCTATTGAGGAAACAAAATGTTTGGTAGAACAGACCGGAGATGAATTACCACTCCAGTCTCTATATCATGATAATGCCCTCTGTCAGTAAGAACGTATGTAAAACACATGCCAGGATTTGGCTTGCAGTGTATCATGGCACCATCAGTCTTTTTGCCAGTCTTTTCGGGATCATGCACACCGGTCAAGTTTGCCCTTTGGAAGTTTAAGTGGCAAAGCACTTTGTTGTATGCAGCTCTACGTCCTTCAGCAACATCATTATGTTTCTGCATATGGCAGGCCTCCACCAACATTTCTTGGCAGTCGCATCACATTGCAAGAATTTAAAAATGAAATTTGATAACCAAAAGAATATCAGTTCAAACACAACCAACTGTGCACTTAACTACAAAATGAATAATGCTAGCTTCTTATTTAAGGGCCCAGTCAACAAAAATCTCCCAGCACTTCTGCACGTGTGGAAAGCCAGAAAAGTCACAGAGTGTCACCTTCACACAGGATATGCACTTGTGGGGCAGCCCAGGTCATTCTCAAAATGAGATGCATGCCTCCTCTGCACCTAGTCCTGAGCTGTATATGTTTCTATGTGGGCAGCCAGTTCTCCAATGGGAACAGGGGCTGGCACATGCATAAGCAGGAGCCACAAAAGCATTTCGACCAAGCAGGAGCAAGTGGCATTATGAAACTCAGAGATAAGGAGACAGATGATAGAGATACCAGGGCACAATCGACCCCAGCAATGATCGCCCCCTCCCTCTGAGTTGGCAAAGAGAGTTATGGGCACTTCATATATTTCATTAATTTTTATGTTTTCTTTATCAAAATTGTCTGTTATTGATCTGGCAGTCCTTGGATGACTGCCATATCCCGCAGTCTCCTGCTCTGCACTGAATTGACTAGACCCAGTACATATGCAAAGAATTCCACAAATAGAGGTGCACTCAGAGGCAATAACTACTGCTAATAACAGTAAAAAGCAAGCAAGGTTGCAATTCTATGCTCCTTGTGTGAACTTTAAAAAAAATAGCTGTTGCCAATGTAAAAGGTGCTGTGTGCCCCTTAGGGCTACTGCTGATCCCAATATAACACTGTGCAGTGCTTACACCATTAATACAATCAAAGCAGGCTATGACTATATAAAATTATGCCTCTCAACAAGCTGGTGTAAGCATTATTAATAAAGTTCACACAAGGAGCATAAAACTGTACCATATCCCACAGTCTCCTCTGCGCTAAGCCATAGTTGCAGTCTGATGGCTGTCCAGGTATCTGATTGGATGCTTTCTATCAGTTTCCTTTTCACCCCCAACATGCCTCTGGGCCTTCCATGCTATTGTCTGTGTGCAGGTGGCTGGGGCCGGTGGATCTCACTGTTGGCACGCAGATCTGCAGCGCAGGGCTCTTCGAGGGCCACATTTGATATATAAAGATATAGGAAGGACATCTGCAGATGTATAGTGTAGGGTACCTATTAGTAAGAGTGATTAGCATCATAAGGATTTATTCATTTGTAATAGATTGGGATTAACTAAAATTGTGCATGATGGTTTTGCTGTTGTGTGAGAATTTGAACTGAAATATGTTTTTTTTTATTGTTTTTCTTGTCATTTATTTATTTCGTTATATTTTATTGTTAGTTATACTATATGTCATCGTAATACTTTATATTATATGTTTTTGCCTACTATATAGGACCTGGCTGAAAATGAGCTTTGCTCAATCGAGCTTATCCATTATTCACATGAATTTTGTTGAATAAAAACATTTTACTACTACTACTACTATATTTGTGTATCTGGCACTTAATGGCCAGCATGAACAATTTTAGGCAAAGTTTACTAAAGAGATTCTAGAGCATAAATGTAACAGTGGCATTTGCAAGAGACACAAAATATATTGTGATGAAAACTGCATTACAGATAATTTACTTTAATTACAAATGTCATATGTTGCTGATGGAGTCACACATCGTAAACCATGTGACTTTACTGTGGTAATGAATTTTGGAATAAGTTTTTCAGACAAATTAGTTGGTGGTGGACATTATGTTTTTAACTTTTGACACCCTAATGTGTATTATAATTTACTTATAGTATTTGTTTCTAATCTTTAAATACTGTATACACATAGCAATGAATGCTCTTGGTACAGACATGTTTTTATTGCCTCTGATGGTTTCCTTACAGATTATCAAGCTTTTGGATGGCAAACGATCACAAGCTGTAGGAATTTTGATATCCAGCTTACACCTGGAAATGAAGGATATCCAGCAAGGTATGCTTTATATCGTAATAACATTTAATAATTTTAGGATAGAATGGACCCTAGGTCCATCAGGGCTGCCTAGCTTTGCATGATAAGCAGAACATGATAATTTTGCTGTGAAAACATGCATTAATTTATTAAGGATCCCCAACCCCATCATCTACCCGGGGTAACCAGTCACTCCCATGGCAATCGGACATTTGTCCAGTCTTACCTTAAATGCCTGTATAGTCCTATACCCAGTATCTCTGCTGGTAGGCTGTTCCATAGGTCCACCACCTTCTAGGAGAAGTGCTTCATAACAATACCCCTATAGTTAGCACCTCTGAGGCTCAAGGCATGGCTTCACATCCTGCTGGAGGACACCAGTTCGAACACCTCAGTCTGTTCCATCTTGTCAGTAACCTTGAGTATGCAGGTGACTGAAATCTCAGCCTACTTTTCTAAAAAGTGAACTTGTTAAGGAACTCCAGTCTCTTCTCATAGTTTTGTCCTTCATACCCCTGCTCATTTTGATGGCCCTGTGCTATACCTACTCTGCTGCCTCAGTGTTATTTCTGTATTGAGAAGCCCAGAACAACACACAGTACTACAGGAGTGGTTTGACCAGGGCCTTGCAAAGTAAAAGGTTACTTCACCTGCTCTGTTGGTATCCCCTGTTTTGATGGACCCCAGCATTCAGCCGGAGGTACATGGAGAATAACGTTGGTGGCCATTAGCGGGGGAGGGATGCAAGGAGAAAAGGAATGCTTGATGGAATTAGGATAAGCTACCAGTGATGCAGTTAAACTTGGGGTTGGGAGTTGTTCATCAGTATGGAGAGTAACGTCCCATTACTGTACTTAAACTTTTGGAGGGGGCATGCTGGGTGTTGCTTGGGATGGGCTCCCCACGCTGCACTTAAACTTGAGGGGGGAAAGGCGTGACACCAGGTATGAGCTCTGAGTGCTGTACTTTCTGTTGGGGGGGAGTGATTGCAGCACCAGGGATGGTCTCCTGTTGTCCCTCACGAAGTTAGGGGGAGTTGCAAAACTGCTATTATTCTAGTAGGATTAGTGGTGGCACAGGACCTTCAGGTAGCAGTGTTTTTGACACTGGGGATGGACTCCAGGAACTGCAATTTTGGGGTGGGTGCCTTGCATTATTTATGTCTGTCTGTCTGTATGTATTTATTTGGTGACCGGGAAAGTACACGGCAACAGAGATTCTTTTACAAGCACAACCCAGGCCACTGTACAATAAACTGACAGGTATACAGAAATTTAAGACACATTTGGATAAATTGATTAAAGAGTATTTGTGCCATATAGAAATAAATGCAAAATCATTAAAACCAATATTATTTTTTGGACACCTATAAATCAAAAACTATTGAACATGCCTTGGTGAAATATTCATAGTTTGTAGATTCTGGCACTAGCACCTAAGAACAAACATTTCAACCTGATCTATCTATGTGCATAACATTGTTTATAAGTGGTCTAAATCTTGGGTACATTAAGTAAATTTTCTGATATTTGCTACTGACCCATAATTCAAAACAGCATTAGTAATGTCACCAAAACTACCCATATCATGGAATACAGTACATAGAAAACCACACATGCAATGCATTATCTCTAAATACTGTTTTCTGCTGAAGGAGCCTACTCACAATGGAACTTTTAAACTTAAATATCACAAAACATTAAAAACTTCTAAACCTGAAAAAGACACTACACTGGAGTACATGTTATACTCCTGTCAGTTTCCATCATTTTATATGTTTTAGTTGGACTGAAGCTGCAGTTAAAAAAAAAAAAGAAACCAAAATGGTAAAATTGTTATCACTTTTAATTTTTCATGAAATATGTTGCTTAAAACAAGCTGACCAAATTAAGCTGAAATTTTCAGAGTATGTACATTCTTTGGCACCGATACAAAACACCGGAACTCTTAGACCAGTCCATCAAAGGGTGTTTGAGTTACAGATATGATCAAAATGCAAGGTTTAACATAGACTTTACTAGTCACCCTATCTGTAGTAGTGATGTTATTGCTGCACTATAATTTGTATATCAAAAAATACATTTCTTTCTTTCTTAGATTTTGTAAATCTAAGGTGACTGTTTAGAGGCTATCTGGTAGGGACTCAATGAATATTAGAAATAATGCAGGGGTAAGCAGCCTAAATTACTGGAGAATGACACAATTCAAAGTAAATTATTTCCAGTGGATCACAAGATGAATATCTGTGAAATTACTGTATATGAATACACCTAATAAGGCCTACATCAAGGCAACCAGAATGCTAGATTGTATTGGAAGGGGTTTTGTTAGCAGGAGGAAAGAGAGAATACTACCTCTCTGTAAATCACTGGGTGAGACCCCATCTGGAGCACTGTGCCTAATCTTGGAGTCCTCATCTGAAGAAAGACAGAGACGGGTGGAAGACTGTGTAGACAGTAAAGTAACTAAAATGATGCCGAGCCAACCGGGCAGATCCCATGAGGATTGGTGTAGGGCACTGAAAATGTGCTTGCTGCAGGCCATAAGGGAGAAGGGGGGACATGACAAAGACCTTCAAGTCTATTTAGCAAGAATGGGAGGTCACAACAAGGGGACATAAATGTAAGCTAGTGGGGGGAATTCAGGAGGGATGTAAGAAAGTTTTACTTTACCGAGAGAGTGGTTGAGCCATGAAACAGCTACCACCAGAGGTGGTGGGTGCAAAAAAACATTAACAGGTTTAAACATGGCTGGGAAAGAGTAAAGGACTTAATAGTTACTCAAAGGGTAGCAGTAAGACGGTGGAGAGGGGGAGAGGAGGGTGAAAAACCCATTTGGACAATAGGTCATAGGGTAGAGTAGGATAAAACTGGACAGACTGGATGGTCCAGTGGTCTTTTTCTGCCGACATTGTTATATTTCTGTGTAATAACTATACAAAAAGTGTGTGTCTGATGAGTGAAAGGTAACTGTCATAGAGGCATATGTCAGGAAGCATAGGCAAACCAGGAAAAGTTATAAAATTCACAAGTGGCTTTTTATTATTAATAATAACAATACAGTAAAATTAAAAAAAAACTGTGCATGATAGCTCTTGATACAGGCACTTCAAGTAAACAGGAGTCCTTCATCTGAGAGTCTATTTAAAATCTCCAGCACTCTCTATCTCTAAACAAAACATTGCTCTCTTTTTATAAGATGTTTTTCCCTGGGAGTTAAATTCTGCACCATGTTCTTGTAAATTACACCACCTATGTTCCACAAAATATATTAAGACATTGTCAATTTCTTTCCTGTGACCAGCCTGAAGAGTACGTTAGTCTTCTTAACAGATGCAACCAATTAAGACATGCTGTCCCAGGGCTGATTTCTTGCTGATAATTCTGCAAATAAGCTTGTGGAGGTCAAACTGCACCTCAGGGTTAACCCCCTGTGTTCCAGATAAACCCAAATAGCTTTCTGCAAATCTTTCAATAATATAACTATATTCATTTGCAAACCAAGGGATCTCAGTTTCAATTAAAATTCATACATATTGTTTAACCACACAGAAGCAAGAAAAGAAAAAAAGAACAGAAATACCATGTGAAGGAAGGTAGAAAATTAGTAAATTGTAGGACTGTCAGAGTGGCCAATTCCAGGTGCCACAAAGAAAATTTGATTACACAATCAGACAGACAAGAGACAGACAAGTGATGGAATGGGAGAGAACAGAGTAGAGCATTGATTTTAACTGTGTTTGCATAACAAATGAGACAGGGTCTTACCCAGCCCTATCACACAAAATCTGAAATGAAAATGGTGTCTGTCCACAGTGGCTGTGTAGTTTAAAAGGAAACACAAACTTAGGAGCACATACAAACCTAGGCTCAGATACTTCAACCAAGTCAGACCCCCCCCCAATTAATGATGTGCTAAAGTATTAATTCACTGGCAAAGTTGCTGCAAAGTGTCCACAATTCACATTCACAGAGTTTCCCAAAGTTTTCCCTACCCTCAGCTGCTTTGACTTCACCAGAAATTGCAAAGTTCTCTATGCAAATGGTGGAACTCTGCCACAAAGTACAGAATTTAATTTGCGAATGGCAGAATTTTGCCCTCGAATGGCAAAATTCTGCTGTTCACAGGTGAAACTCCACCATTTGAGGTGAAATTTCTCACTTCGTGGGTGGAATTCCATAATTTTTGGCAAAATTCCACACATCGCAGATCGATTCACACTTTGCGAATTGCGCTTAATTTGCAGATTAATTTATGGAGCAAATTTAGCCAGCTTTGCCCATCTGTGCACCAAATACCAGTTTTTAAAAGAGCCTCTAACATCTTGTCCACTATTTAGGAAGCGGGATGTGATAATTCATGAAATTCCCACTACTGGCCCCATTCCATTGATCTGCAATTTAAGGGGGAAGTAGTCTAATGAGCGGCTAATTCAGTTGCCCCCCCCATGTACACCAGAATCCTACATATTGACTGAGTAACGGCATATCTGGGAGGGAGGAGCCTGGACTGCTACCATCATTAATGACATTGAGCAGACTGATGATTCAGTTTGACTAGTGTCATCAGTGATACAAGCCCTGCCCCTTCCTACCTCCTTCTGGGTGCATCTTAGTCTATCAATGGGACTGTGGCACATAAGCTGGGTGTTGGACTATTAGGCCCACAGTCATGGTTTGGGTATCAGGATAGGATCCCGCTACCAAAAAATGATATGTAGAGGTTATGAGAGGGTTGGGTTATGGAAGATGGACTCTATGTTACGAATGCTAGGTTCACCTGTGTGCCTAGGTTTGTACTTCTGTTCAAACTATATGGGCACCATGGATAGAGACACACATGCAAACCTAGGCTATTATCATTTAGATTGAACAGGTCATTGTTCAATGTTTGGTTTGTAGCAAGGAACACTGTGAACCCTGGCATGGGCCAATTATGGCCCTTCTGTACTACAATGTTGTTGAGAAGACTGAAAAAGTTCGGGATGTATGACAATCTGTGTTTCAGTTGAAATGAAGATGTTTAATTGTTTTAATCCTTAACACCATACAGCTGTATCATGCAACTGGCATTCAGTATTTTGATGTTACCACATCAGTATGGCATCAAGCACTACTTTTTAAAATGTTAAAAAAAGTTTTATTTAAAATTAAACCAAGATAAAAGTTTGTCAACCCCAGTTTGGGTTTTAAAGGGCAAAAAGGGACCCATTATAATGGATCCAAAAAACACAAAAAGTATTACGCTAATCCATTTAAATGCCCAGGTGCTGCCGCTACCACCTGGCAGCTTGTAAGAGCAAGTTATCACACAAAGAAAGCATCACATGTAGTGTTGCCATAGAAAGTGCATCATTTTATTCAGAACAGGTTGATGGGTACCAAGCCCTCCAGTACTTCATGGCTCTCTGACACATCATCAGGGGGTTTACAGTGCCTCTTTAAATAGACAGAAGTGAATATTCATTGCATACAGGGAGCTACTCAATATATGGATAACGGAAGTACTAATTCATCCAGGGACAGGAATTTGGCTTTATAGAGCAGGCTTCATACAAACTGTGTCCCATATCACTTTGCAGTCAGGAGAAGGAGAGAATATTGCTGCTGTTTTCAGCAAACAAGGAGATTCAGTGAGTGCAGAGATAGATTAGAGAGAAGTTAAGTTGAGGGGGGGGGCAAATTGCATGTCCAGGGTCACAGAGTAAGGGGCAGTGTTGGGATTCAAACTTGAGCCTTCTTTCAATCGCAGTATGGTAATTTCTCTTAGCAAGTTTGACAGTACAAAGCAAGCTGTGCTGCTATATATAGAAATATAGAAAAAAGATGACAGAAGGAGACCAAGGGTCCATCTAGTCTGCCCATGTATTCCTTGGACCTTATCAAATCCCAGGACCTAACCCCCCCTTTCTGCCTAATGCCTTCTACTGCTCCTGTTGCTGTTGATCATGCTTTAGCCTTTTCTCACCCCAGCTTGAATGATGTCATGGACTTTGCTTCCACTGCCTCAGCTGGCAGTTTATTCCATGGCTCTATGACTCTTTATGAAAAATAATGTTTCCTAAGCTCCCCCGCTCAACTTCCACTTGTGCCCACTAGTGTTATAGTCAGAGACTCTGAACAGGTCTGACGATGGCACCTTATTTATTCCTCTCAGGAACTTGTATGTTTCAATCATATCTCCCTTCTCCCTCTTTGTCTCAAGTAAGAACTTATCTAATGCTTCCAGATGCTTCTCATACAAAAGCCCTTGAAGGCCCTGGATCATTTTGGTCGGTCTTCTCTGAACAACCTCCAACTGTTTATGTTCTTTTTCAGATGGGAACTCCAAAACTGGACACAGCACTCCAGATAGGGCTTCTCAGGGACCTGTAGAGTGGCAGTATTACCTCCTTCCTCCTGCTGTCGAAACCCCTTCCTATGCACGCCAGCATTTTATTGGCCTTGCTATAAGCTTTGTTGTATTGGCTTGTCTGTTTAAGGGTGCTGCTTATGATGATACCTAGATCCTGTTCTTCCTGTGTGATGCTGAGCTGCTACCTCTGTATAGGTCACTGGTGAGGCCTCGTCCAGAATACTGTGCCCAGATCTGGAGTCCCCACCTAAAAAAGGGCAGGAACAGGCTAGAAAGGTACAACGCAGGGTGACCGAGATGATTCAGGCCCAGGAGAGTAGATCCTATGAGGATCGACTAAAGTCACTGAACTTATAGTCACTCGAAACTAGAAGAGGGAGGGGAGCTATGATATGGACTTTCTAGTTCCTGAAAGAAATTAACAAGGTAGACTGTGAGAAACTGTTTACCAGGAACAGAGAAGCTATGACTTGGGGTCACAAGTGGAGGTTATTGGGGAAAGGTTAAAAAAGGATGAAAGGAAGTATTATTTTACAGGAAGAGTGGCTGAGGCATGAAACGGTGTGCCAGCAGAGGTGGTGGGTGCCAAAACCATAAACAGCTTCAAATATAGCTCGGATAGAATCAAGGAGGCATAAACACAGAGGAGAAAAAGTGAGAATTTGTATACGTGAAGACTCCATAGAGTCAGTAGGTCCTGGAATATGATAGAGTAATGTGGGCAGACTGGATGGGCCATTGGTCCTTTTCTGGCATCATCATCTGAGTTTCTATGTTTGTGTGTAACATCAAAATTATTAGTGGGGCTGTTTTACCTGCCAAATCTTATCATGAAGTAAATGTCTCAGTATGACCCAGGGGTGACTTGAGGACAGTTTCTAGGGAGACAGCCAAATAGAAGAAGAAAGAGGAATTGTTGTTTGGAGACTAGCTTTTGTCCAAGTCAAATGAAGAATGACTTTTCAAACATCACTTTGTTTTTTTCTTGCCTTGCCATTCACCCTACAAACTGACCTTGGGGCACCTCTAGAACGTTTCAAATTGTAACTTGTACCATGCTGCCTACCCATCAACCTACCATTTTTGTGTACACTATAAATTATATAGAAATTCCATGAGCAGTATTGTACAGTGGAGTAGTTATCCAAAATGTTACTCAGAGATTGTGCTGATTTTGCCAAGCTCAGAATTAGAGCTACTTCTTTGGAAACTGATATTGAAAGCTCAAATAAACATGTCAGCTCTGCTACTGTGATGAGTGTGATCAGTCAGTTGCATTACTATATGTATGTCTACATCTGTGAATCTGCAGCCAGTAATCTATTAAAACTAGAGGTGGTCACGGACATCATTCTGTTTCTTTTTTTTTTTATTTGAAGAATAACTCCTAAACATGTGGGCCTTTTTCTAGGATATTAGTACCTGACTGGGAAGTTGCCGAGGGCCATTAATGTAAGACTAGCTGTTAATGTCCTGTAGATGCCCGCTTGTGAGGGTATTATTTTTTTTTTTTTTATTTAGTTGTTTAACCAGGTATAGCACACTAAGCCGAAAGCTTTTTTACAGGAGCAACCTGGGAGCACAAGGAGGTTAAGTGACTTGCTCAGGGTCACACAGTATGTAAGTGGAAGCTGTGGGATTCAAACCCAGGTCTGGTCTGCTGGATGTTACCAGATTTGCAGCTCAGAGCCTTAGACCACTGCGCTATACTGCCTCACATTATTGAGATTATAAGTCAAATTGCCTTTTAAAAAAAGAGGCATAAGAAAGACAGGTTGTACAGAAGCCAACACAGCACTGCTCTCAGCTGAGATTACTACCCAGTACAGCAACCAATCAGAGCACATGCTGACCACATAAGTAATTAGACTTACAATAATAAGTTTATTACTGTTGAATCTTCATTATATTCTCACTCTTCACTATTTACTGCTGTCCATTACTGTTTTGATCAAGATTTTCTCCCCAGTGATTGCCTCTCATTGGGACCCCAGCAACCTCGGTGTCTCAACGCCTTCTTTCATGTCTGTCATTCCCTATTGCTTGCCTCCATGGTGGGGTTTAAACAGACTCCCCACCCCCTTCTAATGCCCACATCCAATGCTATCAAATGAGGTTTGTGGCCCAAGAGTACAATAGCCACTGGCACTTCCACCAGTTTTTTTCATGTTTCCTTCCACCGATGCTGTAGCCCACCCAGCCTCCACAACATCCCAGTGGAAGAGGCAGTGATGCAGGCCTCTGTTGGCCACCTTACCCTGCAACAGGGGGCACTATAGGACAGAAAAAGGTAGGTAGGTTTTACTGCTTATAAAGCTCTCTTCCACAGGCTGATCACACAGTAAAATATTTTTTTTTTGTTTACCAGGGGAGAGACACTAAGCTGAAAGCTTGTTTACAGGTGTGACCTGGGAGCACAATGAAGTTAAGTAACTTGCTCAGGGTCACACATTATGCAAGTGGGGGCTGTGGGATTCAAACCCAGGTCTCCAGGTTTGCAGCTCAGAGCCTTAAACCACTGCACTATACTGCCTCCTTAAATTTCACAGGCCTATCAATATAGGGCAATGAAATATTGCATATTGACTGAACCATTAAACATTGCTTGACATAGCAGAAGCATTAAAACATCTCAGGCAATAACTACACCCAGAAATACCATACCAAAAAGGCAGATTAGAGAATGAGCAGGATGTGAGATTTAAAAGTATACAAGGAAAGAGTAACTTTCTAGAAACATTATATATAAAATAATGCATGAGGAGTTGTGCATAATGGGTTATTTACACACCCTAGGTGTGTGATGACACCAAACACAAGAGCAAGGTTTGAGGGGTTTAAATAGGCATCACACACTGAGACTGTGAAAAAATGAGTGTGCACAACTACCCGTAGTTTATTTTACATAATTGTCAGTTTCCACAGTTTTTCACATAAAATCAGTTAAACATTTTCTCTGCTTTTCCCACAAAACAGCCAGTTCTATATATGTACTTTGTTTTATTACAGAGGCAAGAGAGTGCTTGTTACTCCTTAGTCATAGCTCAGAACTCACTTTTTAAAGCAGGAAAATACAAACTTATTTATAAAACTAAAAAACTAACAACTGTTGATTGAGAATATGCAAAAACTGGAGTTCTTGAATGAGGATGATAGTTTTCAGTTTGGCTTCTTTTATTAGAAAGTAGCTCATGACTGCTCATACAGTTATGAAGAAATACAAAGTAAGTGGAAAGTGACTGAGAAAAGAGGCTACATTTGAATACATATGTACAAACATTGCATAAACAGTGCTTTTGAGAATCATAGATGATCGCTTTTGAAATCATGATAATACATGGAAAAACATGTATTATACAGGTCATAATACATGGTTTTCCATGTATTATGGCATAGACCTGTGTAATAATCCATTTGAATCTAATGACAGATTGGTTGATAAAGCGATCAATCAGTGATTAGAACACCTTTAGAAGTAATACTACCTTGAGCTAGGGAGGAGACAACCCCAAGGAATAACCCACCGCTGATTCACCAAGACTCCGGAGACCCAAAACCCTATTTTTTTTTTTCCTTTTGCTGCTTGGGGGCTGGGGAGCTGGGGTTGGAAACCCTCATGCCACATTTCCAGACTTGTGTGGCATTAACCTGATCTCTAACTGGTGAATTAATGCATCTTTTTGAGACAGCGGAATCGTATCCTCATTAACACAGGTCCCTTCAGGGCCTATGTAAAGACCTGTGTGAAGATATGCAGATGTGCAGGACCCAAGGGAAGAAAGGAAGAATCCGTCCACCTATGGAAGTGCAGGGTCCTTGTAGGCCCTGCAGTTCCATGCAGTGATGAATGCCAAGAATTCATGGGGCTGGGATGGTGGGCTACAGAAGTGCAGGGCTCTGTGTTCTCTGCACTTCCATATAACTGCAAATACAGACACAGGGGAAAGAGTCCATCTGTCAGCCAATGCACAGGGCCCTCTGCCACCCATGGGTGTAGACATGCAGGGCCCTATGCCAAGAGAAGAGTTGTCTTAATAATAATAATAATAATTTTATTTATATAGCGCCTTTCGATATATCAAGGCACTGAACAAATTAGTCATAACTTCAAATTTCAATACAAAATCATCAAACACTACAAACATTATAAAAATACATCATAAAAACATAATAAATTACAATAAAATTCCAAACATATTACAGTTCACATTAACTATCAAGAAGGCCATTCTCCATAAATATGTTTTCAGTTCTTTCTTAAATATCTCCACGGAGGTGCATTCCCGTATAGTCTTCACTATATGCACAATCAAATTTCAAGTCAACCAACCAATTTTTGCCACAAAACAAAAAATCATGATGTGAAATCAAATTTCATGCTGAGAAACCAATTTTCTGCCACAAAATGAAAAATTAGTCTGGGCACTCAAATTGCATGATGCACAACCAATTTAAGTCATGCAGTGCAAAATTTTGTTTGTAATGCAATTTCACATTGAAGTACCAATTTGAGCCCCAGAATGAAAAAATTATGATCCGTACTGAAAATGTAATGTCACAAAACCAGTTATAGTTGTGCAAAGGGAAATTATGATCAGCAAAAAAATTTCATATTGAGCAACCAGTTTCCATTTTTGCAATTACAAGATATGATTCTGAACTAAAATATGTTTCCAACAGACATTTTTTGAATCACAATTTAAAAATGGTTTTGCAAGTCAAATTTAGTTTTGCGTATTTCAGCATATGAAACTAAAAATTATGGACTGCAATCAGATTTCAAGTCTAGAAACTCATTTTTGTCGTGAAATGAAAAATAATGGTGCACAATCAAATTTCATGCTGAGAAACCAAATTTTCTACTACAAAATTTTTTTATTTATTTTATTTATTTATTAAGAGAATTTGAATTACAAACCTTTGAGTCAGAGACTCTTTTGCAAAAGCTCCACATCAGGGAGGTACGAAACAAGGATACAGGAAATGACAAGCATATCAGATACAGGTAATAAACAATATTATTCAGGACAAAAACTATCCAAGGTCAAGTAAATAATTAATCAGACAAGCAGACAAGAATGTCAGGTACAGGTAATAAACAATATTAAACAGGATAAAAACTATCCAAGGTCAAGTAGGCACATTAATAATTAATCAGACTTGCAGACAAGATTGAAATCAGGTAAGTATTACCAGACAGAGCTGGGACAAGGAAGGAAGTAGTACGTAAGGAAAACTGAAGAGGGGAGGAGGGAGAGGGAAGGGAGAGGGAGCCAGAGAGAGTTAATTAATGACTAGTGGAGAGGAATAGAGGTAGGCAGGGAGTAAAGTTGGAAGCAGTCGCAGGAGCTGGAGGAAATATGTTCCCTAAAGAGAGTTTTGGAAAGTGCAGGGGGTGCTGCTGAGCACCCAACATGGCAGATGCCTAATTTATGTCTCCTGCTCAGGCAAGACTTAAAAGTGTAATTTACTTCATCTCCAGAAAAGCCAACCATCTAAAAACAGAAAAATCCTCTGTTGGAAGGTCTACTGACACTGGAATGAGTCTGAGGAAAGACCAAAAGCATGCGGTGCATCACATTGACACCTTTCTTTCTACGCCGCCAACACTGTGAGGGGCAGGCCTGGGCTCCTCTGCATCTGCGGAAACATGAGCGGGTGAAACCCCCAACCCACTTCTACACAAAATCCAAGAAAACTGAGAGGAAACAAATCGTAGACTGGCAGCGGTGGAGTCCCAGTTTAAGGACCTAGATGAAAAAGTAGGTGGGAATGAAACTGAAATTCAAGCCCTTAAAGTGGAGTCAGGCCATCAGCAAGCTAAAAACGCCACTTTTGTTCAAGACCTAACCTTCCTCCAGGCTAAGCTAGAAGCTCTTGAAAATATGCAGAGACAGTCGAATGTGCATATAGTGGGCTTCCGGCCGTGATTTGCCTCCAATTCTGAAATACTATCAGCGATTAATAGACTTATATTTACCAGCCTTGCTTTATTGCCTGCTGATTCAGGGATTTCAGTGACAAAGGCATTCGCCATCCCCATGCGTTCCCGAAAAGGCTCGGGATCTCATGCCCTTTGACTGCCATCGCCACATTATCGAGCTTAGAGAGTCAAATTCCATTACTGTGAGCTGCTAGGCAATGGGGGGACCTGGTCTGGGAGGGCAGTAAAATCACTTTCTTCCCGGACATTTCTTCTCAATCCCAGACCAAGAAGAAGGCTCTACAGCTAACGAAGAAACTCCTTCTTGAGAACGGCATTGAGGCCCAGCTCCTGTTCTCTGCTAGACTGCAGATTAAGTGCTCTGGTAAGACTCCTATCCTGACGGACCCTGATGCGGCCGCAGCCCTGGCTTCTAAATTGCTTGAAGGCCGCACTCAGCAAAAAGCTGATCTGGACATGAATTCTGACTCTGACACTAATGATTGAACTTTGGTCAGACTTACATGATGTAAATCCCTTTAGAATTCTTAGCTAGAGAAATCAACAAGTGTTTTATTTCTTGGTTGTTTGAATTTTGCCTGAGATTCAGTATTATTGTTAGGTAAGCCATGTTGGTGCTGTTGTCTATAAAGATGAATCCTGATGTTCCTGCCTATGGAGAGATGCCACAAATGAAGGGGATATATTACCCCACTCAGTTCATGAACTAGTTATGATTTTCTCTTTCCATAACCTGTCTCCCTATCTGTTAGCAGGTCTAGCATTTGTGGTGGGGTGCAAAGCAACCTAATTGAGTCCAGGCAACCTTGTTAGACTCTAGTTTAGTATCCCTCTTTAGTATAATTCAGCCCTCCCCCCTTATTGAACTCCTACGAGGGGTGGAAATAATGATGAACAGCCCTTTTTGTATAAGGTGGGTGAGAGCAATATACCCTACATTATTATCTAGCCGTAGAATAAAATCCTAAAATATTTAAAAGTTATTAGTCACCAGTCGGGATTGGATCACAATACTGTATAGTCCTATTCTACGTTAAAACAGTATCTGATGGTGATGTATAATACTTGTTCTCTGATGTGTAATATGCTGTATGGTGTATACTGTACTACATAACATTTTAAAAATAAAGTATAAAAAAAACGGAGAGTTTTGAAAGGACCAAGTTTGGATACAGTTGAGGTAGCAGCCGATAGAGAGTTTAACCAAAGGGGAGCCCTATAGTGGAAAGCTTGCTGGCCAAGGGAGGTCCTGCAGCAGGGAACCTGCATAGAGGCTTTGGAAGAACATCTAGTGGCTCTTTGCAAAGGGGCAGTTTGAAGGAGATTTAGGAGTCCAGGAGGGAAAAGGCCCATTGAAATATTTTTCGCAAGCAGACGGGTCTGATATTTTAGCCTGCTATCAAAATTCGGCCAAGTAGACAGACTGTAGAGGTCACAGGTATGGGTGCACCTGACACAACCCATGACAAGTCAGCAGGCTTTATTCAGTGACACTTTAATCCTACAGAGGGCAATATGGTCAGCGGCTCCATAGATAGTAATCTCATAGTCCACAAAGGAGAGGACAGAGGATACGACTGCTAGGTGAAGCATGTCAGGGAGTAAACAGCATCTATAGCAGTACAGGAGCCCTATTCTGGTGTTCAGGGCATAGCTAAGTAGATGGATATGTTCAGGGAAGGTAAGGGCAGAGTCGAGTGTGATTCCTAAATATTTAAAAGAGCTAACTTGATCCAGGTAGGAGTTGTGAAGGTTGCAGATATGCAGAGGGGTACCATTATGTTTATTCCAGTGGTGAGAGAAGACCATGACCTTTGTTTTCTTGTAGTTAAGTACAAGTTTGTGGGCAGAGAACCAGGTTTCAGCCTCAGAGAATAAATTTTGGAGTGCAAGCTAGAGAGGGGTGCAGTCAGGGTGGCTGCTGAACAGAACAGCATCATCTGCATAGAGTAGAAGTTTTCCAGAGCAAGCCATAGGAAGAGAGTTCAGGAACAAACTGAACAGAAGAGGTCCAATGATAAAGCCTTGGGGAACCCCAGACCTCACTGGGAGGCTGTAGGAGAGGGTATTGTTAATACAGACTTGTTGGGACCTGTTCCGTATGTAGTCAGTAAACCAAGTGGAGGCATCCTGAGATAACCCCAGAGAGAGGAGGGACCTGTAGAGGAGGTCATGGTTTACAGTGTTGAGTGCCTTTGTCAGGTCTATGTACACAGACCCAACAAGGTGTCCTCTGTCAAGCACCTGGTGAATGAAAGTGGTATATTCCAGAAGAGCAGAGGTGGTACCATGGCCCTTCCAGAAACCATGCTGTTCCCAGGCAAAGTAGGTTGTGTTTAACTAGTCAGAGAGCTGTTCAGCAACTATTTTTTTCAAGAGCCTTGGAGAGTGGAAGAAGGATAGAAATGGGATGGTAATTCCCGGGTAGGGTGCAAACACCACCTTTTAAAGATAGCCGTGACAACAGCAGATTTCCAGCGGAAGGGGAACTGACCAAGACAAAAGGGAAAGATTGAAGAATGTTGTGATGAGAGAGAGGACTGCATCAATGGTCAGGTGAAGGAGCTTAAGGTCTAAAGAATCACCACTATGGCATGTTTTACCTAAAACCTTGGATAGAAAAGATTTGGCCTTATGGGTTGAAATAGCTTTGAAGTGAAAAGGAGGGATGCGTAATCAATTTTATGTTGTGCAACTAATTTCCATTTCACAAGTGCAAGTTATCATCCAGAAGCAAAATATGTTTCCAACAGACTTTCTTTAATCACAATTAAAAAATTGTTTCATAGGTCAAATTTAGTTTCACACTACCTTAACAGTGCAACACAGAAAGCATGTCACAATTCAGAAAATGGGAAAGATGTTAACATTTATTTATTTATTAAAGCATTTCACCAGGAGAGACATACTGAGCCAAAATAGCTTGTTTCCAGCTCCATCCGGGGGGGGGGGGAGAGGAAAGGGAGACAGCTATCCAAAATATACATTCATACATAAAATTGAATACATAGGAATAATAAATAACAGCTGTAGATACAATATTGTAAAAATATACATACAAAAAATATATATACAGATGTACAAATAAGTGACAGCATGGAAGTCGGGAATATAAAAAGGGGATGTACAATATTTACAATAGGATGACATGGTGGACAAGTTGTAGACTGAAACCTTGAAAAGGGGGAAGGGTGGAGGAGAAATATGAAAAGGGGGGGTCAGCCAAGTTAAGGACAATGGCAGGAGGGAGAGGTATTAGAGCGGATTAGAGAGGATTTGGAGGAGGCAGAGTGAATGGTTTGTGGGGGAGAGAGTTCCAAAGTTTAGGAAAGTGGAAAAAGAAGGCAGCTTGACTGGCAAGTGATTTGCAGTGAGGAGTCTGGAGGGAGTGAAGCCCAGAGTTACGTAGGGAGTAGGAGGAAGGGGAAGAAGGTGAGAGGAGGGAATCAAGATGGAGGAAGGGAGGAGAACCAGAAATTGGAGGTGAAGGAGGTGCAGTGGGTTAGGTGGCAATCCTCTAGGGAGGGAAGGGAGAGGGAGGAGTAGAGAGAGTACAGTGGTGGGTGTGGAGAGGGCAGTTAAGAGCAAAGTGGCAGAAGGAGTGGAAGAGAGGATCCAGTCTGGATAGGGTAGACTTAGGGGCAACACTATAGACTGTGTCGCCATAATTAAAAATGGGAAGAATCATCTTGGTAAAGATGTCTCGACGGGCAGGTAACGGGATGCAACTTTTGTGCCTATAGAGGGCACCAAGATTAGGGTGATGCTTTTTGAAGATGGCATCTATGTGCTGGGAGAAATGGAGGTGTCAGTCAAGCCAAATGCTGAGGTACTTGAAGGGAGCTACATCATTGAGTAGCCACCATCTAGGGTGTGGAAGGAGGGAAGGGGAGGGACGGGAATTTAAAAAGCCACGGTCTAGTGCCAAAGCACATGGAGACTGTCTTTTTGGCACTGAGATAACTGATTTGACCTAACCCACTTCTGAACTGAGTCAAAATCAGGTTGGAGCTTGGATCTCAACTCAGTTGGGGAGGACCCAGAGACAAATAGGGCCGTGTCATCTGTGCACATGTGGATGGATGCAGATGAGCAGGCAGATGGAGAACAGGAGGGGGACAAGCACAAAACCTTGGGGGATGCCAGTGGTTATGGTGAGTGGAGGGGATGTGGCACCACTAAGTTTCACAGCTTGAGTTCTGCCAGTGACTTATGAGTTGAATCAATTAGTGGCAGGGTCTGAGAGGCCCACTGATCTCAATTTTTATGCAGTAGGAGGGGATGTGAGACAGTATCAAAAGTTTTCGATAAATCAGTGAAGGTGGTAGCAGTGAGGGGACCCTGGTCCATAGCTGTGTGGATGAAATCCGTGAGTTGGATGAGAGAGGAAGTAGTGGAGTGGAGTTTGTGGAAGCCAGACTGGAAAGGGGTGAAGAAAGAGGAGGAGTTGAGGGGGAAAGCGATGTGCCCTTGGAGTTTGGATAGGGTAGGTAGAAAGCAAATAGGCCAGGAGGAATACGTAAAACATATTTATAATCCTGAATGACTGAATTAAGCCTCAGAATCTGAATCAGCATGTTCTAATAAGGTAGATTCATGTTTTCTTTTTTCTTCCTTTAATTATGGTTGCTGTAATACAAGTTTGAATCAGTAGTTTGTTACCGAGGTGAGAAACAAGATGGCAATTGGCACAAAACTGAAGCAATTTTTGGTGTCATGAACACATCTTATAAAACTAAAACTGGTCTTGTGACACCAAATTTTTGGTGTCCTATCAGAACGTTATCCCAAAAATCCTACTGAAGATGCTCAGAACAGAAAAAAAAAACTTGAAATCCTTATAAATCTGGAACTCTTTCATATTTTCACAAAGCCTTCCAAAGTTATTACCTTGGCACAACATGTTTCTGCCCCCAAAAGCTTCAGAAAAAATTCCATTCTGTGAGAGCAAACCCAAATCCCATGTTAAATATTGGAAAAAATTAAACGACTATAGGAAAATTATACTGTATATGAGAATCTCAGAAACCAAAAGCTGCCATTATAAAACTTTCCACAGATTTAGACCATGGCTCCTAGACAACACATACAAAATTTCAGGTAATGCTGTCAAAGCTATTAACGTGCAATGTTAGGGGTTTAACATAGAACCCCTCACCCAACCCTAACCATAGGGGTGCTTTTGTGCCCCTGTAATATTGAGAAAACATGATTTCAGTGGATTTGTGGTATCATCTGTGAAATACTCGCTCACTGCAAAGGATGTTTTTTCTTTTGGTACAATGCACTGGCGATGGTGGCGGGGACTAGGGGAGGTACCTCTAGAGGAACTGGGCAGTTATTGCTAGATTTTTTTTCTGTCACTGTGGAATGACGTGCCTTCAAATGGCACTATGATAATATAATCTTAAATAATGTGATGCAGCTTATAGAATAAGATAATATAATCTGATATAAAATAAGATGAAATAATAATAATATAGAATCATTTGTATGTTTTATTTATTATTTTTATGTGCCAAAAAACATAAATCATGAAAATGAAGCCATGATTTGAGCTTGCCATCCACTTCACTCCATTCCCACATGTTGTTTTCAGAAGCCACTAGTGTCATGGAACAGTGAATATAAGATATTTTCAGGAACTGGATATTACATTTGTGGATGGATCAATTCTATCCCAAGTAGTGTAACTAGAAACACTTGAAGAAGGAAGAGAGAAAAGCAGGCATTATTTCTGAGTTGCTCAGCATGGTTTCATCACCAGCTGCACTGTATGGCCAGCACGGAAGGCTACTTGCATTAGAGTGGGGGAGGGAACCAATAGATTTCTGGGGACTAGTGAGCTATGGTGGTTTGGGTTGTGCTGTCATACACCTAGCCTTTTCCTCACAGCCCCATGACCATGACTTCACTCCCAGTGCCAGTCTGTCCGTGACCATCTTATCCCCACTACTGTCACTTGCAGAACTTGTACTTCGAGGAACTGGAATGATAGAACATTTATCTCCATCCTTTTCTCCTCCTGTTCTTCACTTCTTGTTCTCTATATGACAGCACATAAGTGACAGATGTGCAAAATTGGAAAATTTCACCTAGTTAAATATTTTGCATAATTTCCGCATTACGTGAAATTTTGTAATTTCGCCTCTGATTTTACTTTCACGTAAGGCGAACCTTTGCCAAATTTCGCCAATGTTTTTTCAATTTCGTCTGCGAATTTGCAATGCATTGTGGGTAAATAGCTGAAATATCATGTGCAGGCTGTTTCCTGCGCAGTATATTGTCTGTTGAGTCGGAGAGCAGTTCATTGTGGTGCATCACAGCCAATAAACCCTTCGAAAACCTCTCTATTTGTGATTTTTTGAGAGTTAATTGCTCCCAAAATCTAAATTTTGTTCCTAGTGCTGCTAGTGAACATTTTTTCATTTTGTATCTTTGGATAATATTTAGTTAAACTTAGGTAGTGTTTTCAGTTATATGTGTCTGTGTCTGGGAGGGAGTTGAGTAGGAGAGGGTCGACCGTGTGTGGGGGTGTGTGTGTGTGTGAAAGCAGAGCAGGCTAGTTCCTAATACTTGACAGATTTCTCACAAATTGTGA
Source organism: Neoceratodus forsteri (assembly GCA_016271365.2). Lineage (NCBI taxonomy): Eukaryota > Metazoa > Chordata > Ceratodontiformes > Ceratodontidae > Neoceratodus > Neoceratodus forsteri. Next base: position 23,791,328 of record CM028134.1, on the reverse strand, counting down.
GTGAGTTTCTGTAATTTCTTTTATGTCTTAATATTTTTACTGGTGTGCTACTCATTTGTTATATTTTTGTTACAAATTGACCCTTTTTTGGGTAACTTTGTCTGAACAGTTACTCATTCTGAATAGTTCTGTTCCTGTTTCCCTTTGCTTAATCACGTTTCTGCTTTATTTTTGTATTGGAAATATTTGTGTACATTGAACACTTGTCCATATCCAGGTATGCTGCATTGTTGAATTTCTCACAGAAATTAATATTGTGATCTAGCCTCTGCATTGCAGCGTTCCTGTTTTTTTGGTTTAATTTGCTTACCATATTAACCCTTTCCTCCCTGTTACACTACTGGTGTTTACTACCTGATCCATACCCTATAACAAGCTACATAGTTTTCAATAGAGTGGTGGTCCCTGCACGACTGTTGGAGGTGACTTTGTTTGTTCATTTCAAATCTTGTTGTTCCTTTCATCTGATATATCTATAAGCCAAAGTTGTATTTATTAAGTACTAACACATTGCAGTACTTGCCTTCTCCAGACACCACTTGTCCAGACCGTAGATTGTATTTTGACTGTGAGGTGTTCTGTGTGGTTGGTTTACAATTTAGTTTGCGCAAACTTTCTTGTACCTACCCGGTTATTATCAAGTTGTGTGATAACCATTCCATTTAAAAACTGACATTTTACTGATAACTATTTAAGTATTTTTTCAGAGTTACTCCACAACCTTGTTATAGTACATGGTTAGGGCTTATTCTAGATGGAAAACAGTGGCTTCCCAAATGATGTTGTAGGACAGTTCAAAGGTCAAAAAAGTTGCTGTACTATCGTTCTGATGTCAGATCAATAGTACAACAACTTTTCAGCCTTGAGCTGCTATATGATTGGCTGAAAACAGAGCCAATCACAAAATGCGCTCTAAAATGGCGGAGGTGTCTAACGATCAGTCGGTAGTGCTATTCAGTCAGATAGTTGGGACACGGACTGCCATACTTGGCTCCATGTTCCCAAACTATCAGTTTGCCAGTTTTTTTTTATTTGTTTTGCCGAGAGCAGGACCGCAGGAAGCAGTGAAGCACCGGTATCTTTGGTGTCGGAACTGGATGGCGACTGCAGCATGGACCGGGAGGGAGCAAGCGAGCGGGGAATTATTCACAAGGTATGAACCTTGTCAAAAGTCAAACCTACTACAGTTTGGGGAAGCATATACTATATAAAATAGTATATGGTTGCTTAAACACAACAGGGCATTGTTGCCATCTTGGGGAAGTGATTCCATCACACCGCCCTCTCGAGCTTCACTCTCAAGATCTGTGTGACGTCATCACATCCCCTCGATGGCAACATAGCCTTGTTGTGTATGAGCAACCATACACTATTCTATGTGTGGTGGTGTTCTCTGTCAGTTTGGTATTTAGTCTCTTACTTCTGTCCTCCTATTACCCCGTGTTGCTTATTTCATGTTTTTTGTAATTGAAAAAATAAGTGTTTTAACACTCGAATAGGCTACAGTAGCAGTTGTAGGTAGTTGTATAGACTACAGTGCTGCTATCTGTTCTGATTTCTGTTTGCCCTTTGCAGATAGTACTGCAGGTGTTAAATCACACTTATTCAATTGAAGTACATAATCATGTACTTTTAGAGAAAGGCAAAAGGAACAAGCATATAAATATGCCTGCCAAGAGATGTTCCAGTTCAGGGAAAGGTGCCCAGGTGAGAGGTGGCTCAAAGAAGTCTGTTGGAAAATGTTGAAATACAGTCCCACTTTCAGTAAGTAAATCTATTTCTAAATCAGTGCCTTCTGTGGGCTCCGGTGCTGCTGTGGCAGCCAGTGCCAGCAAAATCAAAGTTAGAAGGGGCTTCAAGTCTTGGACTTTGATTTTTACTGCCCAGTCTGTAGCTAGCATGCTTGTTGGTGATGATACTGGGAATAAGGGAGACACTCACACCAGTGGAAGTACAGAGGTCCAGGAGGAGGAGGTGGAAAAAGTTGTCGGTGTGACTGTTGTTCCTATTCAAAGTGGAGCTAATGGTGGTGAGAGTGACACTTTCTGTCTAAAGTCTGTTGCTCCTGAAGAAGGAGATAAGGAAAGTCAGCCCCCACCCCCACCACAGTGAAGAGATGCCAGAGAAGGGAAAAGTTTCTCTGGCAGTAGGCAGTGATAGTGAGGAGGAGGATATAATGTGTTTCAGTACAGTTGATGATGAGATGTTGCATCCTCTGTGGGAGCCAGAACTGAAAAAGCAGAAGGGTGATGATGTAACCCATGTAGATGCCAATCCTGAGGGTGAGGCTATCAGCATGCCTACAACAAACAGTCCTGTAACTCCCTCCCAAACCTAGCATGGTGGAAGTCATGCAAGTGGCCCAAAAGGCAAACACTTCCACACCTTTGGCTCCACTGTCCAAGTCCCAGTACCATGTCAAATCTAGAGGTGCAAAGTCCCTAGTTTGGGATTTTTTCATGCTTGATGTAGCTGATGAGACCATAGCGACATGTCAGCTGTGTCAAACACATGTCAGTCATAGAAAAAAGGGCAGCCACATAGGCACTGGTGGCCAGCACGGCCACTTAAAAAACAAGCACCCATTGCACTGGCACCAACACCAGAAAGATACCAGAGCTGTTGGTGGGACATCCCTTGTCAAGCCTAATGTTAGTGGCAGCAGTGCAGTAGAGAAGGAGGAGAGGGCTGAGTGGCTCGGTGGAGGAAAAGTGTGAGCAATCCTTTTCTTTCTCAAGCAGTGGGCATAGTAGCAGTGGAGCTTCTCCTCCCTCGAGTTGAGATCCATGAGGTGGGGGGGGGGGACACCATATAACAGCATGACTGGCACCAGATTTCTGTCTCAATTTACTTAAACATTTTTGGGGAAACATTTCTGTATTTCTGGCGCATGTGCGGCAGTGGAAGCACCAAGATTAGGCCTGTAATCCTTGGTAAAAGGTGGCAGAAGCTTCATTTTGAGGTCCGTGAGGTGGGGGAAACCATATAACAGCATGACTGACACCAGATTTCTGTCTCAATTTACTTGAATATTTTTTGGGAAACATTTCTAGACTTCTGGGGCATGTTTGGCAGTGGCAGCACCAAGATTAGGCCTGAAAACTGTTGTAAACATTGCAGAAGACAGCAGATTTCAGTCCTGGTGGTGGATGTGAACCATATAACAGAATGACACCAGATTTCGGTCTCAATTTACTTGAATATTTTTGGGGAAATATTTCTGGACTTCTGGGGCATGTTCAGCAGTGGTGGCACCAAGATTAGGCCTGTAATCCTTGGTAAGCAGTGGCAGAAGCTTTATTTTGAGGTCCGTGAGGTGGGCTCTGACTCTGAGTCAAGATGCTGCCTGCTTCCTCTAGAGACATGTAGCACAGGAAATGAACCACGCACTTCCTGCCTGTTTAGACTCAACCATGTGACCACCAGCAGAGAGAAAAGCCCAGTTTCGCTATATATAAGCACAAGGTGAAATTGGGTGGCGAAATTTCACCAAAAGGCCATAATTACGTGAAATGTTTCACAGGGCGAAATTGGCTCTTTCACCAGAATTTCACCGGTGAAATTAAATTTCGCTGCATCTCTAGTGACAGATGATATGAGTCTTGTTATGCAACCAGAGCTAGACACTACCGATACTGAAATACAATAGTTATCTTGATGTTTCTTAGATGCTGGTGACACACACACACACACACCTGTGCAGGCACAAGCTGCAATGCTGCACAGCTCATGAGATGACAGGAATGAGCGATACCTCTATGCCAGTCCCCCCCCCACTGGCAGATCATACACACTAGCCCACTGAGAGACAATGTGTCTCACACAGCAACTTGCTTTACATTTCACTGACTGAATGGCTGACAGGCTGACCCCTCACAGGCAAAAATTAAAAAGATAGATTTTGGTTCCCTGCAACTGACCAGCAGCCTGTCAGTAAAAGATTATTTTGTGAAATAAATCCTTTGAAACTCCTCCATACACCTTTCCCTGTCTGCTACATTCCATCTGCCCTGCTCCTGTTCAGGGGCAAAAAATTAAAGTAAATAAAAATGGATTCTGTGCCCTGTATACCACCAGAGCACAGCAGCGCATCCACACTCTTCAGTGTTGTGAGCTAAAGGAATGTTGAGTAACGTATATCTTAATAATAATACCTGATTGGTTTGCTTGCTCCATCTGGGGATGGATTTCTTTTCAACAGCTGTTTCTATAATTTTTCTGCTTTCTACTGGGGTTTGGGAGCCTCGGAGGAGAGGGGATTTAATTTCAAGTGGGGCTAATTCATGTTTTGGAGGGACAGGGTGGGGGGAGGTGGCAGATACTTGATTTTGGCATGGGTGGGTAGAAAATAAATTAAACTGAGAACACTTCTTTGAGTGCAGGGTGTTGAAGAGGGAGGTGGGGGATATACTTTTAAACTGTCTGGCATAGTGGGGGGAGGGTGTATGTGACACAGAGGGTGAGGGAGCGATTCTTTTATTTTAACAGCACAATAGAAAAACAAAACAAAAAAGATGTCTTTGCACACTTCTCTAGCACCTTCACCAGTGAACTGCCACTATGCATAGAGTTTGTCATGTGAAGCAGGAAATTTGCGGGGCAAAGAACTTCACAAAGTTGCCCTTTGCACTAGTAGAAGTCAGGAAACTTTGCAAAGAATTTTGCGAAGCGAGGTTTCCTGGTTTCATATACCGCTATATGGCAAATAAAATTTGGAAAAAAAAACTGAATCTGAATTTGTAAAAGAAAATTTTTTTTTATTTAGTTTTTGTTGACCGGGTAAGTGCACTAGACAAATCCTGCCTATTTTCAGGCACGACCCGGGGGAGGGGGATACAGATGAATGCCAACTGACCTTGAACCACATGAAGCTGTTGGTAGTATTTTTAGTGAATGAGGAAAATTTGGCTAGGACACTGGGGAAATTCCCCTACTCTTTTCGATAAGTGCCATGGGATCCACCTGAACTACCACCAATCCAGGCAGATGGGACCTCGGTTTAACATCTCATCTGAAAGACGGCACCTCAGAAGTGCAGCACCCCTCTCATGCTGCACTACAGTGTCAGTACTGGGATATTAACCCAAGTGCCAGATGTGGGAACTGAACCCACAGCCCTCTGATCTCCCGGCCTCAGAGGCAAGTGTGCTACCTACTGAGCCACTGACCTGACACTGCTGATGATGATGATGCTTAAGATGGTGCTTGCTCTTTATCATTGAATCATCAGTGGTACTATTGTGTAAGTTTGAAGTTGAATCTTTTAACATGAGCATTAATAAAAGTGTATACAGGGTAATGAATATGTTTCCTTTATACAGTTCATGAGTAATCAATCAGTTATTTTGAAAGAACATGTCTGACAATAAATTGACAGAATTTAAAATGTACTGTGTATGTTTAGAGCAATAATTTCATACAATTCTGCAGCCATAAAATGACTTTTAATTTGCTAACATCTATAGCTTCTTTTTCCGATTATGTATGCTAGTATGTTTAACAGCAGTTAAAGCACCTGTGACAACAGTGGGAAAAATGTTGAACAACATAATTTTTATACACAAGTCCATATATATTTCACGTTTTTGTCTGTTTATCTTCCCCTCTGTCTTTATTACTGACAGCTGCTTGAAAATAGGATCCTTGTTCCTCCAACTTCATCTGATCTTGTTGCTTGTCTGTACGTCATGTTATAATCCCCTGTTTTATGAATCGTAATTGCTTGCCATGGAAGTGCTCATGATGTCACAGTCGGGAATATGGCATCACATGCGGAGTAGCAGCAAGAACTGATGAAGTCCTGAGGGAAGGATCCTGTTTCCATACAAATATCCATAGAAGTAGAGAATAAAGGGAAAATAAAAACAGGAAATCCAATAAAAATAACATAGAATTTCCAAAGTTCTCCCAAATGCATCATAAGCTCTTTAAACAATACAGTATATTTAAATAACGGTGCCATATGAACTGTAAACCACAAAACTCACTTGCTGAACTAGGTAATGCACTGTCTTCTGGCACAGTTTAACTGGAGAGCTTCCTAGAGGAATTGGACATTAGAGAGGTTAAAACTGTTAAATCATAAAACATTTATGATGATTTAAGACATTTATGAAATGCTCATAAAAGAAGGGTCAACATGTTTGAAAGAGTCTGTTTTCCTACCGATGCCTATGCTGCATTCAATAATAGTGTATAGTCAGGTGTTCTGTATAGAAATCAGAGCCTTTCCAAATGTTGTACAACAGTTCAAAAGGTCATGGAATGTGATTGTAGTACACTGTGGTACACCAACGTTTGGAAAAGCTCTAGAGGTTCTGTCAGAACTGTTAACTGTCTGCGAGCCCTCCTGGCAGCAGCAACAGCAGCATTGGCGGCAAGATCCCCCAAACCAGTGACGTGAACATGAACAGGCACATAAGTGAAAAACAAATGCAGGATCAACCAGATAACCTCAGCTTCATCAAAATTAGAACCAGATATTTAAATGACTTACAAGTAATCGTTTCTTCTGAGCCCACATCCTCTCGCTAACCGAGACATATGCCGCCATGTTTTTTTCTTGAAAATCCCTCCCACATCCCATTGACAGCCAATAGAAGGCTACACAATAAACATAGGGATGTCTGCTCCCTAGCAACCACACATGTAAACATAGCAACCAGCCCCAACTCCCAGAACACAATGGAGCAACGAATACATTTTTTTTTTTTCATTTGAAAAATTTAAAACAAAAAACTTTGGCAATGGGGGACCATACACTATAAAAAATAGCACATGGGCACCCTTATGTGTAACCAGCCTATTGTGCCACCTTGGGGTTCTGATTACCACGGAACTCTCGAGCTTCGCTCTCGAGGTCTGAGGTAATCAAAACCCCTCAGTGGTACAATAGGCTGGTTGTGCATAGCTGCCCATGCACAATTCTCTGTTTCATATGGTGTTAAGAAAGAATCGTCTGCATTTAAAATGAAAAATAAAGATGGCTAAATATTCAAAGCGTGTGCACAGAAAATTTTAGTCCAGCAAATTTTAAACATGTTTGGCAGACTGCTTAGAAGTTTCAGTGAAATTATAAAAGTTTACATTATTTATAAATTCTACTGATGCTCCTATATACTGTGAAAAGTAGTTTTTCAGCCCAAAAAAGTGATTTAAAATTTGCGAGAGCAACATTGAATGTGTATATGTCTTGAATAATTATCCTGGGCAGGTTTCAGGCTTACCAACAATGTATACTGTATATATGTGTACTGTATGTTCAATATGTCATGGGCTGGCTAAAAAACATACAAACACAGAATTTGATAGCAGAATAGGACTGCTTGGCCGATCCAGTCTGCCCAGATGTTCCCTGCCCATTCTGTTTGCAGACCATATCTGATCTCTGGCAACCCTCCCACCTCCCTGCCATCTAATATACCCTTATGTCCATCCCATGCATGCTTGAAGTCCCCCACTGTTTTAGCCTCTACCGGCAGTCTATTTTCCAGTCATCTGTAACCCTTTCAGTGAAGCACAGTTTCCTCACATCTCTCTTGAATTTTCCTCCTTACAGCTTCATTGCATGCCCCCTGGTCCTGGTGCTTGTTCCCATTTGCAAGAGACTCTCCAACCTGCACCCTGTTCCCACCTTTTAGGTACTTGTAGGTCTCTATCATGTCACTTCTTTCTGTCATCTCTTTCAAGGTGTACATGTTCAGATTCCTGTTTCTCCTCAGAGGACTTCTTATGCAAACCCTATACCATTTTAGTTGCCCTCCTCAGGATTGCCTTCACCCTTTCTGTGTCCTCTCTGAGGTGTGTCTTCAAAATGGAATACACTGCTCCCAGATGGGTATGCACCTCCCGTGGCGAAACCTCTACAGTGACATATGTCACTGCTGACAACAGCGCCAGGTTGCTGTAGAGGTTGCACCTGGGACCGGGCAACACTTTCCCCCCAACCTGCACCCCCACCCCAAACCAACTCTGACTCAGAGTTGGTATCTATAAGAATGGGGGGTGTGGGGGGTAGAGCCCCCCCGTGTGTGGGGGTTTGGGGCAAAGCCCGAAGAAAACAGTCCCTGCTGTGGTTCCTGCCAACTGCAACTCATGGTCAACAAGGAGCCTGGAGCTGTGATGCTGGTCGACGAATTAGTTGTCCACTCGGCATCGTAGATCCCTCCAGATGTGGTCACACTAGCGAGCCATATAATGGCATCACCACCTCCCTCTTCCTGCTGTAAATACCCTTCACTGCAGCATCCTATTAACCCTACCTACTGCCTTATCACAATGCTCTGATACCTTGAGGTCCTCTGATATGATGGCCCCGAGGTCCCTTTCCTGCCTAGTGACTGTTAATACCTCCCCCCATATTATATACAGCACTGGGGTTCTTTTTTGTAATAAAGGTTTTTTTTGACTTTCCAAATTTTAAATGTACATCTCTTGTCAACTGTTCAAATGCATGCACTTCCAGATGTCAACAGTGGCTGTTTAAGTACATAAAGTAGTCTACAGAGGTATGCTGACTATGTAACAGAACATAAATTGCTAAGCCGGGGCATGACCCCTTGGAGTTATGCCTCAGGTGCATAATTTGGTGCTTTTTGGCACTGAACCCCAACTGGTATGCCTTTGACCTCTCCTTTGTTTCTCAAGATCCCTGCGGATTCTCTATACCCCTCCTGATTGTCCATCCTATTGCAACTTTTAGTATCCTCTACAAGAAGGTATACCTTCCCTTCCAGTTCCTTGGCAATGTCACCTATAAAGACATTAAAGGAGACTGTTCCCAGAACTGAGCACCGTAGTATCCGACTGGTCACTCTTCCATCCTCAGAATGAATGCATTAACCACCACCTTCTGCCTCTTATCTGTTAACCTGGTTCTAACCCATTTTACCACTTTCGACCCCACTCCTAGGCTGCTTATCTTCCTAATCAGCTTCCTGTGCAGCGCTGTGTCAAAGGCCTTGCTAAAGTCCACCATATACCATGTCCGCTGCTCTCCAAGATTAATTTCCCTTGTCACCCATTCTAAGAAATCTATTAGAATATTTTGGCATGACATCCCCCCCATGAATCCATGTTGTCTGCGGTCTTCCAGGCCCTGGATTCAAGATACTCAACTAGTCTTTAATTCAGTAGAGTTTCCATTAATTTCCCCACCACTGAAGTAAGGCTGACTGTCCTATAGTTTCCCACCCTATCCTTGCTGCTATATAGGAACCACATCAGCCCTTCTCCAGTCTTCCATAACCACACCTGTTTCCAGTGAGTTGTTAAACAAGGCTATCAGTGGGACCGCTGACACCACCCTGAGTTCTCTTAGTACCTTGGGGTGACTTCCATTCAGTCTCTTGTCCAGGGCCACAAGTCCTTTCAGGACCCTTTCCTCTGAAAATGGACTTGTGTCCACCTCCCCTCTCTCCTGTTTCTCTCTGGTGGTCCGTCCCCTCCTCCCTCCATTGCGAAGATGGAACAAAAGTACAGGCTTAAGATATCAGCTTTTAATAGGAAGTCTCCCTTTTCTGGCCTTCTAATCCTTGCTATCCCCCTGTCCATCTCTTCTCACGTATGTACCTGAAGAACGTTTTATCCCCTTAAGCACAACCCCTTTGGCAACCCTGTCCTCTGTTTGTGCCTTTGCTGCCCTAACTGCCTAGCCTGCTTCCTTTTGCTTTATGAGGTATACCTCCCTTTCCTCCTCTATGTTTCCTTATACCTCTCGAATGCAACCTTTATTTTCTTTTACCACCCTTGCCACTTCCTCAGTAAACCATAACGATCTCCTTTTCTTTCTGCTTTTGTTCACTTCCTTCACACATTGTTGATTACTTTTAATTATGGCCTTCTTTCTTTTATCCCAGTGTGCCTCTACCCCTTCTTGGCTATCCCCCCTTTTAGGCAATTTCTGAGATGGTCTCCCATTTTGTAAATGTTATTTTACTATCACATTTTTTATCTGCAAGTTTTGAACTCTAGTGACCTCATGAGTAGGTGTATTGTGAATTTTTTACTGTGCTGGTGAATCGTTGAAATTCCAGACTTCATACTACTTATCACATTTGCACTGGAGTAACCCAATCGCTCGGGTTGCTACAGTGCAAATGCAACCGTGTGGACACATACCAGATCGCAGTAAGCCGCCCATTAAGCCTGTCCCACATTCCCTCTCAAGCTGGGGATGCTGACTGGAGTGAGCAACTTGCAGTGGATTAAACCATTGTGTGGACTGCCTGCACCATTGCAACATATCCACTCTCTCCTTGCAGTGGCGAGCGACCGTACAGCCCCCTGATGCATGCCCCCTCACTAGCTCATACTGTAGTGGTGCAGAGAAGGGGCCATGTGGACAGGCAGTTTGCCACTTGCTGGTGCTCAGGACCACACTGCTGTGGTCAGAAAAGAGTAGTGCTGCGGCTGTGTAAACATAGCTTTTGAGAAGCCTCCTCCCAAGCAGTACACTCATGTAGCAAAAAACAAAACAAAAAAAAAGATCTTCAGCATACTGCAGTTTATCCTGTGGTGATAGGATAGCAGAAGGTGATATGCCCATGATTACTGTCCCCACTACTCGGTGGGTGCAACTGTAGAGGTTGCTCTCATATAAATAAGCAACCAGCTTGGATTTAAAACCAAGAAAAGTGGATTCATTTACAATGTCAGATGGAAGTTGATTCCACTTTCTTGTAGTTTGAGGTAAAAAGGAACAATTTCTCATATTAGTCCTTGATACATGATCTAATATTTGTTTGTTGTGCATCCTCAGATTATGTAAAGTGTCTTTGAATTTGATACCCAGTTCAGATGTTAGCTCTTTATCTTGGAGTATTTTGCATAGGTATAAAAAGTCACCCCTTAGTTTCCTGAGGCTGAGAGGCCACAGTCTCAATATGTCTCAATATAGCTTGGCAGAAGACACCAGGAGAAAGGACTGCTATGTGACTGGACTTCTCTGCTGGGACTAAAGAAGAAGAACTTTTGTACTTGGACCTTTAATTTAGGGTAAAAAAAAAAACTAACAAAACAAAATAAAAAATGTGTGTTTGAGTTAACTGAACTGAATGGTTATCTGAACAGTTATCTAGGTATAAATCTCAGGTGATTGAAAGGACTTAATAGCTGTGAGGTTTAAATTACTTGTAGAAAGATCTAGTAAGTAGGGGGAGTGGCTTAGCTAGAAGGAAGCTACATTTAAAGGCTGTCTTAGAAAGATTCTGCTAATAGCTTGGCAGAAGACACCAGGAGAAAGGACTGCTGTGTGACTGGACTTCTCTACTGGGACTATATTGCCCTCCTTCCCTCCCACCCAAAGCTAGTTCTACTTTTATAGGCACAGGATTTGACTGACAACAGGAACTTCCTGTTTGGGAGCAGGAAGTGAGTGATCACAGAGCCACCAAAGACCCACCATCCTAGAAGGGCAAGAGTAGCTCTCCAGCCCCCTCTAGCTGCTGGAGGTCTGCCTCTGAGCAAGTAAGGGGTCTACTGAGAAATATAGGATATTCTTCTCTCGGAACAGGACAATCAGGAGCTTAAAGGGCACACAGACAGAAAGTAAGGAGAGAGAGAAAAAAACAGAGGAAAGAGTAAGGATTGCAAACAGTTAAGGGGCCAGAAATGAGACATGATTGGAGTGGTGCAGTGCAGTGGCTGTGGAGCAGCAGTCTTCCGGGAGACGTTCTGGAGGATCGGTGTTGTCCATCTGCAGGCACCTCTCTGGGCTGGAGGAGGAGGTTGCTCATCTCCAGACTGAGTTGGCCAGGATTTGTGAGACCTCCTCTTCCATCCAGGGACCACCAGTGCCCTGCCATTGCCTCAGAGGTTGCCAAGAAAGAGGGCAGTTGGACCACAGTGGGCTCAGGGAGGGTGAGGGTGGTGGAACAGAGGTGCATCCCTCAGTTGTACCTCTCCACAATTCCTATGCCATTATGGCAAAGTGTGGTTCCTCTATGGAGGCACCCGCAGTGGAGACCAAGAAGGATGCTGGGAACCTCCACAAAGAAGACCCACAGGAGGGTGGCAGGGGACCCCGCAGGAGAAGGAAACAACTCCTGGTGGGGGACTCCATTGTTAGGAAGGTACAACTGGTGGAGGAAGGGGACAGGGAGGTAAGGTGCCTGCCTGGCGCCATGGCTTGGAGGGACAGGGAGCGAATCATCAGGATTGCCAGAGCAGCTGCACAGGGGAGGGAGCTAGATGTCATTGTCCACCTAGGAAAAAATGACCTGGCTAAGAAAGGAATTATAGAAGTGCAGGAAGAGTTTGTGGAATTGGGGAGGGGCCTTAGACAAGTAACATGCAAGGTAACCTTCTCGGAGGTGCTGCCCATCTATGGCATAGGAGAGGATAGGGTGTTTCACACCATGGGATTCAATCAGTGGTTGAAAAACTGGTGTGGAGCTCAGGGATTTGGCTTCATTGGGGACTGGGGGTCCACCTGGAGTGGCATGCCTGTGTACTGGCATGATGGGCTTCATCTGTCAGGAGGAACCAGGATCCTGGGTGATAGGTTTAAATGCTTCATTGGCAAGCATTTAAACTAGCCAAGGGGGGGAGGCACTGGAAAGGAGCAGGGAAATCCTAGTCCCCCAAAAGAATCATGGTAGTAAGTACGGCAAACACCAACATAGAGGTGTCGATAGGGAGAAGGGCAGGGGTAAATGGAGAAAGTGACAAAGGCAAGAAGGACAGGGATGGGGCAAAAAGGAGTAAGGCCATCAAGAGATGGAGGGTAATGAGTACCAATGCCCGTAGTCTGGGCAACAAGCTCCCTGAGCTGGTGGCCTTGATGGAAGAGGGATGCCTGGATATCTTAGCAGTCACAGAAACATGGTACACAGAGAACCATGACTGGGATGTTAACATACCAGGGTACATAACCTACAGGAGAGACAGGCAGGGGAGAAGAAGGGGAGGAGTAGCTCTCTATGTAAAGGAAGAGATAAAAGCAACTGAACAAAAGAGTTAACAGGGAGGAGAGGAGGCACTGTGGGTCACCTTGGAGACTGGAAAGGGCACCACAATCCACACAGGGGTTGTGTACAGACCCCCATGTCAGGGTGAGGGAATGGACAAGGATATGATAGAAGGCATTCTTAGAATGGCAGAGAAAGGGGAGATACTGTTGATGGGAGACCTGAATATGCCAGATGTTAACTGGAGCACATTTGCTGCAGCCACATCCAAGAGCAGGGCCATTCTTGATGCCTACAGGTGGCAGGCCTCAGACAGCTAGTTTTGAGAACCCACTCATGGGGAGCAATCTTGACCTCGTACTCTCAAACGGGGGCAGTGAGAGGATCTCAGATCTAGAAGTGGGTTGCCCTCTGGGAACAAGTGACCATCAAACAGTGTGGTTCACGTTAAACTCAGCTACAGAGTCAAGCCATACAAAAGTGAGGGTACTGGACTTTAGGAGGGCTGACTTTGGCAAGATGGGAGAGTGCCTTAGAAAAGCACTAGCAAACTGGCTAGCAGGTGTGGAGCAACAATGGGGAATCATCAAAACTGCCATCACAGAGGCAACAAGCCTTTGTGTGAAGCAAACAAACAAATGAAAATGAAAGAAAAAGCCACTATGGTTCTCTAAACAGGTGGCTGTGAAAGTCAGGAAGAAAAATATAGCATTCCAGAAGTATAAGAAAACATAGAAGGAGCAGGACAGAGAGCTGTACCAGTTAAGGCAGAAGGAAGCAGGGAGGGAAGTCAGAATAGCAAAGGCCCAAACTGAGGAAAAGATAGCCAACTCAGCTAAGAAGGGGGATAAAACCTTTTTACAGGTACATCAGCGAGCATAGAAAGACAAAGGGAGGGTCAGTGAGGCTGAATAGAATGAACGATGGGTGGGCAGAGGGGGGACAGTGAAAAAGCAGGGATACTGAATGAATATTTCTGCTCAGTATTCACAAAAGAGGAGGGGGAAGTGCCTAATCCAGTTAACAGAAGCACTCTTGATAAGGGGGTCGATCCCATTCCTTTCACAGAAGAAAGGGTTCTGCAAGAACTCCTAAAACTGAAGATGGACAAAGCAATGGGTCCTGATGGAATTCACCCAGAATTCTAAAAGAATTAAGGGAGGAACGAGAAACCACTGGCTACTCTTTTAATAAATCATGGGAGGATGGTGTGGTACCAGAGGACTGGAGGAAGGTGGATGTGATTCCCTTCACAAAGTGGGACCAAGACAGAGGCAGGAAACACAGACCTGTTAGTCTGACCTCTGTGGTAGGGAAAGTGATGGAGTCACTTGAAGGAAAGAATAGTTGAGTACCTAGAGGCCAGTGGGGCACAGGACCCAAGGCAGCATGGGTTCACAGCAGGAAGGTCATATCAGATGAATCTAATAGATTTCTTTGACTGGGTGACCAAAGTAGTAGACCAGGGAGGGCTGTGGACATGGCCTACCCAGACATTAGCAAGGTTTGGCACAGTCCCACACAAAAGATTAATAGTCAAATTAACCAGCCTGGGAGTGGGTCCCAGGGTGGTAGCCTGGGTAAAACATTGGCTGGACAACAGGACACAGAAGGTAATTGTAAATGGAGTCCACTCTGAAGAAAGAGGGGTTACTAGTGGGGTACCGCAGGGTTCAGTATTGGGTCCAGTCCTTTTTAATGTCTTCATGAGTGACATTGCAGAGGACTGGAAGGAAAAGTATGCCTTTGCAGATGACACAAAAGATCTGCAACAGGGTTGATACACAAGGAGGCATGGAAAGGATGAGAAGGGACTTGGCAAGGTTGGAGGAAAGGTCAGAAGTATGGCAGCTAGGATTCAATGCAAAGAAGTGCAAAATAATGCACCTGGGAAACAAGAACCAAGGGGAAGAATACACAATGGGGGGGAGGTAGTAACAACAACAAAAAAGGAATGGACCTGGGGGTAATCATATCAGATGACCTTAAGGTTAGCAAGCAATGTGAGAAGGCAGTAGGGAGGGCTGAGGATATAATGGGATGCATAGGGAGAGGCATCAGCAGCAGAAAATAGGAAGTTGTTATCCCTCTGTACAGACAGTTGGTGAGACCCCATCTGGAGTACTGCGTCCAGTTCTGGAGACCCCATCTCCACAAGGACATAGACAGGATAGAGGCAGTCCAGAGGAGGGCAACTAAAATGGTGCAGGGTCTGCAAGAGAAGCCATATGAGGAGAGACTAAAGGAGGTTAATATGTATACCCTTGAGGAAAGAAGGGAGAGGGGGGACATGATAGAAACTTTTAAGTACCTCAGTGGAATCAACAAAGTCCAAGAGGGTAGCATCTTTCAGAAAAAGAGACGTGCAAGAACAAGGGGACACAATTTAAAGATAGAAGGGGGTGGTTCAGGGGCAATGTGAGGAAGTATTATTTCACAGAGAGGGTAGTGGATGCATGGAACAGCCTTCTTGAGGAGGTTGTGGGGTCTAAAACTGTGGGAGAATTCAAGAATGCATGGGACAGACATAAGGCAATTCTTGTGGGGGGTAGGAAGAAATAGGCTGTTGGTTAACTAGGATCTGCGGCCTATCCTGTAGGTAGGGAAATGGGCAGACTAGATGGGCCAAGCGGTCCTTATCTGCCGTCAAAGTCTATGTTTCTATGTCCAATCTTGATTTGTATTGTATATTTTTTAGAGCAGAAATGTGTCTCATGTATCGGTGCTGGGCTTTTTCTAGTAAGTCAATATCTTTTTTCAGACCTAGACTACAAAATTGGAAACAATAATCCAAATGTGGCCTAATGTATGCTTTATAGAGAGGTAACATTACTTGCTTTGTTTTGTTAGTAAAGTATCTCCTAATGCAGTTTGTCAAGTGATTTGTTCTCATAGCCACTTGTCTGCATTGGTTACTGTTTTTCATGTTACTAGTAATTATCACCCCTAGATCCCTGAATTCATCCACTTTCTATAACTCTTTACCATAAATCTTATAATTTTGTTTTGGATTGTTCTTACCACAGTGCATAATGACACATTTGTCTAAGCTAAACTGCATCTTGTTTTCATCTGCCCAGTCAACAATACAATTCAAATCCTTGACCATACTAATTTGGCCCTCCTCGAATTAACCCTGCCACCCAATTTTAAAATCATCTGTGAATTTAATCAGTTTATTTTCTCCTAGTATTTGAAGGTCATGGACAAATAAATTAAACAAAAGTACTCCCAGGACCGATCCCTGAGGGACCGCACTGGTCACACTTCCATCAGTAGACAGTGAATCATTTATTCGAAAACATTGTATCATGTCTGTTAACCAGGCAGATATCCATGTAACTAGTTTGATGTCGATTCCTAGACCTAATAGCTTATCTATTATACCTTTATGCGGTAGTGTCAAAGGCTTTTTTGAAATAAAAAATTACGTCCAATACCTCATATTGGTCCAAGTTTTTGTAGAAGTCTATTAAATTTGTGTTGCAGCTCCTATTTTTGGTAAAGCCGTGCTGTGACTTATCTATCAGACCATGGTGCATTATTTCAGTCGAGATCTCATCCTTAATTTTTCCTTCTATTATCTTGCATACGATGAATGTTAGATTCACTGGTCTATAGTTTGGTGTGGTTTTACTACCTTTCTTGTAAAACAGGACTACATTGGCTCTCCTCCAGTCCTTTGGTACATGCCCTTCATTAATAGATTTGTTACCAATAATGGCAATAGGTAGAGCCAGTTCACTAGCCAATTCTCTCAAAATACATGGGTGCAAACTATCCGGCCCTGGTGATTTATTATAATCCAATGTTGAAAGTTTAGCCTGAATGTACTCTGCAGATCTTGATGTTACCTTCAGGCAATAATGACACAAGCTAAACTGGACATAGTAGCAATTAGAGAGACATGGTTTACCAGTAACCACACTTGGGAGGCTTCAGTACCTGGCTATGTACTGTTCAGAAGAAACCAAGGTGCAAAAAGTGGGGGTGGAGTGACCCTATATGTCAATGAAAATATCAAAGCTACAGAAGTTCAGAATACACATAAGGAGCCAGAAGAACTGTGGGTCACCCTGGAAACAGGAAATGGGACAGCCATAAGAACTGGGGTTGTCTACAGATCCCCAGACCAGGGGGAGGACATAGACACATTACTGTTAGAAGATATACAAAACATAACAGCTAAAGGGGAGGTTCTGATAATGGGAGACTTCAACATGCCAGATACAGATTGGTCAATACCAGCTGGAACATCTGCCAGAAGTAGACACATGGTGGATTCCCTGCAGGGGGAAGGTCTCAAACAACTGGTACAACAACCCAAAAGAGACAGGGTTACCTAGATCTAGTACTGACTAACAGGGAAAGGATCACAGATCTCCAGGTAGAAGGTCACCTGGGGACCAGTGACCATCATATGGTATGGTTCAGTTTGGCCACAACAACTAAATCATCCCATTCCAAGGCAAAAATATGGGATTTCAGAGGAGCTGACTTTGATAAGATGGCCAACCGAGTTAAGCTAGCCCTGGCAAAAAGAAATACAGGTGAGGGGGTACAGTCAAAGTGGGCAAACATTAAGGATGCAATACTTGAAGCAACATCCCATTGTGTTAGAGAGAAAAGGTAGTGCAAAAGAAGAAAACCACTTTGGTTCTCAAAAACAGTAGCAGAAAATGTCAGAGCCAAAAGGCTGGCCTTCAGGAAATATAACTGAACACAACGGGATGAGGATAGGGAGGCATACCAAACTTCCCTAAGGGAAGCAGGGAAGGCAGTAAGGCAGGCAAAGGCCCAAACTGAGGAAACACTAGCACAAACAGTGAAAGAAGGTGACAAGACTTTCTATAGATACATTAGTGAAAGGAGAAAGTCCAGAGGGGGTATTGCTAAGAACAAAGGAGATAAGGGTGTGTGTGAGGAGGAGGACCATGTAAAAGCATCTATCCTAAATAGATACTTCTGCTCACTATTTACTGAAGAGAAGTTAGGGCAGGGCTCACAGCTCAGCACCATGGACACAGGGGGGAGGGAGTTGAGCTCTAGTCCCTTCACAAAAGAAAGGGTCCTACAAGAGCTCAATAAGCTCAGGGTGGACAAGGCAGTGGGACCTGATGGCATACATCCCAGGGTACTAAAGGAGCTAAGGGTGGAACTAGCAGAGCCATTATCAGAACTGTTTAGTGAGTCTCTGAGCACAGGAGAGGTGCCAGAAAACTGGAGAAGGGCTCACATGATCCCACTCCACAAGAGTGGTAGCAGGGAGGAGGCAGGGAACTATAGACCAGTCAGTCTTACCTCAGTAGTGGGCAAGATTATGGAGGCACTCCTTAAGGAAAGGATAGTGCAACACCTGGAATCCATAGGAGCACAGGATCCAAGACAGCATGGGTTTACAACAGGAAGGTCCTGTCAAACTAATATCATAGATTTCTTTGACTGGGTAACCAGAGTGGTGGACCAAGGGGGAGCAGTTGATGTCGCATACCTTGACTTCAGCAAAGCTTTCGATACTGTTCCACATAGAAGATTGATTAATAAGCTGGGTAGGCTCAGGGTGGGTCAGAAGTTGGTCAACTGGGTGACAAACTGGTTGACAGGCAAAAAACAGAGAGTGGTGGTAAACGGTATACAGTCAGAAGAGATGCAAGTCACAAATGAGGTACCTCAGGGTTCAGTCCTGGGGCCAGTCCTCTTCAATATCTTCATCAGTGACATTGCAGATGGACTGGATGGTAAGGGTTGTCTGTTTGCAGATGACACCAAGATCTGCAACAGAGTAGATGATCCAGATGGGGTGGGCAGAATGAAAAGAGATCTGGATAAACTAGCAAAATGGTCAGAAGAATGGCAACTGGGGTTTAATGCAAAGAAGTGCAAGATCATGCACATAGGGAAGAGAAATCCTGAAGCCACCTATAGGCTGGGAGGGGAGTTGCTGGCGGTCACAAGGGAAGAAAGAGACTTGGGCATCATCACCTATGACCTGAAATCATCCAAGCAGACCACTAAAGCAGTAGGTAAGGCTAAGGGGATTTTAGGGTGTATTAGTAGGGTATCACAAGTCGGAAGAGAGAGATAATAGTCCCTCTTTACAAGACATTAGTTAGGCCCCATCTGGAGTACTGCATGCAGTACTGGAGGCCACACCTTCACAAGGACATTAACCAAATTGAGGCAGTCCAGAGAAGGGCAACCAAAATGGTGCAGGGACTGCATCAGAAAAGGTATGAGGACAGATTAACGGACCTCAGTATGTATACCCTAGAGTAAAGGAGGGAGAGAGGTGATATGATCGAAACATTCAAACACCTTAAGGGCGTTAACAAGGTGAAAGAGTCTAACATGTGTCCGTATAAGAAAAATAGCAGGACAAGAGGACACAGCATGAGATTAGAGGGAGGCCGATTAAGGGGTAATGTGAGGAAGTTCTTTTTCACAGAAAGGGTGGTGGATGCATGGAATAGCCTTCCTCAGGAAGTGGTGTATATGAATACAGTGTAAGAATTCAAACAAGCATGGGATAGGCATAAGGGAGCAATACAGGTGAGTATGAATAGATAGGCCATTGACAGAGCAAAGGCCGATAGCACATTTATAATGTAGAAAAAGAAATGGGCAGACTGGATGGGCCTTGCGGTCCTTATCTGCGGTAAACTTCTATGTTCATGAGGTCTGGCTGTGTTCCCCCCCCCCAATAACATTTTGTGTGTTGTCTTTCTGAGTGTTCACAGAACAACAATAATTGTTGAAAATACCCATTTCCTCTGGTTCACTAGTGAGTCCCATTTTGAATCAGTGGACCAATAACTCTGGTAGACCCTCTTTTGCTGTTTATGTAAGAGTAGGAGCCCTTCATGTTATCTCTGGAGTGGGCCAATCGAAGTTCAGTTTCCCTGTGTGCTTTTTTGATAGACATCTTTAGTTGTTTGAGTGCCATTTTATATTTTCTAACATTTACCTTTGTTTGTGTCGTTTTCATAACTGAGAAGAGATGTTTCATTTTATTTACTAATCTTTGTATTTTATGATTAAACCATAAGAGTTTCTTGCCTTTTCTGTTGTATATTATCTTATTTGGGATACATTTTTCCTCCAGTACTTTAATTGTGTCTGTTAGTAGCATCCAAGCAGAGTCTGTGTTTAATGCTGATATTATTTTTGGAAGGTCATATTTATGTAACTTTTCTTTTATTGCTTCCAAATCTGCTTTATTATAGTTTTTAAAGATGGTGGTGCCTCTGGTGAATTTTTTTCTTTTTATCAACTGTAAAGCAGACAATGTTGTGATCACTGTTTGACAGTGAGGCGTTTATTTTAATATTACTAATTTCCATAGGTTTGTTGGTTAAAAGAACATCAAGTATCGTGTTGCCCCTAGTTGGCTCTGTCACCAATTGATTTAACTCTAGGGATTATCTCAAGGGAATTAACAAAGTACAAGAGGGTAGTATCTTTCAGAAAAAGAGATGTGCAAGAACAAGGGGGCACAATTTGAAGATAGAGGGGGGACGGCTCAGAGGTAATGTTAGAAAGTATTTTTTCACAGAGAGGGTTGTGAATGCATGGAACAGCCTTCCTGAGGAGATTGTGGAGTCAGGAACAGTGGGAGAATTCAAGAATGCATAGGACAGGCATAAGGCAATTCTAGTGGGGGGTAGGAGGAAGTAAGCTGTTGATTAACTAGAATCTGCAACTTATCCATCAGGTAGGGAAATGGGCAGACTAGGTGGGCCAAGCGGTCCTTATCTGCCATCAATTCTATGTTTCTATGTTAAACAAGTCTACTGTTTTCTAGTCCTGGGCACAATTTGTTAGGCACTCTGTCCAGTCTGTTTGGCAAGTTTAAATCCCCCACCAAAATGATATTCCCTTTATCTGTCATTTCTGAGATTTGCTCTAATAAGACATCAGTAGAATGTGCACTGTTGTTTGGAGGTCTATAGAATGTTCCCAGAATAAACTTTTTGCCAGAGAGCCCTGTTACATTTAACCAAATAGATTCCACCTCGACCCCATGTGTGTCTTTTGTTTCCAGCTGGTGGCATTCTATGCTGTCTTTAGTGTAGATGGCTACACCACCTCCCTTGCTCCCATCCCTTTCTCTACTAAATAATTGGTAACCATGTATTACTTTACTCCAGTCCCTAGCATTATCCCAACATGTTTCTGGTATACAGACAAAGTCCGTATTGTTGGTACCAACAATGGCTGCTAGTTCTGCCAACTTATCCCCATTCAGGCTGCATGCATTAAGGAACATGATGTTCATGGCTTTGCTACCTCTGTATGACTTTTGGTTGTTGGCAGTTTTGTAAATATGCAACTTTAAACCCCTCGCCTCAGAGTTAATTAATTTAAATGTGATGTATCTGCTCTTGCCAAACTTTTAACCCCAGGGTCCAGCTGCCCTTATAACTGAGATGTAATTCAATATACAATATAGGTCTGTTTTATTCCAAAAATTATCACAGTGTCTTACAAACTTAACATTTCAATCCCTTGCCCAGGTTCGTAGCCAGTGGTTGAACAGACATATTTCCTGTTGCCTTTTTAGGTGAGCCCTGGGCACTGGTAGTACCTCAGAGAATATTATTTCACACTCTTTGCTTTCCAACTTATCTGTCAGATTAATTAAATCTTTGGTAATTTCACTATCCTTTTTCTTCCCAACATCAGTGGCCTCTCACCAGCTCCCCGGAGTGCATTATCATCTATTTTTGTTATACTACTGTCTCCAGCCCCAGAGTGATTGCACGCCACCATATTTTCTTTGTCATATTTGCAGCTAAAACTATTGGCGTATTTGATAATAGTCTCCCAGAACTAACAGTTTTCTTGGGGATTCCCTCATTGTGTTCTCTGTTCTGGCTACCATAGGCCCTTCGCTATCCATGTCTATAATATTCTCTGTATAATCTTTGGCTGGGGGTATATTTATTGGATAACAAAATGTTATTCCTACCAGTAGTAATGTTGCTTAAGCCATGGCCCACTGGCCACCAGAGTTGTAAAGGCACTTGACTGAAAGGAAGGACAGGGAGCACAGGTGCAGAGGATGGAAGGCTGGCAATCATAGGGGACTCTCTAATTAGGGGTATTCACTGGGGAAGGAATGGGGGCCCAAATGCAAGCAGGAGGATGGTTTAAATGCCAGGGATGACAGTGGGCAAAGGTGGGCCCAAGAATAAGGGAAATAGTAAGGAAGATTGAAGGAAAACCTAATTTAGTTATGCATTTGGGAACCAATGACCTATCTGGAGAGGAGGTTGAGGTAGTGCAAAGTAGGTATAGGGAGTTAGGGAAGATCTGCAGGGAGGAAGAAGTTTGCAGGCCTTCTCAGAGGTGATACCAGTACCAAGGGCCAGCACAGCCAGGAAAATAATAAAGGATTTTAATGACTTGCTGAGGAAATGGTGCAGGGAGGAAATATTTATCTGTATTGGGGACTGGGAGGAGACCCGGTCAAACAAAGCACTTTTTTCACCAGACAGGCCACACTTCAGTAGGAAGGGTTTGAGGGTACTCGGGGACAAACTGGGGGAATACATAACCACTACACTTAATTTAAACTACTGAGGAAGGGGGTCAGCGGGCATGCAGGCCCACAGACTCCAAGAGGAGGAGGTCAGTGAACCCTCCCCCCCTACAGTGATGGAAGAGTTCTGGAGGGAGGAGGAGGAGGAGGTGGAAGGGTTGAGATTACATTTAACAAAGGGTTGAGGGGGTGAGGAACACATAAGGGTACATGGAGGAGTGCACACAGAGGAAATAAATGTGAATAGAAGGAAGAGAAGAAAGGTCAGATTCTAGGTGGAGAGTGGTGTCTCTGAATGTGCAGAGTCTTGGAAATAAGACAGATGACCTACAGGCACTATTAGCAGACAGGAGGGTGCACATAGCTGCAGTAACTGAGACTTGGGCAACATCACACCATAACTGGGACATTGCAATCCCTGGATGTAAACTATACAAGAGGGACAGGGTAGTCAGGAAGGGGGGGGAGGGGTGGCAGTTTATATTAGGGAGGGAATAACTTGCATGAGGGAGGAGTCCGAGGAAGGGGAGGCGGAGGCATAATGGGTTCAGCTGAGGTCCAATAGAGGGAGAAAGGTGAGGTTGGGGGTGGTTTACAGACCACCCAGTCAGGATGAGGAGAGGGACAGGGAACAGAGCTCACAAATATTGGAAGCTGTGGGGGAAGGAGAGGTGGTAATTGTGGGGGACTCCAACCTGCCTAAGGTGGACTGGAGGATACCATCCACAACATGTACTAGGAGTCAGGTGATTCTGGAAGGACTGCAGAGTGGGTTCCTGACTCAGGGTGTCACTGAACCAGCAAGAGCCGAGGCAATTCTTGATCTGGTGCTCACAAATTGGGAGCATGTACAAGAAATAATGGTCATGGAGCCACTAGGTGGAAGTGACCATTGCTCAGTGTGGTTCCAATTGGATATGGGCAGGGAAAGCATCCCAACTAAGACCAAAATCTTGGCTTTCAGAGGGCAGACTTCAGGAAAATGGGTGAAGTGCTAAGGAGCCATCTGGCAGGCATCAGAGGAGATATGGGGGTGGACCAAAGGTGGTCCACCAATAAGGAAGGAATTCTGGTTGCCACAGATGAGTGCATTAGGCTCAGGGGGAAGAACACAAGGGCCAAAGTGCCCAGCTGTTTCAGTTCTGGGCTTGCCCAGGCAGTAATGGAAAATATGTTGGCCTATAGAAAATTCAGGAAGACCAAGCGAGAGGTGGACAGGAAAAATTACCTAAGGTTGGCTAGTGAGGCAAGTAAAGAAGTCCAGTGAGCAGAGGCACAGAAGGAGCTGCAGATAGCTGAAGGATTTAAAAAGGGGAGAAGGCTTTTTTTTGCTATATAAGTGAGAAAAGGGACAAGAAGGAAGGGATTGTTAGGCTTAAGAAAGGGGTGGAGTGGGTGGAGGATAATGAGGGAAAGGCAGAAATACTAAATGAATATTTCTGTTCTGTCTTCTCCAGGGAGAAGGATGGACCAGTGCCTTCAGGAGGGAAAAGAGGAGCAGTGGAGAGGGGAACACAGATGATGTGATAAAGGAGAATAGAGTGAGAGAGGGGCTGCTGGCATTGAAAGTGGACAAATCACCAGGCCCAGACAGAGTACATCCAAGGGTATTAAAGGAACTGGCTGAGGAGTTGGCAGGGCCACTGGCAGATCTATTTAATAGTTCGCTAGAGTCAGGCATGGTACTTCAGGACTGGAGAACAGCACATGTAGTGCCCCTCCACAAAAGCAGTCCCAAGGATGAGCCAGGGAATTACAGACCAGTCAGTCTGACCTCCATTGTGGGCAAGCTCATGGAGACCGTACTAAAGAAAAGGTTGGTGGAATATCTAGAGGAGCATGGTCTTCGGGATGAGAGACAGCATGAGTTTATGTGGGGGGGGGGGATCGTGGCAAACGAATCTGATTGACTTCTTTGACTGTGTCACTAAGACAGTAGATGGGGCCCAAGCAGTAGACATCCTCTGTCTTGATTTCAGCAAGGCCTTTGACTCTATGCCCCACAAAAGGTTGATCAAGAAGTTGGTGGATCTCGGGGTTGGTGAAAAGATGGCCAGATTGGTGGAAAATTGTCTGAGGGACAAAACCCAGAGGGTGGTTGTGGGGGCAGAGTTGTCTGGCACCAGAGAGGTAACCAGTGGGGTGCTATAAGGCTCGGTGCTGGGGCCGGTGTTGTTCAACGTCTTCATCAGTGATATTGGGGATGGCATTAAGGGAAAAATGTGCCTACTCACAGATGACACCAAGCTCTTCGGGAGAGTGGACACAGCTGAAAGGATACACAACCTACAGGAAGAGCTGGAAAAACTGGGGAGGTGGTCCAGGATCTGGCAGCTTGGCTTCAATGCCAAGAAATGCAGAGTTATGCATATTGGAGCCAAGAATCCCAGGACAGAGTACAACCTGGGTGGAGTACGAGTATCTGCATCAGAGGAAGAAAAGGACCTGGGAATGATGATCACTAGTGACCTGAAGCAGTCCACGCAGTGCAAGAAAGCAGCAACAAAGGCAAACAAGATGCAGGGATGCATATCTAGGGAGATCAGTGGTAGGAGAGAGGAAGTTATACTACCCTTGTACAGGTCACTGGTAAGGCCGCATCTAGAGTATGGAGTTCAGTACTGTGCCCACACCTCAAAAAGGACATTAACCTGCTGGAGAAGGTACAGAGGAGGACTACAAAGATGATAGTGGGTTAACAGGGTAAGGCATATGAGGAGATGTTGAGGGCACTGAACATGTACTCTCTTGAAGACGTTGGGGGGGGACATGATTGGGACCTTCAAGTACTTGAAAAGGATAAATAAGGTTGATAAGAAGAGTCTCTTTAAGCTGAGTGGCAACCATAACATGAGGTAGCACAGTCTTAAGCTGGAGGGTGGGAGGTTTAGAGTAGGGAGGTCAGGGAGCATTTCTTCACAGAGAGGGTGGTGGACACTTGGAATGTGCTGCTGGAAGAGTCCATCTCACTGAAGACAGTTGGCAGCTTTAAGAGAGGCTGGGATAGGCATAGGGGGAAGGTAAGGATCATGGGCAGGGAGGATGGGAGGAGTGGGGAGGGAGGGCAGGGACAGTAGCTCAAGCTGTGGACCCTGCAATATGAGCAGGCTAGATAGACCAAATGGCCTTCTTCTGCTGGCTTCTTCATATGTATGATGTTGAGGCTGTTTCCTGTTGAACATGGAATAAACTTTGTTCGTTTGTGTATTTAAGGACAGACATTGTGAATTTATGCCCCACCCTTTTCTTCCTTTTACTAGATTGAAATTCATACCATTCATTATCTGCGTCATTATTATCAAGTATAATTTTCCTCTTATTGTTTGCTGTGTTTGCCTCTACCAGCCTAGTATTTTGATTTGACTTTGTTAGTGTTGGATAAGCTTTAAGTTTGGTAGCAAGTTCTTCCTGAGTTTTTCCAATGCATCTAATTAATTGTTAAAGACCAACAATTGTTCTTTTAGTTCATTGTTGTTAACGCACTTCTCACGTGTATTTATCACATACAAACTCCTTTTTATACAAGGAATACATAAGGCAGCTATCACATTGGTACCCTATGTCACCATCTAGGGTCATTACCTTGTTTGTCATTTCTAAAACAAACCTGTTGGTACCACTACAAACAGCAATCTGTTCAATGCTAGGATTGCGTTCTGTTATAGAAATCCACCTATAGCCTTATCCTACTAAATATGAACAAGAGTTAACTCCTTAAGGCAACTAATGTCAAACCCTTTTATAACTTTTTCCTGTGAGTTGTTAAACAAGTACAGGGTAGCTTGACGTAAATTAGTTGTTTAAAGACAGGCCTACCTTTCTTGTAGTGCCAAAGTACAAATTTGTACATCTACCACCCCACCTGCCACGTCTGACATGCACAAACATGTGTGTCTCGGCACGTGTCTCCACACATATCTCTGCATGCACCCCACTCGGCTCACCCTGTTCACAGGTGGGTGAGTTTTAAGACTGTCCATGACCCAGAAGACTACCTGTGGTCACTACTGTCTCCCACACAGGGAACTGAATTAACTTACTAAAATTTCATAAACTCTTCATGCAGAGTGCTGACAAGGGGATTGTTTATCACTACCTGAGCCCAAACTTAAAATAAATATCCCCAGTTGAAGTAGTAGTTAATTGTGGACTAAACAAACTACCAGCACTTCTTCCTGCCTCATACAGGCTACACGCAATCTGCCAAACTGAATGTTTAGCTTCCAAAGTAATAAAAGACCAAGTGGCTGTCGCCTGTCTCATGGTGCTAACCATCCCACAGGGCAGCCCTCACTTCTAAAATCAACAGTTTGGGAGTATGACACCTCAAATTTACTGAAGCAATCTTGCAATCTGTTTGTAAAAATATCAGTTAGGGTCACTCTGCTTGAACATTGGAAACCAGTGTTCTGGCTAATAATTTAAAATGTGAGTATGACATCTTTCTAAGAGTCACATCCATTCCGAATCCCCACTCATGGTCAAAAGGGCCAGCAGCAGAAACTGTTAGATATGGGAAGTGGTGGATTTAGATGGTTTGTTGAATTAATGCAGTCACCTGATACATTCCCAGGTACTGGCACGTCTTCAATAGCACTGCTCACACGACTACCAACAAACGAACGACACTGCCTGAGCCATTACATGTGCACGCTAAACTGCTGCTTGCTCATCTAAGTTCTGTCCAAATATCACAAATCATTGGGGGAGATGATTGCCCTCAGTTGTCATCCATTTTTCATTATACCAGACAGTGGCACTGCCATCAAAGCAGCTTGTGTAGAGTGCCAGAGAGGAGGACATGGAAGTGGAGCTGTCAGAGCAGGGACATGGGAGTGAGGAGGCGGCAGAAGGGAAGCACGTGAGGAGGAGACAAAGACATTACAGAGGAAAGCACATGATTCATGCATGCAGAAAGAAGATCAGGGGAAGAAGTAGTGTTAGAAGAGGAGGAGCAGTGGTAGAAGGCGAATAGGAAGGGTATGAGGATGCAGAAGAGGAGAATGAAGAATAAGAAGAGGTTGAAAGTCTGCTGTCGGTTACATCACCTACTAGTGGTGATGAGTATGACATGGAGGCATGGAGGCTACCACAGGGGGTGATGGCAAAATTAAAACAGATAATGAAAAAGAAAAAACAAACAAAGCAAGTTTCCCAGACAGGGAAATCTAAAGTCCAGTCCTGCACCCAGCCCCCTGAGCATAATTATCCCCATTATACTGTACTACTTTATGACTTGCTGCTGCCTTTCCTGGCCATCCCCAGCCACATCATACTATAGTAGCAGAAAAAAGAAGCCATCTCATAGTTGCTGCCTAATTCTTCTTGAAGTCCCTCCCACCAGCAGTCCACTCATATAGCAAAAAGATAAAACAAAGAAATATTATGCAGTGTGGTAGAATTTTACAGATAATATCATATCATGCTGCATAATCAGTCAGGGTCAGTCTACTCAAACATTGGGAACCTATTGTAGCTGATCATTTAAAATGTGAACATGACATCTTCCTAACAGCCACATGCATTCCAGTCCCCATTCTGGTAAGCCGGACCAGCTGCAGCAGTGACAGTGAAGTATGGCAAGTGATGGGATTAAATAGTTTGATCAACTAATTCAGCCACTGTGGTAGCCATAACAGCCAACTTATGCACCCCCAGGTAATGACTCTGCTTCAAAAGCATCACTCCAACCACCACCAACAAAACAAGCTACAATGCCCAGCCATTTCTTGCCTGCACCAAAGTGGTACCTACTCACCCAATGTCTGTCTGAATGACACAACTCATTGGAAAAATGGTGGCCCTTGATCTTTAGTCATTCTCCATCATAAGATACTAGCTTTTGATGACTGTTGCATGAAGTTAAGCTCGAATGCAACATTCCATGATGCTTCACATTTTCTAGGTATGTTCTCTGCAGTTTTGTTTGTACAAGGGTGTAAGCACACAGATGGTGACATTTCTGAAGGAAGCGGAGGGGGGGCATTATATACATTTCACTATTGATGTCTGGAGCAGTAGTGCAAACCAAAGCCCCCTAAATGTAACTATGCATTGGATTGTGTCCCATTCCCTTCTAGTCTCCACCACCACATGCAGCTTCAGGAATTATAATGATGCAGACAGTCTCATAGATTGGTAGCACACTCGCCTCTGAGGCCGGGAGACCAGAGGGCTGTGGGTTCAGTTCCCACATCTGCCACTTGGGTTAATATCCCAGTACTGACACTGTAGAGCAGCATGAGAGGGGTGCTGCACTTCTGAAGTGCCATCTTTCGGATGAGACGTTAAACCGAGGTCCCATTTGCCTGGATTGGTGGTAGTTCAGGTGGATGTTAAAGATCCCATGGCACTTATCGAAAAGAATAGGGGAATTTCCCCCGGTGTCCTGGCCAAATTTCCCTCATTCACTAAAAATACCACCAACCGCTTAATCTGGTTCAAGGTCAGTTGGCATTCATCTGTATCCCCCTCCCCCAGGTCGTGCCTGAAAATAGGCAGGATTTGTCTAGTGCACTTACCTGGTCAACAAAAACTAAATAAATAAAAATAAATAAATAAATAGAGGCACACCAGTAGAGCAACATAATGTGTCAGTCATGAAGGGGAATCACAGTGGGGAAACATTCTGTCATTCATCCAATCATTGATAGGCGTCTGGATGTACCCTCTTTATCTGAGGAAGGGAATCTTTGTGAAGAAATCTGGTAGTGAGTCATGCACTTGACAAGCATGTACAACTAAAAGAAACATTTGACATTGTATGAGACATCACTAGATATTTCCATCGCTCCCCCAAATGTGCTGAGTTCTTCTTCCATTACCAGTAGAAACACAGTGTTCCTCAGGATTGCTTACTTAAAGACATTTTCACAGCATGGAACTCTGTAGTTTTTTATGGTGGAGATATTCATGGGGGAAAAGCTATGTTTCAGGCTACAGTATTTAATGATGTGGCCTGTTGGGGGGGATATCTGTCATGGGTCATTGGTGTGTTCTGCAAAATCTTGTTCCACTTCTGTGACCATATGAACAGTGCTGATGACTCTGCTGAAAGGTGCTGAATCAGCAACCTTTAGCATGGTTATTCTCATGGTGAGTCTATTTTAACACATTTCCATTATTGTCTTTTACAGCAACCTAACAAAGCAAGGCTAGCACTGGTGCTGGTGGTGGTAGCTGTGGTGTCACTGGTGGCAGTGGCAAGAATGACAGCAATGATGGTGGTGGTTGAGGAGTGGGGGTGGTGAGACCACTAGTTCATCTGAGTTAACAAAGCAGCAGTATGCAATTTCCAGTAAAGAAGTGACAGAGTTGTTTCTGACACAACTTGCAGACAGGTTTGGTACCATTAGCCTTCATACGCTATATGGATGGCAACACCTCTGAATCCCAGACATAAAGATGTGTTCATTTTCACTGGATGCATAGACTACATTTGCAGCCACTGATATGATTGTATATTTCCTGTAATTTCTGTTACATCTCTTGAGAAATTTCCTGTCTGCCTGCAGTACCACTCTATGACCATCAGACAGATTTCCTTAAGAAATGTTGTAAAATATCGGGAAATATCAAAAACAGAAAGTTTTGCAGACACTTATGATTGAGCAGCAAAGACTTTGAAAATTCTAGCAAGAATGTACATACACAACCAGTGTTGGGTAAGTTACTTTTTCTATTACTTTCTATTATGTTTGAAAACTTGTTCCAGGAAGCTCAGTGCAGTCACTAGCAAGGATGGGGAAGTACTAGAGAAAGTAATGCACCTTACAATTATAGTTACTTATTTCTTTTTATACAAAAACAACACAAAAATCATAAATAACTGTAACAGATTACATTTCTGAAAAGTAATAGGTTAGTTACTAGTTACTTTCAAATAAATGTGATCAGGTACAGTTACGTATTTCTTTTGTATAAAAACACAATTGTAACTGTAAGGTGTATTACTTTTTCCAGTACTTCTCCATCCTTGCTAGTGACTGCACAGAGCTTTCTGGAACAAGTTTCCAAAAGAAATAGAAAAAGTAACTTACCCAACATTGTACACAACCTCTTGGTCCTACTGCTCCTCCTTTTTTGCTGACTTGGCTTGGTGCCAGTTTCAGGCATCAGTGTACTATGCAAAAGGGAAGCTTGGATAGGGATGATCTTTAGAAAACCTAGGGCTTGTGGGAGCTTTTAGATGCTGAATGCTGGCACCACTCAGACATTTTGGAAAAAGGCTTGGATCTGTTACCAGACTACATGATGCAGAGCTGAACAGGAAATGCTGGATGTGCTACAACCATCCAACAATGAGAACAATATTTCAAGGTAGCTGTCAGACCCAGACAGGAGGACATCTCAGGCAAAACACAAAAGGTGGCACTGCCTCCAAAATGAGATGAGTATTTCAACAAATTTAGAAAGTTACATTCTCTCAAAAAATGTCAGCAGAAAGGTACTATGACAGAATAGAATAGGGTTTATTGTTACACTCATCTGTGAACAAAAAATGATACATGACCCCTGGTGTTTCGCCTTGTTCTGAGGCTTCATCAGGGGTAGTCTTCAACAACTTGCACATTGTCCTCAACAACAAGTGCAATATAGTTAGGTATGCCACTGAGCAAACAGAGTTGGTATCAATTAAATAAGCCCCATCAACTGACCCACCCACCATGAATGAGGCTGCAACAAAATGAGCGACCTGACCAGCCATATGCCCAGGACTGCACGGTAATGTTCTCTAGTCTGACCTCTTTTCAGTACAACTACTACAGTTTTTGTTACCATTGGGCAGTGTCTGTATTCAGACTAAGTTCAATAGATGTAATAAATATATATATATATATATATATATATATATATATATATATATATATATTACATATACTGAATATATATATATATATGTGTGTATATATATATATATATATATATATATATATACAGTATATATATATATATAGTGTGTGTGTGTAATTCTCAAGAGATGCATGTGCTGAAGTGGGTACTGTGCTTATAAACTCAAACATTTTTTAATGTAAAATGTGTCATTTTTGTGTAGTTGGACTGTTGCTATATAGATTATGTTAGGCTGGTGACAAACTATGCATTTACTGAGAATTAATGAGTGGTCAGGTGATGTGTCTCAACCGATAAAGTTGCTAGGATTCTGGATAATGCTGAAGTCCATTTTATAAATATATATAAAACTATGTCTGTCTGTTTATCCATAAATATAAAATATTGTGAAGGGCAATACAATGCCCTACATTTTATGTCTTTTTTATTTATTTTATTTTTTGTTTTGTTTTGTGATGCATAACTTGTTTTTCATTGGGTGAGTACTATATAATTTGAAAATCAGTGGAGTCAGAGAATATAGTAATTAAGGTAAAGCAATGACTAGTGAGGGGTGCATGCCTTTATACAGGCAGTGAATAGTAACTTTTACTCTATAGCGGACACTGGACCATGACAGTCTTAGTGGCTTTTCTGGACTGTCACAACACCTCAACAGTAATCCACAGAAGATGCATGCCAACACCACTTGCTACAAGCAAGCTACAGTAATTAGAATTCATTGCTAACCTCAAGGCTTTTTACACCTTCTGTTTGTGGTTCACTTTACCCCTTGCCAATTACTAACCTGGGAGCTGAAGTGGTTCAGTGAAATTCTCAAAGCTTAACTGAGTTTATGGGCCTCAACTTGAAGCCCAACCAAAGCTGCCAGTGGCCCACTTCTGTCACCCTTATTAGGTGGTTGAAGGCACTTGGCTGCACCTTGTGCCTTACAACCCACCTGGGGCATGCAGCAACATAGCATTGTTGAACGTCCTGCTGTGTGTTATTGCTTACATATTCATTTCATAATGAATAAAAGGTGCTGATAAGAAGTACACTCTTCAAACCTTTGTAGTAATCAAAACCAAATGAATAGCTGGGTGTACAACAAACACTGTTGTAGAGTCTGAATAACAGATTGGGGTTAAAAGCTGCTTTCTATTAGATATGATTGCAAGCAAGCAACCACCCTGTTAAATCAGATATGCTGAGCCAGAAGTTGAGATGCGGCTCCTTTTCTGTAAAGGTTTTTTTTTTTTTTCTTTGTTCCCAATAACTAATAACATGTGTTTTTATGAATCTGCCTTGGAGGTCAAGAAGTTGAGGCTGATGTGGTTGAGTCAGCTAGTACTGGTGCCAGAGTCCTTTTGTTCATGACTTCATGGGGCATTAGGGTTTTCATAGCCGCCTAACTACATATCAAGCCCATAGCAGGTCTCCACATAGTAAATCACACAGCATTTTAGAATGACAGCAGGCCAGACTATACAGGGGAGCCCTCAGGGGAACACGGGGTGACTGCTTGACATGTCTGTTAAAGACTGGCATAATAGACAGGTCAGGGAGTAAGCCCACAGGGATTGTCTTGCCATGCTCATGTGGTTAGCTGGCTCAGAGACAGTCTCATCTAAAGTCTTTAAGGAAACATTGAACTCCCCTTCCTTGATATCCAGTAAAGTACAATCACTGGCAGTTTTTTTCTGAAGTGAGGCCCCTGTGAGTCTGAGATCAGCAGCATTTGTCTTGTGCCATTGTTTTTTTTTTTTTTTCTGAGTCCCCAAGTTAAGAGCCAAAGAGAAGTAAAACGTATTTTCTTTCTGGCTGAATTTCAAAGAAGATAAAAACCATTTGTATTCTTTTAGTCGTCAGTGGTTATCTAAAAAAAAAAAAAAAGAATGTAGCATCTTAAGGCTTTTAGGATATTTCACCTAAGGTCAAGTATAGACAAATATCTTATGGGATTGCATGCCAAATATCTTCATTATATAATCTGATTAACTTTTAACCTTATGAAAAAAAGCATTGCTTCGTTGTGGTCTTACACCTAAACGTATCATAACATATACGCACAATGCACAAATCACAGCATGTAACTTTAGCTGGCAAGTGTTCTAATGTGCATGTGCCTGTCAAAGTGTATGATGCTGTTCTGTTTTTTGTCCTTGCTGACGGTTATTGTATCTTAATGGGTGCAATGCTGTGCTAATGATCCTTGTGTATATAAATTCTTCTTGTTGTGAGCAGACACCATAGAGCCACATAAAAATGTTTGCCTTAATTTCCCTACAAAAAAAGAACTCAGAAACCAGACTAGGCCATGCAACAGATTTTTAAAGGTAGAGGAACCCAATAAAATTACCAGCTCTTCACAGCATGTGTTTGCTTCCTTATGCTTGTGAGGTGTAGGTGAAATGCTCTAAGTAAACCGACAATATATAGAAGACAGCTAATAAGGATTTATGCAGAACCAACTTCAATAGATTAGTGAAGCTGAAAAAGACCCCTGGCAGTTGACACCCTTATACAACAAAGGTCTCAGTGCCACATGTGCTTTGATTTTTTTGTTTAGTTTAGTTGTACCAGGATAAAAGAAAAAAAAAGAGTTTTTTTGAATGCTAGCATCTATGTGTTCCATGGTTTGTGGATTTATTGCTTAATTTTTTTCTTTCCATCTTCTATTTACGCCACTTGCACCAAGATATTCGGGGGAGGGGGCAGACTTAAGGGGCCAACTTGGCAACACTGCAGAACTGAGGGAGGGGCTTACAACCATGCCTTTTGTCTTCTCAATACCAAAATATGTAACAATTACTTTTTAAATGTTGAACAAATGGCCACCACCTGTAATATAGTCTTTATTTTAATAACAAAAAGATGAATAGGTAGCATTTTAGTATTAAGTAACATTTCCAGAAATATAGCTTTATTTATGCAATGCCTGTGAAGATAGAAAAAAACCCAACAGATATTACTGCAAATTTTCATCTGCCTGGAGCTAGTGGGAAAATGTTTTCATATTATCCCTCTAGGTCCCTCATGGAGAAAAATTCTCACTGTAGATCCTGACTGACTGGAACTGGGAGCTCAAGTAGGATATTTTCCATTTTTAGAACCGTACAGCTGACTCGTGCACCAGCTCCTACTGAACTATAAAGTCCAGGTCCCTTACACAGTCTGCTGTAATCATCATAAATGTATATAAAATCTGTAAGTATAAAAAAAGAAACTCACAAACCCCATACATACTCACAGCAGTCACATAACTCCCATAAGGTTTACTAAGGATTACGCATAATGCTGTACCCCCTTATCAGTCACTCCATGACTCTCTCCAGTGTCGTATAGGCAACATGCTGTCATTCTCCCCCAGTCTCTGACACACCTCTGCCTGGCCCCTCTTCCTCCCCATTAGACCATATTCTTGCTGCCTCACTTTGCACACACGCACTGATGTATTGATGCACACAACAGCATCATGTGACAAACATAGCCACTCATTGATCTGAAAACACAGATTGGTCATCCAAAAATACAGTATTTAAAAAAAAAAACATAAAAAAACCAGAAACTTAAACTAGACGAAAACCTAAAGACATTTCATAAATGAAATACTGCACGGCCCCAGTAGATATAGTTTGATATTTTCCAATCACTCTTGGCTTTGCCTCTCATTATATCATATGGTCAAAGTGTACACAGAAAAAATATCAGATATTTCCATTAGGGTTATGGCATACCCCTTATTCATTATTAGTTGGTTCTGTATATTTAGGCAAAATTTCAACATCATGCAGAATAGTAGTATGCCTGCTTGCAATAAATCACAAACTTTAGATGTACATTCCATGGCACTACAACTAGGGTGGTATTTTGAAAACAATTTATTTTAATCCAACCCCCCCCCCACACACACAATTTATTTGTGTTTGTGTGGGTGGGTGGTTTGTGGGGGCAGCTGAACCAAAATAAATCTTTTTGAAAAATCCCATCCCCAATATGTAGCATTGTGAAACCTGCTCACCATCAACCATTGTGCTCCACAGTGACGTGCATTAGGAAGATCACGCTTCACTCTGTGAGGCTTATGGACACCAGCATGAGGAGAGAAGCACATGCTGCTTCCAAGGCTGTTAGACCACTGAAGCCTCTAACTGACTTCAGCAGGCTGACCTTACACTACATTTGTACAGTGTTGGGTAAGTAACGTTTTCTATTACTTTTAGAAACTTGATCTAGGAAGCTCTGTGCAGTCACTAGCAAGGATGGAGAAGTACTAGAAAAAAGTAATACACCTGACAGTTACAGTTGCTTATTTCTTTTTACACAAAACAATACAAAAATAATAAATAACCATAACAGATGGCATTTATTTGAAAGTAATAGGTTAGTTACTAGTTACTTTCAAATAAATGTAATCGGTTACAGTTATGTATTACTTTTGTATAAAAATACATAAGTAATTGTAAATTTAAGGTGTATTACTTTTTCCAGTACTTCTCCATCCTTGCTAGTGACTGCACATAGCTTTCTAGAACGAGTTTCCAAAAGTAATAGAAAGTAATATAAAAAAGTAACTTACCCAACACTGCATTTGTATGTGTCTGCTAAACTGTTATTGCTGGGGTGGTTTAGAAGATACTGTTTCAGTGACAGAGCTACTGTCTATAAATTTACATGGAGTCTGTCAATGCAGAAAATGACATCAAGGAGTTGCAATAGGGATGGTAAAATAAAACAAGGGATACCGTCCCAAAGCAAAATCCTCCAGCTGCTGTGAAGTTTTCAGTAGCTGTAAACGAATGGGTCTCCACCAGTCCATTCCTCAGTGCCAATACATTTCTTGTTTCACAGGAACAGTTAACATTGCATATATCCTTTCACAGGACACCAATCCAATCTAGTCTACTGACAACCAGGAAAGGAACAGAATTTGATTTTAAAGAATGACTTTCATGCAAACAGTATCCCAAAGAGCTTTACAGTCCAACTGAGAGAGGGGAGATAATGTCGCTGCTGGTTTCAGCGCATAGGGAGATTCAAATAGTAAATAGAGTTTACAGGGAGGTTAAGTGATATGCTTAGGGTCACATAGTGACTGGTCAGGCCTGGGACTGAAACTTGGGTCTCAAGGGGCCTAGTTTTCCAAAGCCAAAAAATAGTGTGTATGCTGCAGGAAAAGCTGCATATCGTGGGTGGTGGTGGTAGTTGTGGGGGGGGGAGTTGTCACGTTGCACTGCAGTGATTCCTACTACATTTGCACACTTTACAGACAGGGTGTAATTTATTGATCTTCTTCACTGCTTTATGGCAGATTGGAGTTTGTTTTTATGCCAGGTATCGCCAGCAGTGTGCAGAGTAGGAAACTCAGTGCCCCTGCATAGAATCTGCTAAAAATAGCAGATTGTTTACAGGGTGCTAGTGGGGAGTAGTTTTTTTTTCTCCATACTGTCAAGTTGTCTGCTGCTGAACCTTCCCTAACCCACTGAAAACTGTGCCTCATAACTGCAGCTTTCTGCTCAAATTGGTAGGCAAAACTGCTCCCCCTACTCCTGGCCAAGTCGGCAAGAGATATTGCTCAATGGTGTTGATGGAACATGTTCTTTTACTCCATTAGAGCTTCTAATCTTCTAAAAACATTTGTGAGTGCACCCACTGGATGACAAACTGCTACAGTAATGGAGATTGGCACCCGTACTACACATGGAACCTTTGGTATGGCTGCAGTATATAAGAGTTGTACAAAAATTGCATGACTAAGTGTATTTAACCTCATGAACCTTATAATAAAGTCATTTTAAAAAAGTAAATTAGCACACAATGACCTTAGTGCATACCTATTAAATGATGCAAAACATTTTCAGTAAACGGTTTAATGGAAGACCACACACTATTGTTAATACCTGAAATTTGAATTTATCTTTTTAGCAATTTTAAACATGGACAACTCCGTAGTAGACCTTGAAACCCTTGAAGCTCTCTATGAGAATGTAAGTATTGCGCATGAACAATGTACACTGAGAAGTCATAATTTTTAAGTTTCATAGCTGGACAAAGAAGAAAATAGAAAGTGATGGGAATTGATAATGTGGGTGTCTTTCAATGCTCAGAATTATGAATGCCTGTTTATTTTAGATGGGAATCATATACCATGGCTCTTCTGAGTTATACAGCACCTGCTTATTAAAGTAGCAGTGCAGCGATGTTGGGAAAAATCATCTGACCTTACTTTTATTATAATGTTTTAGGTGCTGTGAGAGATTCTCTTACTTGTGTATCATTTTGTGCACTTTGAGCAAGAAGACCGCAGAGAAGCTGAGCAGTTCTGGTTTTCCAACTGCATAAGATGAGGGTCCTGTACCATAAGAGAAGTGTCCCACAGAACCCATAAAATTAGTACAAATCACTTAGCTAGAGTGATTTAACAAGGCTATGTTTCTATCAAGGGCTGAGACTGATATAGATCTTGAGAACAAAGCTTGGGAGGTCTGTACAGTGTCATCTCGCCCCGAGAGGGAAACATCAGCCTTGTAGCGTATGGTTGCCCATGCATTATTTTGTGTAGTATATGTCTGAATTCATTCACCTGTTTTCTAACTTTGTCTTGAACTGTGGTAAAATAAATCAGACAATAGTGCAAACAAAAGGATTAGATTAAAAATATTTAAAGAGCTGCTGTACTGCCTAAAACAAATATTAGTTTCTAAAAGTAGTCTACTTAACTTTTATATCTGAGGTACTTTTTCTTTTCCCTTTGGTTAATTAGGAGGTTACCTGACATTAGTAGGTGTGAGGTGTGGAACAGTACTCTGCCTGCCAGCTCACTTCTGTTCCTCCCACTACATCAGTAGCACTGTGACCTCACTGACCATGACATCACAACTGCTTAGGAAGAGCCACTCAGTAACCACCTATTCAATCATTTGAGATTTCCCTGTCGGTGAGGTCACAGGGCTGATGATTTAGTGGGAGGAATAGAACTAGATATGTCAGCTGCCAGGCAGAGTGCTATTCCATTCATCCAGTCCAATACTGTCACATAGAAAACGTTCTAATGAGCAAAAGGAAAAATAAAAATACTTCAAAAATAAAAAGTTACAAATGGCTTCCTCTTAACATTTTTAACAATTTGCTGTCTGCTACTTTTTGGTCCACTAGTTCTTTAACAAATATTTAATGTGATTTAAGAAATAACTACATCAGCTGGAAAAGTTCTAGTTTGTCTTTTGAAAAAACAGTTAGCTTAGGGGGGTTTTAATCTTGGTGATATCTTCTTTATGAGGAATATACAGTGTAGGAAAGCACGAAGGATCCTAATAGACATGGGATCCTATGCTGGTGTACCACTGTAGTGACATAACCACTGTGGCACAACGGCATTCTGACATTACTGTTGTGGTACTGTACATCAACATCTGGAGGGATATGGATTGCCACACACAGCACAGAACCATATACCACAAAAAGTTTTATATTAGATTTTTTCATTTTATAAAAGTGACTAACACTCTTACCCTGTTTCTGAAGCAGAACACTTTTTTAACATTGCTGGTTGCACAACAGAAGAACTGTACACAGCCCTACAAGTCTGAATGCTTATTGGCTGAAATGATATATGGGATATATAATTAACTGTAAAAGACTCCGAATATCTTCCTTTTTCATTTGCTTGCAAAATGTTCCATTTCTATGCTTATTTAAGATCTTTTCAATGTTTTGAATGAGGCTGTCTCAAGAAATAAAGTGACCACTTCCTTAGGCTTATAGGTATACCTGACAAGGGTTAAGCTTAGTGTTAAGTTTAAAAAATAATACAAATATATTTTGCACACATAGCAAACCAGTTAAATCAGTTTTTCTAACATTTTGTTAACTATAACTGGAAAAACATTTTGCGTGTCACAGTTGCATTTATAATGAGGCCTTATTTTATCCTGCTAAAGCAAAGTTTCTTAGTGAAGCTTGACTAACATTAACACACCATGGTTAATGAACTTACTGATTTTAAGAAGCTGGTATATTCACTGCGGTCTGAACTAAAGGATAGTGTCTTAAACAGCTATAGACTACTGGCAACATTTAATTTTCATTGGGGGCCTGCTCCTACCCATTGCACAACTGGGAGGTCTTCTGCTCTGGAGGCCAGCTTTTGAAAAGAGTTCTCTGCAAGTCACCCGTAAAAACCACAAACTCTAACTTTTGGTAATTTGGGATTTGTTTATGCTACTGTACTGCCAGGAGACATATATGGAACCTGTCTGTAATTTGAGCTTGTTTTGGTAAGCAGCCTTATAAGAGGAATAGTGCTGCAAACAGCAGCTTTCAAAATGAAAACTGCCCGAGTGTGGTGCGCATAAATGTGTCAGTTTAGTGAACCCTACTGGCACATTGTTTTCAAATTTAAAATCTGTCTCTTGGAGATCAAGGATTTTTCAAAAGGACTTGCAATTTGTGCGGCAGATAAGGCAGAAAAGTGGTTAGAGCACATGCTTGGGACACAGGGGACCGAGATTCAAAACCCACCAGAGCCAATTCCTCACATTGGGTTCCAAAGCAAGTCACATAATGATCCTGTGCTTCTGTTTTTGGTGGCAGCAGGATCCCACAGTGCACAAGATGTTGCCTCGAAAACTGAGTTGTCCTAGGTAATTACATAAAAACAAAATCAAAAGATTGCCCAGGTAGTCAGGGTTCATTTAGTTGATTTTGGTTGAATTTTACAAACTTTGATGAATCCAAACTTGAAAATTATTCCAGGTTTTTAGATGTTAAA
This sequence comes from Neoceratodus forsteri, assembly GCA_016271365.2. Taxonomy (NCBI): domain Eukaryota; kingdom Metazoa; phylum Chordata; order Ceratodontiformes; family Ceratodontidae; genus Neoceratodus; species Neoceratodus forsteri. Next base: position 23,751,274 of record CM028134.1, on the reverse strand, counting down.
ACACTTCCTAGGCCAAAAATGCTGGAAGTGAATATTCAGAAAGTCAATTTTTTGTATGTTTATATAGGTTAAGTAATTGTGTTACTATAAAATACAGTTAAAATATGCTCCCTTTCTAAAAAAATTTTTAAAGCAGTTAAGTATGACTTCCATTCATGCAAAATGGTATAAGACCTAATTTTCTTCTCTCCCTTTCTAGGAGTCAAACAAGTCCTTGCTTTTTATTTTAGAGGTTTTCATCTCATCGTGGGGGTCAAATACTTTCAAAATTGAGTTACCTGAAAGCAGCAATATTTGTTAGTGGAAAACAATTTCATTGTGTTGTTTTTAGTAATAATGGATTTCTGGCCAAAAAAAACCAAAATATCAATTTTTCTTTTCATTGTAATTCAAGTTAACATTTTTAAAACTTCATGATCTCTGGCCATGTCTACTAAGAATAAATTAAACATTCTGGTATGATGCTGTGCTGTTTACCAACAGAGATGTGTGCTAGCACCTTCCTAATATAGCCACAATATGAATCCCATATATAAAGTCTAGAAGAACCCTCAAGGGAAGGGATTTTTTTTTAAATTGCTAGTGGCAGCCTTCTTTATTGGCTTGCATCATTAATAATTACATTGCTATTAAACATCTTAGAGAAATAACATTATACGGATACTGAATATAATTATATTAGTAATACAGCAATGCTAAAAAAATCTGATTAATTTTCTTGCAGACTAAGAAATACTGCTGTTTGAAGCATTGCCTGCAGTAACTTGTAATGAACTTTCATGGGCAGATGAATACCTCGGCATAGTTTACCAAGGTGTCAACCAACCTAAGAACTTTCTTATGATTTTATAAATTAATAGGGCCTTCACAGGGTGCCTTTTATGGTATAAGAGACTTTGAGCGTGAGGTCTGGGCAAGAGGACTGTGAAGCTCAGCTAAGTGGTTCTGACTGCCCAAACCTCATGAGAGATGCCCCTTATACCCGAAGATAAATTTTATAGATACATATAAACTTCTTATAAATCACTTGAGTTAGCTAGAGTGATTTATAAGTTTTAAGTTACAGTTTTTTGACATTTTAAATTTTAATGAAGCCGTCCTCCCCCAGCTTTGAAGTGGAACACACCACTCCTAACATTCCTGCATGAGAGACCACTGTATACAGTAGTAGTAGTACATTTATTTATAAAGTACCTTCCCTGAAGGTTCAGGGGGCCGTACAAGCAAAACAGGCAGGTAAAAAATAATAAACAAATAAATCAACAGCATTAAATAATAAATAATTTAGTCATTAAAATCTACTAAAATACTTATTGCAGCAGGTGAATGAAGGATAATACCCAGGGATCAAAAATTTGGTCTCCAAATGCCTGTCTGAATAAATAGGCCTTCAGTCCTCTTTTGAAGGCCTCCACTGAGAAACCCTCTCTCAGTTCCCTAGGTAAGGTGTTCCACAGCAAAGGGCCAGCAACTTCAAACATATGATCCCCAGGGGACTTAAACTGGGTCTTGCAACTGAGAGAAAGCCCTCCTCAGAGGAGCAAAGGGGGCACAAGGACCAGAGAGGATTCAGAAGATCTGACAAGCAGCCAGGGCCCACATAGGGCTCTATAGGTTAGTACACCAACCTTGAAAGCACCACGCCACTTCACAGGCAGCCAGTGCAGATCATGCAGGAGTGGGGTCACGTGACTGAACTTTGAAAGGCCAGCCAGTAACCTGGTGGTTGCATTCCGCCCCAGTTGTAAGCATTGTAGGGTATCTCCACTAACCCCAAGGTATAGCACAGTACAGTAGTCCACCCTGGATATCAGGAATGCACGTATTGCTGTTGGCAGGTCTTCAGGAAGGATAAGAGACTTAATCCAACTAATGTTCTTAAAGTAGTAAAAGCCACTCCAGACAACTACCAACATCTCAGCCTCCAGTGTCAGCTGATCAGCAACAATGACCCCCAGATTTTTGGTTCATCCCTATCAGTGCGACAGTCATTTTGTTGACACTGATATGGGCACAGGCAATACCCTGCCTGGCTCTGCAGCACCAGACATTGTGGCTTCCTAGAGCCAGAGCGCATTCATGTTCTGTGGGGGACTTTGCCCCCCCCCGCACTCCCTGGCAGTAAATATAACAAACTTTGTGGTGGGCATGCCCAAAAAGGGAGGAAAATTGCATGGGTACAAAGGACGGCATGAGTGCGGGGTGACGAAAAACCAAGATTGCCCCTGTCACTCTCGCCCTTGTTGTGGCACCCTAATTGCAGTGCCAAAATGTAGTCACAAACTTGATAGGATACCTAGATTTTCCACCTTTGCAGAAACCAACTGTCTGGATGACCCGAGCCTAAGATCTCTGTCTTCCAAGACTACTTCTGTTCCCCCCTGACTCAGCACAACCACCAGCACCTCAGTCATACCCAGGTTAAGTCTTAGCCAGCTGGATTCCATCCATTTCTCAATCTGACAGGCACAAATTCAGCACTTTGACAGCATCAGGTGTCCTGGTTGCGAAAGACAAATACAACTGGGGATCATGTGCATAGCAGTGAAAACCCAGATTGTATTGTTGAATAATCTTCCCCAGGGGCAGCATGTACACTGCGAATAGCATATGTTATTTTATTTATTGATTTGTTAACCAGATAAGGGCACTGGACCCAGGGTCCTTTTTCAGGCCTGACTCAGAATACTGTACACATTGTAACATGACATGAAAATATAAATATAGCAGCAAGAAAAGTGCAGTCATAAGCATTTACAGATACTTTGATCATTAAAAAATTGTTTAAAATTATTTTTAAAATATGGTACTGAATTTGCAGATTGCAATGATTCAGGTAAACTGTTCCAATAACAAGGAGATACTGCTACAGATAAAGCTTGAGAACCAGTCTTGGATTTATGAAAATCAGATTTCAAGGTTACACCTTTAGCTGACCTCAAACCTGAATAAACGGACCTTACCAGTACTAGATCAGGTAAAGGAAAAGGAGTGGAAGGAAAAATACAGCTTACAAATTAAACAACAAAAAATATTCAGTATGAGCACTAGAAGATAGCCACCCCAGCTGAGAATATCAAGAACAACGATGAGTTTGAGCAAGGGCAGACTAAACAAAATGACAAATATTATTATAGGAAAGTGAACCTGCCCATATTGCTTTCCAAGTCTCTAAAGAATCTGAATTTTATTAAGAGGGAAAAACCTTTAGGCACAGTGCCTATTTTCAAAGTTGACCCAGTACAATACAACAACACATTACACATAATACAAAAACATTTATTCAGTATATAAATATCATGTCACAATATACGTAAAACAACGTCACAATAAAGTAATAAAACTATTTAGGCAGTTTCACATCTGATAGTCATTTAAATGCATTCTCAATCCATTTTTAAATAGCCCTAAGCTTTCACCGTGCAATATATTCATTCGAAGAATATGCCAGGTTTTCACAAACCTATTTTAAAAGCTCCTTATTTCAAGGGAATTTTGCAGCTCAAAATTTCTAGTTGTACATTTTTTCTTGTTCTGCTTTTATATGAGTTAGAAGAAAAAATAATAATTTATAAAGCATCCCAAGCCTTTGATTAATATTACGACTGACTAATTTAACACGGGCAGAAAAAGTAAGTCCAGGATATAAAACAATGCCCAAATACTTGAACTGGTATACTTGTTCAGTAACATTACCTAGATTATCCTGCAACCTTAGGGAGAACTTCCCACTCAACATAGACATAGTGCCAGATAGCACTGATTTTGTCTTTTCTTTAATTCAAAATAATAGAATTGTTAGCAAACCAATTGCAGAGAGACGATAAATCCATATCAAGATCCATTGACAAACAAGACAAAGTTTTAGCAGTGAAAAAATAAATCATCTGTGTAAAGAATCACACAATTTAAAAACTGAAGATAATAGAGTTACAAAAAGTGGAAACATTAAGGGATCTAATATAGACCCCTGTGGTACCCCCTTCCCATTTTACACGAATCTGATAAAACCAAACCAACACTAACAAACTGAGAAAAGTCTGTTAAATAATTTTTAATCCGTGGATCAACATTTATGGAAAAACCAAGAGACCTGAGAGGACTGCATCTTGGAGCACGACAAAGAGAAGTGGCATTGGGGATGATGAGAACATTTCCATCACCATCCTCTGCATCCTATCCCTGAGGTAGGACTCAAACCAATGAATCACAGTACCAGTGGGTCTTCTGTACAGTACTTCCTCAGCTGATCCAACAGCAAACCATGGTCCACAGTGTCAAAAGCTGGGGAGAGATCAAGGAGAATGAGAATTAACCATTTGCCGTTCTCTAGCCCTAAGGAGGTCATTATGCACCCTGACCAATGCCATCTCAGTGCTATGCCTAGATCTACAACCAGATTGGAAGGGTGTATAGTGTCATGAGCTACCACATACACCTCAAGCTGTAATCCCTCAAACTTCTCAATAACCTTGCTTAAAAAAAGGTAGGTTAGAGACAGAATAATAATTCATTAGAATATCTGGATCTAGTGATGGTTTCTTCAGAAGGGGCAAAACCAATGCATTCTTCAATGCCCCTGAGAAGACTGGAGCACTGGACTGTTCCAATGAACACTGACTCCACAGACCCCAAGCAGCTCAATAGTAGATATGTGGGGCCTGGATCTAGTTCACAAAATATGGGACACAGCTTAAAGATCACCTCACAGACCTCTTCCATCACAATCAACTGAAACTTTCTGCAAGACACCTGAGTCCGTTCATGCAGTGCAGGCAGCACTCTGCCAGATTGTGACAACCCATTTGGAGAGACCCCAGCATGAATGAAGGACACTCTGTTCAAGAAAAAAATCAAGAAAACTCTTCGCACCTGGCAGGTGGCACTGCTCTTACCAGCTGAAGACATGATGAGTTTGCTAACCTGTTGAAAGCACCCTGGACAGGAATATTGCCTTCTTACAGGAGATTGCCCTTTGATATTCCCCATAGTGACTTATCAGAGTCAGTTTGTCCTCCTGGGCCATGGACCTTCTCCAACAGCGCTCTAACCTCTGACCCCTGGTTTTCAACTCCCTAAGCTCCCCATTGAACCACAGAGAATCTAAGCATCAGATACTATGGAGTCGACCTGGATAATAACCCTACTGTAGGTCACCATCACATTCTCTGACCGTGTCCCACATGCTGCAAACATTTATAAGATGTCTAGTACCTTCAGCAGTGTTTCTGGCCTCAGCATTTAAGAATGGAACTGAACCATCTGCAAAGGGGGAAGACTACAGGGGGAGCCCCCAAAGGAGAACTTCACCATGCAATGATCTGACCTGCTGACCAGATCAATGTCGAGGTTACTAACATTGAACCCCAGGGAGAAAACCAAGTCCAATGTGTGTCTATGTTGGTGAGCATCAGAAGTAATTATTTGTACAAGGCCCATTGATTCCATCAACTCGAGGAGATCCCTTCCAAAATGTGAGAATTTGTTGTTCATCCAGGCATTGATCTCACCCAGAACAATCCATCTGGATGACTCCAAGATCCTGTCAAAGAGGTACAGTGGCTCTGTAGCTGAAATAACATAAATGATTTGTCATAAATTACATGGTTACATTTATTTCTAATAGCACATTTAAATTTAGTTGCAGTCTTTGAAAATACCAGGCAAAGTGCAATTCCTTTTGAAGCTGCTGTCTCAATTCACCTGCATCAAGTCATATAGTGAGTCAGTGTCTGAGGTGTTATTTCAACCTTGGATCCTCAGCTGTACAGTAGTTCACACTTTGGTGCTGTAACCACATGACCTCACTCCGTTCCCTTAGATATACAATGATCTCACAACAGCCATGCAACCTGCCATTCCTTTTTTGCTTAATTGTGATAGAAGTTTACACTTCTACAGCACAGACACTGAAGTGAAGTATGCAATGAAAGTGATATAATTTATGTGAGGGCAAATGCTGCTTGGAACAGTTAATTGAACCGTATGCGAATGAGAAGCAGTTGACCTTGTCAAAGGCAGCATTCAGAATCATGCCCATGTTAGGAAATCTCAAAAATAACTTTTTATGTCCACAACACAGTTTGACCTGAGAATATTAAAAAAAAAAAAAAGGAATTTTTCTTCAAAAGCTCAATCGGACATTTTCAAGCTAACGTGTAATTTATTATTTGTTTCGCCAGGAAGGCTTCACTAAGCCAAAACTCTTTTTTTATGTGAGAGTCCTGGTCAGAATGGCAGCACAAAGTCCAGATATTATGTACAATTGCTTCTCACATAAAGTTATCTTTATCTTTTATAAACACAATAGCCTATACAGGATGCCAGGAACAATAAGAAGTTTGCGCATTATTACAAATAAACTGCAAAATCAGTTACAATATTGTATGAAATGAACTCTTGTCAATAATGATGCATTTTGGATTATTTGTTGTGCCTGCTTAATCACATTAGCATAAAACTAGATTACCATTCTTAGTAATACAGCTGTGAATTCAAATAGCAAACTTTAGAATTTGCCAACTGTCCATTAAAATGGCACATGGGGCTATACAGGCTGTATGCGTCTTGTGTCCCTGATAATGTGGCAGCTGTCTCGGTATTGGTCAAGTGTCTTAAAAAGGAACAGGACTGGTTGGCAGCCAGCTGGCCCAGGCTGAACCCATCTAAGATGAAGGTGTTACTGGTGGGGCAGAGTCAACATGGCTCTTCCACGACTTTTGGGAGCAATGCTTTCCCTTCATTGGGAGGAATGACCCTCTGTCTGGCAGATAGGGTTAAGAATCTGGGTGTCATTCTGGACTCTAAGCTGACTCTGGAATTCCAGGTGTCAGTTGTTGTCTGTGGTGACTATTACCATCTTCATAATATTGCCTGGATCAGGCCCTATCTTGAGCCATCCAACCTGTTGACACTAGTGCATGCCTTTATCTCATCAGGACTGGACTATTGCAATGCTGTTTACCTGGGTATTTCCATGAGGCTGATGAGTCTCCTGCAGCTGGTTCAGAATGCAGAAGCCTATTTGGTGGCTGGGACATCTCGTTCCGAGCACATCACTCCAGTTCTCTGTGTTCTTCAGTTGCGTCTGGTCAGGTGGCATTTCAGTTTCAAGGTTTGTTTGTTAACTTACAAGGCCCTGCATGGTCTGAGTCGGGGCTATCCGGAAAGATGACCTGCTTCCGTACACTTCTGCTCATGCCCTCAGGTCAGCTGAGGCAGACTTCCTCTCTGTCCCTCACTCATGACCAAAATCCTCTGGGGATATGGTGTTTGGTGCAGCAGCACTGATTTTTTGGAACGTCCTTCTCTGTGAAGTGAGGGTGGCTTCCTCACTGACCATTTTTAAATCATGTTTGAAAACGCATTTGTTTAGTTTGTGTTTCAGACTGGCTTCTTAATTCTTTTATGTTAATTTTAACTTGTTTTATCTGTCTGCTATAAGGTGCTCAGAGCCATCTGGATTGAGTGCCATATAAATAAAATTGACTTGACTTGCAAGGCAAGGTAGATCTTATTTCTGTGGCTCCCATTCCCGGAGGCTCTGGGCATCTAACAATAAAAGCAGTGGAAGTAATGCAAAGCACAAAATGATTAAAATTAAACATAAAACACTAAAATTCGAAATCGGTGTATATCATAAGTGTATATACTACTCAGACCAGTTGGGCAGGGCGAATTATTCCAGGTAAGCCACGTGAGAGGTGGGCTTTCAGTCTCTGTTTGAACACCTCCATTGAAGGGGCCTGCTGGATTGCAGGTGGTAGTGAGTTGCACAGGGTCGGCCCGGTAACATTAATGGCATGGCCACCCGATGTCTTAAGCCGAACCCTGGGAACATCCATGAGGCCCCTAGATGAGGATTGGAGGGAGTGGAAAGAGGTTGCTGGTGTCAGGAGCTCAAACAGGTAGCCCAGGGTCTTAAAGGTGAGCAAGCTCACCTTGAAAAGGGTCCTCCACCTCATAGGCAGCCAGTGCAGAGCATGCATGACTGGGGTCACATGACTGGATCTGGACAGGCCTGTCAGTAACTGAACCTCTGCATTCTGCACCAGTTGCATCCTGCAGAGGGTCCCTCCCATGACCCCGAAGTAAAGTGAATTACAGTAGTCGAGCCTAGAGGTAACAAAAGCATGTACTAGTGTCGGCAGATCTTCAGACAGAAGGAGGGGCTTAATCCTGGTGATATTCCTCAAATGATAAAAAAAACACTTTTAATAGCAGAAGACACCTAATCTTCGAGTGTCAGTCTGCTGTCCAGGATCACACCAAGATCGTGCACCCTCGGGGAGGCCACCAATGGAGTAGACTGCAGGAAATGTCCTGTGGTGGCTTCAGGTGCCCTTCCATCACACCCATTACTCCGGCTCAATCATCAGCACCTCCGTCTTATCCGGGTTCAGTCACAACCAACTGGAGGACATCCAGTCATTGATTTTTGCTCAACAGATGTTAAGCACATCTACAGCGTCGGATGTTCCAGGAGAAAATGACGTGCAGCTCGGTGTCATCTGCATAGCAGTGAAACTCCATGCTGAACTGCCAAATGGTCTCGCCCAGGGGCAGCATATACACTGAACAACATCGGCGACAAGATGGAGCCCTGGGGCACACCACATGACAGGGGAATTGGGGAGGAGGAGAAATTCCCCATCACAACCTGCTGCACCCTGTCAGAGAGATAGGACTCAATCCATTTGATGACAACACCGGCGAGTCCACAGTACTCGCAGAGCTGATTGAGAAGCATGAAGTAGTCTACAATGTCAAAAGCTGAAGAGAGATCGAGAAGAACCAGAACTGACTTATCTCCTCTATCTCTAGCCCTGAGCAGACCATTATGCACCCTAACTAATGCTGCTTCCGTGCTGTGTCTGGCCCTAAAACCTGGCTGGAATGGCTCATGAACATAAAGGACACAAGGTGATCCTCGAGCTTTTGTGCCACAAGTTTCTCAACAACCTTGTTCAAAAATGGCAGGTTGGAGATAGGACAGTAATTTGCCAGGATGTCCAGGTCGAGAGATTATTTCTTCAAGAGGGATCTCACCAGGGCCTCTTTCAAGGCCACCAGGATGACACCCTCTGTCATCAAGCACCAGGCAATCCTGGTGAACACCAGGCCAACAGTCCAGACAGATCTCATTAAGAAATGTGTTGGGGCTGGGTCCAGTTCACAATAAGTGTGCTTCAGCCTTGAGATCACCTCAATGGCCTCTGCCGCCTCCACTGGTTTAAACTCCTCCCAGTCCAACCACTGCGAGACAATGATTCCCTCACTGATGGAATCTCTGACCAAACAGATGGCACTTTGTCAGACAAAAACAGAGGACAACTCTTCACATAAAGTGGGTGAAAGTTTTTCTCAGCTGTAGACATGCAAGGCGGAGTAGCCTGTCCACAGTACAAAAAAGGCGAGAAGGTCTGTTTTTTCCTGACACAATTTCTGTGGACAGGAATTCTGCCTTCTTACAGGAAATTGCATCCTGGAACTCACCATAGAGAGCCCGCAGGACCAGTTTGTCATCCACTGACCAGGTCTTCTGCCAGCGATGCTCCAACTTCCAACCCTTGATCTTAATCACCTTGAGATCCCCAACAAATCTGGGGCATCTCAAGTGACAGGATCTGGGTCATATACGAACTGGAGAGTGATGTCCAGTGCTTCGGATACCACCTTATTATAGGTGGCCACTGCCTCACTAGCGCTAGCTGCACATGCAGCATCCACCCTAGATAAGTCAGCTAACACCAACAGCCCCTCTGAGGGCAAGCCCCTTAAAGGGCAGTAGCTGATCATCTCAACAGGGGGAGGGACTTTCAGGGGGCCCCAAGCATGAACTTCACTATGCGGTGATCAGACCAGCAGACCTGATCAATCTTGAGGCTACTCACTTCAAGACCCAGCTGGAACACCAGGTCGAGCATGTGACCATGTTGGTGGGTGGCAGAAGTAATTACTTGTGCTAGGCCCAGTGATGACATCAACTGGGGGAGGTCATAGCCAAAATGCGAGGATTCGTTGTTGACCCAGGCATTGAAGTCCCCCAGGATTAAGCACCTGGGGAACTCCAACACCTGGTAGATGACAAAGTCCACCACCTCCTACAGGAATCCCCCCTGACCCAGGGGATTGGTAAATAAGGAGAATCCTGCAACCTGTACCTGACCACCATGCATAGCCACACACTCAAAAGATCCAGGAGCTCCAACCGGGTGCACAGCGAAGCCCAGGCTGGATCTAAAAATGATTGCCACTCCCCCCACCCACTGATCCTTCTTCGGACAGTGCACTGTGGAGTACCCAGCAGGGACAGCTGCCTCTAGAACTGGGCCGGCATCATCACCCAACCAGGTCTCTGTGATGCAAGCTAGGTCGACAGAAGAAATCAAGTTTGCAATAATGACGGTCTTGTTCCTCATGGATCTGGCATTGCATAGCACTATCCAAAGGAGATTAGAGGACACTGCAGGCCCTCTGCCTGCCCACTTGGCTACAGAAACCCATGTTTACGGAAACCAAACACATCTGGCCTCTCTTCAGGCTCCATTTAAACCCAGGGTGTCTCTTGCACCTAACAACTTTAATACCACTCACCTCCCCTAACCTAGCTGCACCCTGCCACTGCCAACCCATCCTCCCCTTGTTATTCTGACCTCCCTGCAATGCCTAGCTGGGGACAAAGGAACTGAGAGGTCGATAAAGGGACGGAGGTCACAAAGTTGGGAGGCAGCATAGGTGATTCACACAGGGCCATGTTCCCAACACATCCTTGCCTAGCTTCCCTGCTCCAACTAAAGTAATAATCCCTCTTTACAAGACACTGGTTAGGCCCCATCTGGAGTACTGCATGCAGTACTGGAGGCCATACCTTCACAAGGACATTAACTAAATGGAGGCAGTCCAGAGAAGGGCAACCAAAATGGTGCAGGGGCTGCATCAGAAAACATATGAGGACAGATTAACAGAGTTCAATATGTATACCCTAGAGCAAAGGAGGGAGAGAGGTGATATGATTGAAACATTCAAACACCTTACGGGCATTAACAAGGTGAAAGAGTCTAACATGTTTCAATATAAGAAAAATAGCAGGACAAGAGGACACAGCATGAGATTAGAGGGAGTCTGATTAGGGGTAATGTGAGGAAGTTATTTTTTACAGAAAGGGTTGTGGATGCATGGAATGGCCTACCCCAGGAAGTGGTGGGTATGAATACAGTGCAGGGCTTCAAACAGGCATGGGATAGGCATTAGGGAGCAGTACAGATGAGTATGAATAGATAGGCCATTGACATAGCAAAGGCTGATGGCACATTCATAAGGCAGAAAAGAAATGGGCAGACTGGATGGGCCTTGCAGTCCTTATCTGTCATCAACTTCTATGTTTCTAAAGTAAACATCCCACTACTTCTAGCCCTTAACTAGCGGGACTACTAAATTCCTAAAACACCTTTCTTAACCACACACACAACCAATCACTCTACTTTACAAAAAATGTTCTTTCTAACCATTCACACCCCTCCAACCATACACCCCTTACTCAAATCAACTGAATCCCCCATCACAGTCCACCTCATCCCTGATCACAGTAAAAGAAAATGAATTAACTAGTTAAAAACTTTAACATTTAGGGAGAGCTCAACAGTGCAGCATACTAAAAAAGTTCAGTCCAATTTGCAGCAGGAAGAGGATTACAGTTATTTGTCTTTTGATAAGTTAATGTCCATAGACAGTTCTTCACAAGGCAACTTCAGAACATAAGGAAGGGGAGAAAGGCAGCGGTGCTCACACCACCACAGATCAAAAACCCTTTTCCACAGTAATGGCCCGACCAAAAGGCAGAAACAGTAAGGAGCAAAATCTCTTGGAGTAAGGCAATGCTGCCAAAGGCACTCCTCTCACCTGCGCAAACAGCAACAAGGCTAGTTTGGACCACTCACCCTCTGAGCACCAGTTCACAAGTTCCAGTCACCAAAGAAAAGGACTGCTCTCACAAGATTCTCTAGTTTCACAAGTGTCCCGTTAGCCACAGCAGAGTTCCATGAGAGCAGGAGGTTACCGGCATAGGAGCCCACCACAATGAAGGAAACAGTTCGGCCAGGTAGAAATAAAGGGGGTGTCATCGGGGTTCTTGTGGCAGGTGGTGGTGCTCTCACCTTGCCCCACACCAGTTACTCCCAACTGAATACCACTGCACCACCGCAGATGACACTCCCTGCCCTTTTAATGGAAAAACATCAAACACAAATGCCTTGGGCAGGTCTCTTCCTGAGGTTTGAGAGCTCCACAGTCAATCACACACTCATTCACCAGAACAGCTCCAGGTAGTCTGCGGATGCTCGATGACTCCTTCTGGGTGCCAGAGGGGAGAAGATCCTAGTTGAATCACAGAATCACAGCAAGGAGTCCGGCTCCTTACTTTGCATCCAATATCGGACGGGTCAGGTAAAATGAAATTGCACACTGCACGGCAGGTTTCACCCTAAAAAATAAAACACAGTGCTCCTACTTCTCTGACTTACTCCTTCAGCCCTGCCTCAATCTTCATCCCTACATTAATGCTAAAAACTCTACATTATCTCCATATAATGTTAAAATAACCGGCTCTCCCAAATGCTCTCCTAAAGCAGCAAAGCAGCTTAAGGTTTCCCTGCAGATATTGTCGACTGCAGGGCTGGAGAAACGCAAACACAAAGATTAACACAGGCTCTCACCAGAGCCTGTGCAGACAGCAGCCCAGCACAGCCATCATCTTGTGGACTTAAAGCAGCAGTGCAATGTAGAAAAAATTGTGCTTTTCGACAGTTTATTCCCTGTGCTCTGCTGAGCATTTACCTGGCACTCTTTCTCACCGGCATTGTACTGTCATCCCGTAATTGGCTCATGTATCTTTTATTTTTGTTTATGTTTCTGCCACCGGCCATGTTGAACTGAAACCCCCTCTGCTGCCAACTGCACAAGTGTATGACTGGCAGTACTACACAGGGACATTGGGAATGTTCCGCACAAGGCCCCACTGCAGTAACCAAAAGACGTGATGCAACGTGAAGAGGAGCACAGCTGAAAATTAGACATCAGCCATATTTATTGTGGCACCACAACAATTGAAATACATTTTAAATACCTAAAAAACTAAAGCTTGCTAGAAAAAAATATTTACAAATATGGAAACATCATCTATGGCTGCATGCTTACAACCAAAATAAATAATTTTGATAATCATATCCTGATTATGTTGCACTGCTGCTTTAACTATAATTTTATGGTGTATTGCACATGCTCCTTCTGTCAAGGTTGGCCACCCCCAAGTCCTCTCACCATACAGGATAATGCATTCTTCCATCCCAAAATCCTCTGCTGACTCTCATAAGCCTCAGCAGGCTTGAACCTACCCTCTTCATGATGGAACTCGGTTAGTCTCAAAATCTCTAGCCAAGAAAAGCATCTCGTGAAAGGAAGGACATCACCCTCTCCTGTGGCAGGGCAGCTCCAGTGAACCTAACTGATCAGATGACATAATTCACTTGAGTCCATCTCATTTTTCCTGCTCCATTCTACCCTGTTGGATCTCCAAATGCTTCCCTCCCACAGTCCCCTCTGCTGCCTTACAAGCACTACATGCTGTGGAATACCAACGGTCACAGGTACTGTGGATTATTGCTTCATTTAGTCCTAGATAATGAGGGATTCAGTTTTTGGAACCAAATACGAATAGTTTTCATTACTTGGGATGTAAAACATTGGGGGTGGGGGGTTAAGAACATTCTGAATCGGCCGCCCAGTGGCATTGAGGGTTGAGGCACTGGATAACACACCTTGTGCCATGCTGGCGACCTGCGTTCAGGAGCGAGCTTGGGAGCCAGGGATCGGTAGAGGATGGTAGAGGATTGAGCGCCTGATGGGCAGCTCTCCTCTCCGGGTGGGTGAGTGAGGGATAACCCGGCACACCAGCGGCTCCTGGTGGAGATCGGGAGTGCTGCAGTGTGCAGGCTACACATTCCGCAGCATGGCAGGTGCTGGCAGGGTTGCCATGTGCCATTGCATCAGGCATGGCCATGCAGGGATGGGGGAGGTCCGAACAGGGAAAACACCGGCTCTGAAGAACAGGCGATGGCACCTATCCCCCATGCCCTCTGCCGGACTTACCCAAACTGGCCTTCCAGTTCCCCCTGCCAGTCCTCACCTGCAGCCAGAGACTGCCTTAGAAGAGCACCCAAGAGGAGGGAGCGACACAGCCCAGATGGATTAAACCAGGGGTACTGGCTGCTGGGACTGGAGGAGAGAAGGTGCAGTTCTGGGAGCCTCAGGTGGGTAGGACATGGACAGGATGCCTGAGAGAAAGTTCCTCAGGCCACAACTGGATTGAAAGAAAGTCAACAAAGGAAAAAAAAAAGAAAATTCTGAATCAATCTGCCTTTAGCTAGCCTGGATGTGCATAGATAGGACTACTGCTTTCTACACCAGTAGCCCAAGCTTGGGAATGGACTCAGGCCATGTGGGGGACTTCAGGGGGAAGGGGATTGAGTTCCCACAGATTCATTTCCTCCCATGGGGGAAGGGTTACTGCTCTCTGATACATGGCTGCCACCTGGCTATAGCTACATGGTAGCAAAGTGGAGGCATTTACTTAGGGAATGATGTCACCGGCACCAATAATGCACCACACACTAGCATGTGCACATGTATCACTGTGCACTAACATCCCCCAGAGAGGAAATGAGTGGAAAACACCCATGGCAGGCAGGATGAAGTAGGCATCTTTGCGTGCCCCACACTACTGAGTGTTGCACCCACTGTTGCATGATAGGCCTAGATCCATTTATGTGGGTTCATATTGTATGTGCTGTAATGTACTTTAGAATTAAGACACTGTCCTTTTAACAGGTAACTACAAAATAACTGTTATTTCTATAAAGGCTAGTGTGGACCTGTTATGTCTCAAGATAAGGGAAACAGGTACATAGCCCAGGAAGGCATAAAACATCTCACTGTAGCTTTCCATGACAGAAGAAGGTAATGCAATGACCTAGCGGTCAAGCCAAATGCATGGACCAGATGTGACTGGGGTTGACATGAAACCCGACATGAAACCACAGTGACACCTGAAGGAAAAGGCAAATGGTTGCACCCAAATATCTGTAATGTCTTGGAGCCATTAACCCCACCTCAGAGGGAAAAAAGTGAATGTGTCCTAGAAATGACCATCAGGTATATTATAAGACATACATTTGGAATTCAGGGCAGTTGAACACAGTTTAGATGGAAGGCTGATAGTCTGTCCAGCTGGCATATACTTGAAAACCATATGTGTAGGCCTAGGAAAATCTCTAAAACCAGACCTGAGAGTGTGGAAAACAGTCTTTTCACATACTGAACAGAAAATTCTGATTTCTAAATCAGAATTTTGGAAACCAAGACTTTTCACCAAGGACAGCACTTGGAGACTTTAAAAGGACATCCAGAGACTCTGATCAAGGACTTGCTACAAACTCTATTGCCTAATAAACTGTTATCTCCACAAGAACATTTAAAATCTTGTCTGGACTCTAACATCAAAACCAAGGTATAGTTTAGAATAACAGTATCTAGCATTTTTCTGTAAACCATCCAATGTTATTTTTGTTAATGTCTGCATTTCAGAGTTCTTCCAAACTGTAGACTTTTCTGTATTGCTTTTATTTTGAGTAAACCTTTATAATTTTTCTTATCAACTCTGCCTGGGGGGTCTGGTTGTGTGATCTAACATTTTAACAGAAGGGTTTTGAAAAGACTGTGTGCCTTGAAAGATTGAACTGCTCGGTTATTGAAAAAAAATGACTTGGGCAAGACGTAGCCAGTGGCCGTGGTGGGATTCAAATACTGAAAGTAGTGCAGAGTCAAGTGAACTCAAAACTACAGAATCCACCCTCCCACTGGGAAAAGGAAGGCTTGTAAGTCTTCCTGAAACCCTAAATCCTGCTCATGAGTTCTTAAAAAGGGGAATCCTCTCTGCAAACAGGAGATCCTACCGGGCTGCCTGAGGTTTGGGGGCCAGGGGCATGTGACACCCATCACAGATTATCCAGGGTAAGTAAATCATGTAGTAAGTCCCAGAGAAAGTAGATGGTGGAGTTGGGGGGATAAGAGCAGAAAGAGCCATGCCGAGATGACAGGAGATGAACACAAAGAAATAATCTGTCTCACATTAACAATGAGGTGGACAGCTCCTACCACATCCCTCAAAAG
The DNA here is from genome assembly GCA_016271365.2 of Neoceratodus forsteri. Taxonomy (NCBI): domain Eukaryota; kingdom Metazoa; phylum Chordata; order Ceratodontiformes; family Ceratodontidae; genus Neoceratodus; species Neoceratodus forsteri. The sequence continues at coordinate 23,735,050 of CM028134.1, read as the reverse complement.
TGCACATTACTACAGTCAAATGAGTGTTGTCACAACCCCACTCAGCAGGTCACACCCTCTGCTCCCACAGTGCCAACCTCTGAGTGCAGTATTGTGAACAGGGTAACAGAACAGGGTAACCCTCCTGTCTGATTTGTGGGTCCAAATCACCTTTGGTCTCAAGTTCTGGAGGGATTCAAACTGTGAACCTTATGCTAGCATACCCAAATGTACAGGCTCAGATAATTCTGCTCTTCGGGGAATGCCAGATATCTTTCTCCCACGGGCACCTAACCAGGTATACAAAATGAACCGTTAAAAACTCTATGAAAGGGCTTAGATAAATTCTTACCTTTTCCCAGTTTGGTATACCATTAAGCTTATGAACAGTATAAACTTTAACCATATATGATTTACATGCAAAAGAAAGAATTTCAAAGACACACCAGGTAGTCTCTTTAAAATAAGAGGTCTACTAGGAAAATGAATAATAATATGTAAAATGTAAACACAGAATAATATATCACAAAGCATACAATCACTTAAAAGAGCAAGGTTTAAAATGCAATTTCCTACCAACATGCAGTTAGACGTTTCTATCTAATGTATACTTTCTTACAGTGCTTTAGGTAACTGTTGTTTCAAGAGAGTCCAAACAGGAATGTGCCTAAGTAGAAATACAGAATACAGTTAAACTGTCTCTAAACCTGCCCCTTCCATGATGTCACCTAGCTCCTCCCTGTAAAATATAAAAATGAATACACACAGGATGTCCCATCACTCAGGGGGTATATTAAATAAGGTGGCATCAGCAAAAACTCGTTTCCCCTTATGACCCTTTGATCTTGTCTTTTCCTGCTTTTTCAAAGATATCATAGAACTTCTTACAACTCTGCAGTTTTCTCACCTAGCTGCAACATAGTTTTTCAGCACCAGTTGAAATTAACTGCCCTACCTGAGGACGCCATAAAATGGATATTTTAGTTCCTGGCTTCAAGCAACATAGATCCTAAACAGGCTATAAAATGTGAGTTCTTGGAAGTTAATCACATTACAGAGATCTGCTGTTTAACATATCCTGTCCTTTGAACTGAACCGGGGGAAGGGTTCATCCCAGGAGCACAGGATGTCTCAAGACAGACAATCACACTACATTTTTATTTTACAAAGATCATAGAGCAATCATAACCAGCTGGCCAAGTGTCACAATCCTTCCCACCTAGACTGAATTTGGGGACTCTATCCCCTGCATGGGATGAGCTTCCCAAATCAGTTCACTCCTCATAGACATGAGACAAGCCATCTGAGTTCTGATTGGTCGCTCCAGCCCTATGTAAGATTGTCATGTCATACCCTTGCAAAGCAAGACTCCATCTTAACAATCTACCATTCATTTTTCCCATTTGCATCAGCCAAACCTAGGGGTTGTGGTCAGTTTGTACCACAATATGCTGCCCATATAAGTATGGCTCTAGCTTCCTTAGGGCCCACACTATGGCAAAACACTCCTTTTCCACAGTATTGTATGCCTGCTCCTTGGGAAATAACTTTTTACTCGGGTACATTACCGGGTGATATTTCCCTTGGCTGGATGTCTGACTCAGTACTGCCCCAATACCCACATCTGAGGTGTCAGTCTGAACTGTAAAGGGTTTGCTATAGTCAGAACTGGTCAAAACAGGAGCACTTCACAGTGCTTCCTTCAGTCTGGTAAAGGCTTTTTCATAGGCAGGTCCCCAGGTAATTTTCTTTGGCATCCTTTTCTTTACCAGGTCAGATAGGGGAGCAGCCAGGGCACTGTAGTTGGGTACAAATTTTCTATACTACCCTGCTGTCCCTAGAAAACTCCTGACCTGCTTCTGCATTTCTGGTCTGGGCCACACCTGGGTTATCTCTATTTTTATTTGGTTAAGACAGAGCTGTCCCCTGCCTACCACATGCCCGAGGCACTTCTCAGTGAGCCCGGCCCTCTGTATCCTGCCCAGCACTTCCCTAAGGTGGGGCAGGTGTTCCTCCCAGCTGGCACTAAAGATGGCAGTGTCATCCAGGTACGCCATGGCATACTTCTCAGCACCATTTAACACCTGGTTCACCAACCTTTGGAAAGTGGCCGGGGCGTTCTTCATTCCGAAAGGCATTACTTTAAATTCAAATAAGCCTATTGGAGTGATGAAGGCTGACCTCTCCCTAGCTCTGTCTGTTAACTCTACCTGCCAATATCCCTTGGTCAGGTCAGCAGTCGTAAGGTAGGTTGCCCCTCCCAACTTGTCCAGGAGTTGGTCCATCTGGGGCATCAAGTGGGCTTCCGACTTTGTGACTGCATTCAGTCCATGATAGTCCACACAGAAATGAGTAGAGCCATCTGGCTTGGGCACAAGGACTATGGGTGAGGCCCAGGGGCTGTGGGATCTCTGGATTAACCCTAAATCCAGCATCTCCTCCACTTCCTCCTAATGTCCTTTTGGACAGCCTCTGACACCTGATATGCTGTCTGCCATATGGGAGTCTGTGTCCCTGTCTCCACATCATGCGTCGCTAAGGGGGTTAGTCCAGGCTTGGCTCTAAACAGGGGGGCAAAGTCTGATAAAACCTCCCTTACTTCCTGGATCTTGTCCAGGGCCAGCTGGGGAGACAATTTTACATGCCTCCACAGAGGACTCCCACTAGCTTTCTTCCAGCAAATCCAGAAGGGGGTCTCCTTCGTCCATCTCCTCCCCAGGACTACACACTGCAAACACCATGTCAGCCCTGTTAGCATATGGCTTCATCATGTTGACATGGTACATCCTTTCTGTCTGTCTTCTGTCAGGTAACTCTATAATATAGTTCATGTAATTTACCTTCCTAACTATTTTGTACAGTCCTGCCCACTCAGCCTGCAGCTTGTCTTTCTGGACTGGAATAAGGACCAAGACTTCCTGACCCACAATGTATGAGTGAGCTCTGGCTCTGCAGTCATACTGCACTTTCTGTTTCTGTTGGGCAGCTGCCAGGTTGCTCTGAGCTGTCCCCATAAGCTCCTTCAGCCTTTCCCTAAACCTAAGGACGTAATCCACTATGGGAGTTCCCTGGGTGGTGTGTTTGCCTTCCCAGTCCTCCTGGATCAAGTCTAGGGGCCCACGTACCCAGCGTCCATATAAAAGTTTGAAGGGTGAAAATCCTGTCGACGCTTGGGGCACCTTCCTGTATGCAAACAGGTGGGGAAGGTATTTCTCCCATTCCCTCCCATGCTGTTCAGCAAACACCCGGAGCATTGACTTCAGGGTACCATTAAATCTTTCCACAAGCCCACTGGCTTGTGCGTGATGTGGTGTCGTGCATCTCTGCACTACCCCACACTTCTCCCACAAACATTTCACCAGGTCTGACATGAAGGAACCCCCTTGATTGGTGATAACCTCCTGCAGAAACCCAACACGGGAGAAAATCCCAAGTAAGGCATCTGCCACTTTGTCTATCCTCAGTGTAGATACGGTGACTGCCTGTGGGTACCAGGTGGCATAATCCACCACAGTCAGGATGAATCTCTTCCTTGAGGAGCTAGGGGTATTTAAAGGCCCCACAATATCCATTCCCACCCTCTGGAATGACTCCTCCACTATGGGCAATGGAATTAAGGTGGCTTGAGTTTTCTTGCCCACCTTCCCTATTTCTTGGCACTGGTGACAAGACCTGCAATACTCCTTCACCTGCTGGGTCAAGTTGGGCCAATAGAAATTCTGGGCCAACTGCTGCATACTGCACAAGATTCCCAAATGACCAGACAAGGGAATATCATGTGCAATCTTGAGCAACTGCTCACGATACCCCTGGGGAATGACAAGCTGCCTGCCTAGTACCCCTCCCTCATCTGCATAGCCTGAGTATACATCAGTCCATTTTCCCAATAAACCTTATGTTTACCGTCACCTCCTTGTGCTCCGTCAGAGTCTGCCCAAGCCCTCAGTTTCTCTAGACTAGTGTCACTTTTCTGAGCAGCTGCAAACTCCTTACACATTCCCAAGGTGTGGGAAAGGTCCCCTTCATTCTCTAAACTAGGGTCCCTAGCACTAGTGTCAGGGCACTCGGGATCACTGTTATTCCTAACCCTCTGACAATGGGTCACCCTTCCCTCTGCAGAGTAACCCTCTGTAGCTGTGTGGTTAACTGCTACTGGGGAAATTTCTACCCTCTTTTTATTAGTCTTCATATCAGGAGACACAGGCTGGGGAACCAGCCTCTCAGTGGTTTCCACAATGGCTTCTGTGGGGTTCAGAGAACTACAATTTTCCCTTGTCACTTGGCTATGGGTAACTGCACACACCATCCCCTGTTTGAGATTGCTGCCAAGGATGACATCCACTGCTAACATTTTGGCTACAGCCACCTGTTGCACAGTTCCACCTGTTTCACCCCAGTCTAGAAGAACACTAGTGAGGGGCAATGTTTTCTCCCCACCAGTAAAGTCTTGTACAGTGACATACTTATTGGGTATAGCTGACCAGGATGTACCAGATCCTCTTTTACCAATGTCAGTGATGCCCCTGTGTCTCTTAACCCTTGCGTCTGTACACCATTAATCATGACTGGGTGCATGTGTTCCTTCATGTTCACAGGCATGCTTCCAGGGACACACAAACAGCCCATTTCTTTCCTAGTCCCTGGTTATGTCTTGCTCGCCCTTTTGGGACGGTGTCTAGCAATATGCCCAGTTTCTTTACACAACCAACATTCATTTCTTTTCTCAGAAAAATCTTTTCTCTGAAACCTGGGGCTAACTGGCTTCGATGGAGGCAGTAAGGGTTTTAGCTGCCCTGAGGGCATGCTTTTCCATTTCTGCACTGCCACACCCATCCCATTCACTCTCAGAGCAGGTCTGCTCTTGGCATAGCGATCCGAGAGTTCAGCAGCCTCTTGCACTCTTTTGGGATCTTGGTCCTCCAGCCAGGTTTTCAGCTCTGCTGGGCATGCCCAGAAAAACTGTTCTAACAGAATCACATTTTCAATTTTATCTACAGAGTTTGCTTCATTTTCTTCCCACCAACGTTTTAAAAACTGGCGTTGTTTCGTGGCTAGCTCCTCGTAGCTCATGTCAGGGCTTCTCCTGAGCTTATGGAATTTAGCTCTGTATGATTCAGCAGTTAATTCAAATTTTTTTAACAGTGCAGCTTTAAGTTTGTTGTAATCATTACTGTTCTCATTGTCCATTTGACCTGATGCATCCCGAGCCTTCCCACTAAGTAGCGGGGATAGCTGGAAGCTCCAGGACTCCCTAGGAATTTTAGCCTGAATACAAACTTTTTCAAAAGAATTTAAAAAGACATCCATATCCTCCCCCTCTTTAAATTCAGTGATCAATTTGGAATTCAATTTGTAACCCAGTCCTGTAGTTCCAGTAAAACCCAAGCCACTTACCTGCTCTGGTACCCGTGGTTGGAGTCGTAGCTTCTCCAGTTCATTTAGCCTCTGGTGCTCTCACTTCTCACGGTCCGCATCTCACTGTTCACTGTCCCTCTTCTCCTCTGCAGATGGCTGGCACTCATACTCCTCATGGTCAGCCTCCCGCTGCTCCCGCTCTCTCTTCTCCTGGAACTCCAGCTCCATTCTGCACAACTCAGTCTGCAGCCTGAGTACTTCTGGCTCCAGAATACTGGTGACCTTTTCCTGCTGCTGTGGCCCTTCACTGGCACTGGCCCTGCTGCCCTTCTCATTAGATCTAGACACTGCACTTGCCGCTAGCCCCTCCATGCCCAAGGTTCGGTCTTTTACAGTCACTGTCTGTGACTCGATGCTCTGGGTATCTGCTACCATCAGGGCATCCACAAGGCTCTGCTTGGTGGCTTTCACCTCGTACAGGACTCCTCTATCCCTTCTCAACTGCTTTAAGTAGTCTACAGTGTGCCCGCTGTAATTGGAAGTCATCTTCTTCCCTAACTATGTCTACTCTAACTTTCACTTTAGAAAAAAAAGTAAAACAGGTAGGAACTTGACTATAAGTCGAGTGATATAGTTCTGTTTCCTTTTTTTTTTTTTAAACGTTGCTTTTTTTTGCAAGTGAGCTGTACAGTATCAGGCTGACACACTGAACAATAAAAGCTAGTGTTACCAAAATGATATCCCACCACTGCCAACCAATCTGTCACAACCCCACTCAGCAGGTCAGCCCTCTGCTTCCATAGTGCCAACCTCCGAGCGCAGTATTGTGAACAAGGTAACCCTCCTGTCTGTTTTGTGGGTCTGAATCACCTTTGGTCTCAAGTTCTGGAGGGATTCAAATGGTGAACCTTATGCTAGCATACCCAAATGTACAAGCTCGGATAATTATGCTCTTCGGGGAATGCCATATATCTTTCGCACACGGGCACCTAACTAGGTATACAAAATGAACCCTTAAAAACTCTATGAAAGACCTCAGATAAATTCTTACCTTTTCCCAGTTTGGTATACCACTAAGCTTATGAACAGTGTCAACTTTAACACAGAAACATAGAATTTGACTGCAGCTAAGGAACATAGGGCCCATCTAGTCTGCCCATTTCTTTTTCTACCTTATGAATGTGCCATAGGCCTTTGCTCTGTTAATGGCCTATCTGTTCATACTCCTCTGTAGTGCTCCCTTATGCCTATCCCATGCCTGTTTGAAGCCCTGCACTGTATTCATACCCACCACTTCCTGAGATAGGCCATTCCATGCATCCACCACCCTTTCTGTAAAAAATAACTTCCTCACATTACCCCTTAATCTGCCTCCCTCTAATCTCATGGTGTGTCCTCTTGTCCTGCTATTTTTCTTATATTGAAACATGTCAGACTCTTTCACCTTGTTAATGCCCTTAAGGTGTTTGAATGTTTCAGTCGTATCACCTCCCTCCCTCCTTTGCTCTAGGGTATACATATTGAGTTCAGGTAATCTGTCCTCATATGTTTTCTGATGCAGTCCCTGCACTATTTTAGTTGCCTTTCTCTGGACTGCCTCAATTTGGTTAATGTCCTTGTGAAGGTGTGGCCTCCAGTACTGTACACCGTACTCCTGATGGGGTCTAACCAGTGTCTTGTAAAGAGGGATTATTACCTCCCTCTTGCAACTTGTGATACTCCTACTAATACACCCCAACATCACTCTAGTCTTACCTACTGCTTTAGAGGTCTGCTTGGATGATTTCAGGTCATCGTGATGATGACGCCCAAGTCTCTTTCTTCCCTTGTGACTGCCAGCATCTCCCCTCCCAGCCTATAGGTGGCTTCAGGGTTTCTCTTCCCTATGTGCATGATCTTGCACTTCTTTGCATTAAACCCCAGTTGCCACTCTTCCAGCCATTTTGCTAGTTTATCCAGATCTCTTCTCATTCTGCCCACACCATCTGGATCATCTACTCTGTTGCAGATCTTGATGTCATCTGCAAACAGACAAACCTTACCCTCCAGTCCATCTGCAATGTCACTGAAGAAGATATTGAAGAGGACTGGCCCCAGGACTGATCCCTGAGGTACCCCACTTGTGACTTGCATCTCTTCTGACTGTATACTGTTTATCACCACTCTCTGTTTTCTGCCCGTCAACCAGTTTGCCACCCAGTTGACCAACGTCTGACCCACCCCAAGCCTACCCAGCTTATTAATCAATCTTCTATATGGAACAGTAGTGAAAGCTTTGCTGAAGTCAAGGTAGGCAACATCAACTGCTCCCCCTTGGTCCACCACTCTGGTTACCCAGTCAAAGAAATCTATGAGATTAGTTTGACAGGACCTTCCTTTTGTAAACCCATGCTGACTTGGATCCTGTGCTCCTATGGATTCCAGGTGTTGCACTATCCTTTCCTTAAGGAGTTTCTCCATAATCTTGTCCACTACTGAGGTAAGACTAACTGGTCTGTAGTTCTCTGCCTCCTCCCTGCTACCACTCTTGTGGAGCAGGATCACATGAGCCCTTCTCCAGTCTTCTGGGGGAACCTCTCCTGTGCTCAGAGATTCACTAAACAGTTCTGATAATGGCTCTGCTAGTTCCACCCTTAGACCCTTTAGTACCCTGGGATGTATGCCATCTGGTCCCATTGCCTTGTCCACCCTGAGCTTATTGAGCACTTGTAGGACCCTTTCTTTTGTAAAGGGACTAGTGCATACCTCCCTCCCCCCCATGTCCATGGTGCAGAGCTGTGGGCCCTGCCCTACTTTCTCTTTAGTAAATACTGAACTGAAGTATCTATTTAGGATAGATGCTTTTACATGGGTCATCCTCCTCACATGCCCCCTTATCCCCTTTGATCTTATCAATACCCCTTCTGGACTTTCTACTTTAACTAATGTATCTATAGAAAGTCTTGTCACCTTATTTTACTGTTCATGCTAGTGTTTCTTCAGCTTGGGTCTTTGCCTGCCCTACTGCCTTCCTTGCTTCCCTTAGGGAAGTTTGGTATGCCTCCCTATCTTCATCCTGCTGCATTCCCTGATATTTCCCGAGGGCCAGCCTTTTGACTCTGACCTTTTCTGCTACTGTGTTTGAGAACCAAAGTGGTTTCCTTCTTCTTTTGCACTTCCTTTTCTCACTAACACAATGGGATGTTGCTTCAAGTATTGCATATTTAATGCTTGCCCACTTTGCCTGTATCCCCTCACCTGTTTTTCTTTTTGCCAGGGCTAGCTTAACTCTGTTGGTCATCTTATTAAAATCAGCTCCTTTGAAATCCCATATTTTTGCCTTTGAATGGGATGATTTTGTTCTAGTGGCCAAATTGAGCCATACCATGTGATGGTCACTGGCCCCCAGGTGACCTTCTACCTGGAGATCTGTGATTATTTTCCTTGTTAGTTAGTACTAGATCTAAGATAGTCCTGTCTCTAGTGGGTTGTTGTGCTAGTTGTTTGAGGCCCTCCCCCTGCAGGGAATCCACCATGTGTCTAGTTCTGGCAGATGTCCCTGCTGGTATTGACCAATCTATATATGCTTCACACACAAAAGAAAGAATTTTAAAGGCACACCAGGTAGTCTGTTTAAAATAAGAGGTCTACTAAGAAAATGAATAAAAATATGTAAATTGTAAACACAGAACAATATATCACAAAGCATACAATCACTTAAAAGAACAAAGTTTAAAGTGCAGTTTCCTACCAACATACAGTTAGACTTTTCTATCTAATGTATGCCTTCTTACAGTGCTTTAGGTAGCTGTTGTTTCAAGATCCTCTAAACAGGAATGTGTCTTGGTGGAAATACAGACTACAGTTAAACTGTCTCTAAACCAGCCCTTTCCATGATGTCACCTAGCTCCTCCCTGTAAAATATAAAAATTAATATACACACGATGTCCCATCATTCTAGGGGTATATTAAATAAGGTGACCTCAGCAAAAACTAATTTCCCCATATGACCGTTTGATCTTGAGTCTTTTCCTGCTTTTTCAAAGACATCACATAACTTTTTACAACTCTGCAGTTTTCTCACCTAGCTGCACAATAGTTTTTCAGCACCAGTTGAAATTAACTGCCCTTCCTGAGGATGTCATAAAATGGATATTTTAGTTCCTGGCTTCAAGCAATACTGATCCTAAACAAGGCTAGAAAATGCGAGTTCTTGGAAGTTAATCACATTACAGAGGTCTGCTGTTTAACATATCCTGTCCATTGAACTGAAACATGGGGGTGGGGGGCATCCCAGGAACACAGGATGTCTCAAGACAAACAATTGCACTACATTTTTATTTTACAAAAATCCTAGAGCAGTCATAACCAGCTGGCCAAGTGTCACAATTGTAACTATCCTTCTAAAATAGATAGTAGAAATGCACATGCTGATTGATGGAGTCAGTTTCTGTAAATGGATCCTTTTTATTACCACAGCAAGGCACTTCAGGGCTTGTGTTACTAGGATAATATCACTTCTCATGTGGTTGAAGGCACTTGACTTGGGACCTCCTGCCTTACAATTCACCCAAGGAGTGATGCTAGGCCAGCATGACATATATTCTGGCATGCCTTATAGCTTAAATATGGAAAATATATATATATGTCTAATTAATTATTCATGAGTATGTCATGACTGGCTACTGGATCAGTCATTAACTTCTTAAAAATGACCGATCTAGCTGCAAACTGATGCTGTGTGGCACACAAGGCTAGCACCACACAGCTAAAAACTACTGTAAACTAAAAAAAAAAAGAAATTGTTTTTGCGATTAGACTTATAATCACAATAAGAACTTCAAAGCCAGTCATGTCCTTGGATTAATGAGTGGCTGGAGGGAGGTGACCCTCAGCTGCGCTTCAGGCCACCCATCCCTCCCCAACCAGTCATGAATCCCTGGGAAATGTCTGGCTTCTTGGTTGTCATTGCTTAAGTACATTATGGGTTAGGGAGGTGAGATTAACTAACTACTGGAATCCCAAATCACGGATCGGCAATTGGGTAGGGGGGTACTTTGGAGACTGTGATTGTGGGTGGGGGTGTTCAGGCTAGGGAGTAGAAATTCTATAAATCCTCTCTTAGCTCCTTAAGAAACCAACAATGTAGGGGTCTGGCTTGGCCAGGCAAGATGGCAAATGAGTTTTAGCTTAGCTCCCTGTGCCGCTGTACTGCATTCAGCAAAACTACAATTAACTGCAGTAATTTTAACATGGCAGATAGAAAATCAAGTAGAGTAAGTCTATGGCTACACAGTGGCTACAGAAGAAGCAGGCCACCCTGAACTTTAAGCTGACAGCAACCATCAGAAAAACATCTCTCTTGCACAAGGAAGAATGAAGGTGCAAAGCACGGCAGCCATGGGAAACGTCAGTGGCAGCGCTCCCGCCACAGACGATTCTCTGGCAGACCTTCTGGGAATAATTAAAAACCTGTACTTGGAAATGAAAACAGGCTTTCCTAATATCACTGCTCGAATTCAGCACCTTCAGAACATTGTGTCTGGCCTCTCTGAAACCACAGCTGCCTATGCCATATGGCTTGATGAGTCTGAATACAGGATTAGTGAGCTTGAAGATATGGTAGTGGACCTGGCATGGGAAGGAATGAATTGAAAAGGCACATGGCTACCCTTCATGAAAAAGCAGATGGCCAGGAAAATGTTGCAAGGAGGTAAAACTTGCAGCTGGTGGGTCTGCCAGAGGGGACTGTGAGGAAAGATCCACAGCAAGTGGTCCAGAAGTGGTTGGTGGAAAAACTGGAAATGCGCCCCCCCAGAAGCAGCTATGTTTGAAATTGAAAGAGCTCATCAAACCAATTCTAAGCCCAAGCCAGGAGAGTGTTCTCATCATTTTCTTATAAAGTACCTACAGTTCCAGGATAATGAATGAAGACGTAGAGCTGTGAAGACCCACAGCCCTATCAAAATGCCTGAGATAGTGCTAATGGTCTCTCAGGACTTTGGTCAGGTGCTCCAGCTAAGATGCCATCAGTTCACCCCTGTCAAGGTTAAACCATCTCAGAAGGTGGGACTTTGCCCACCTCTATCCCTCTAAGCTGAGAATCACCAGACCATGGAGACTGCCTTGCATCTTCACTAAAGTGTAAGATGCAGAGGACTTCGTAAATCAGGAAGATGTTGCCATGGAGGGGAGATTAGGGGCCTGCTGCACTGCCCCAGTGCCTTGAGAGGTATGATGTACTCTGTTCCTTTGATTGCTTTGTCTGCCTGACTCCCTGATGTCCCAGTACCCTCTTTGGCCCATGCTCTACCCTGCTAACTGCTGAAACTGCTCAAATCCTGTCCTAGGTATGGTGTGTGTGTGGGGGGGCTCCCTTCCCCCTGCAGTGTGGATCCAACTGCCAGAATATGGAGCATGACTGTTTTTCCTGCCCGCCCTACTGCCGGGTTTGTGTCGCTAAAACCTGCAGTCTTTCCCTCCTTGCTACTGGGATTACGTTCACGTCCACTGGGCTGGGACCAAACAGACTGGATTAATCTACTGGTTCTGCAGCCACCAGGTCAAACTGCTTCATCCTTAGATGGCTCCAAAGGGAGGTGGACTATTGGATAATCACAAATCTTTACGAGTTACTCTGAACATTACAGCTGCACTGACACTGGCGGCTGAAGTATCGGGACAGCTCACCCTAAATATCGGAGGTCCCTCTGCCCCAGAGCCATAAATGACAACTGCTGTGTGGACAGTGTTTCTTTTGCTGAACTTTTTTCCCTGACTTCCTACAATCCCTTGACCACACTGGAGTACACCTTATGGAGTGTGGGCAACAGTGAGGGAATTAGAGGGGTGGACTTCACAAACCAACTGAAGCTGTAAACCTGCCTATGCCCCCGCTATCAAGGAGGAGGAGGAGGAGGGCATGAACTCCCAGGGGTATTTTCACAACAGCCTTGAACTTTTGCCTGCATTGACTACTCCACTACACTAAAATATCTAGTACTGTCTTGTGGTGTTTGAATAGACAATAGTCTGGGTATGTTTCATGGCATAAACTCGGCAAACGTGAAGTGTGCAATTATTCATTCAGAGCAGCATGCTGATGCAATGTCTAGGTGGCTGGCAGTTGGAATTGATTGACAAGGTGAGGGAGGAAGGGACGAGAGCACCAGAGTGATCAACAAGTGGGGTTGGGGAGCACAGTAATAGACCAAACAGATTCCTCTGAAATTGGCACCATTCTTGCTTACTGCTACATGGAAAACAGCTCAGTATGACGGATTACTTCATCTCGCAAGTGAGGTATCTGGGGATGTGGGATAGCCTAATGGTCATGTCGCCTCCAAGTCTAAGATGGCATTAGAGGCCTACCCCCCATGCTAGGGACTCAGGAGGTCGAACATGAGTGGGATCAGCATTGGAAGGGGGAAAGACAGAGTGATTTACAACCACACAGTGCTAACTGCTCTCCATCCTCTTGAGCATGCCATCTCTGAGGTTCCAGTGAAGCTGCCACCCCCATTTGGTCGATAATATACATTCCAGTGGGCATGGCACTTCAGATTGGGGTAGAGTACATTTTAGTATGGGTGGTGGATTTTCCACCAAGGGCAAGTGAAATGTGGCTGCTGATTAGGTCAGTGATGTGACCTCCTCTGTCTGCTTGGGTTCTGCAGCTGTTGTGACACTGAGCACAAGCTAAACTATCAGACACTTGGGTATATTGGGCACCGCTAGGCCTGGGGGGGTGAATGATGTAGGGTTTGGTGGAGTGGCGAATGATGGTGTAGGGTGCGGTAGGGGTGGAAGGTAAACAGCAGGCTCACAGACATTCAGGATGCTGTCACTTGCAAGGTAACCTGCTTGGCAGTGTGAACAATGGGAGTAGTCATCACTTGAAGCCTCGGGGCATTAGCTAATGAGAAGGGGACACCTTATGTGAGACATGCTCAATCGGGGCATGCAGCCAGGAATGAGTGACAACCCATCGTGGTGGAATGTGGAGGTTGGTGGGGTATATCACATTAATGTTATTATCAGAACATCTGGAATAGCACACATCCAGGGCCAATTCTGGATCTCCTCTAAACAATCTAACAGGACTCGTGCTATGACTGCGGAGGGGGGAGCATAGATAGTGGTCCCGCCGTCCCAAGTTGCAGTGGACTGCAGTTTGGGGGTGGAGTTGGTAAAGAGGCAGAGCAATGGTTAAACAGTTCAACATACCGTAGTTTGTGAGAAATCTTCTTGCAAGGTATTTATGAATTCAGCACATGGAGGTACCATCACCTGACTGCACAGGCTGGCAGTTAGAGAAATAACTAAGAAAGCACCTGGATCAAAGGTCATACTAGACCAATAATTTCACATAAAATGAGGATTTATTTGCCAAAATTAATGTTCTTTATAAAGGTTTTCATAATAGGTGCCACTGCACCCGAAAACTCGGAACAATACAGTAGGAATGCTGAGTTTATTGATTCATCAAAAAGTGCTGGGGGATCAATGCTATGTAGAGAAGGGGGGCTCTATTCACATTTGTTGGGGGAAGGGGGCACTGCAGAATACTGTTAATGTTGGGGGAACCTGTTTAATTGTTCTATTTGCAACTGCTAGGGAATTTTAGGGAATCAATAACATTTCAATGGGAGGGCTTTTTTATGGGTAAAAATGCAAGGCTGCATAAGTACTGCTACAGTATATGCAACAGTGTGGCTACAGGGCTCACTTGCAATACAGTGAGGTCTGCAGAACGTACTACACACAGGGACCAGGATGGCAGACAAACTAAATATTGTCACCTGAAGCATTAATGGGCTGAAGCATGTAGTGGAAAGGAAGAGGGTAATGAGTTGGGTAAAGAAGTTCAAAAATGGACATTGTACTGCTCCAGGAAATGATATGACCCTAGCAGAGGTATTGTGAACTTGTGGAGGACGGAGGGATACCTGGCTCACTTCCTGCTGCACCTCTAGGGCTTAGAGAATGGTCATCTGGCTGACATCAGGATTCCTGGGCATTGTGTTTAGGTCTGCCCTGGACCCCCAGGGCAGATGTGCATTGGCACAGCTTTCACTAAATGATGGGATGTGCTTCTCAATAGGGGCAGTATATGGCCCCAGTGTCCAAAAGCTGGCTCTGGAGAGAGAGTGCACCTCCTGGGGCCATGGATGTTAGGAGGGGATGTGAACTGCATCAACAGGTCCAACCCTACTGCCATGTCTATGTCGAAAATGCCAAGGGTCTAGAAGAGCTTAGTCATACCTGTTCCTTCATAGATGTGTGGCATCACAAAAACCCAAGTGGAAGAGAATACAGCTCTCCCAGAGTCCGGAGTCATTGGTTCTGGCCTACAATCAGGCCATTTCCTCAGCCCTAGACCTGATAGCTCCTGTCCACATTTGCCCCCTCCCACTCGGGCCCCTTGGTTTGATGGGTCCTTGAGGGAGTTGCAGCAGGTGGGACGCAGGTTAGAAAGTCGCTGACAGAAATCTGCCCTGGAGGCCGACCACCTTAGTTTGGTGGAGCATTATCAGTTCTACCAATCCGTGATCTCCTGTAAGAAGGCAGAGTTCCTGTCCAGGGAGATCGCTGTCGCTCAAAATCGACCAGCCCAACTCTTCTGAACTGTGGACAGGTTGTGCAATCCAGCATGTCTGCAGCTCCATCGAGCTTTTTCACAAAAAGAGTGTGATGAGCTTGCTCAATTCTTTGCAAATAAGGTGGCCGACATCAGGTCAGAGATCTGCTTGACTCGCTCTATGGGGGATGCGGTTGGTCGGCACGTGGTCACAATACCTCGTACTTCCTGGAGTACCTTTGACCTGCTGGAGTTCAATGATATTATGCGGATTGTCCAGGGGATGTGCCCGACATGCTGCAGTTTAGATCTGGGCCCAACTTCTCTGATCTTGGTTTGTTACGAGACCATCGGCCCATTTCTGGCTCAAATTGTCTGGTGCTCCTTGGAATTGGGTGAGTTTCCAAGCTCCCTGAAGGAGGCGGTGGTGACACCACTTCTGAAGAAAGCTTCATTGGACCCAGACATTTTTGCTAACTACAGACCTATCTCAAACCTTCCCTTTATAGGAAAGGTTATTGAGAAAGTAGTGGCAATCCAGCTGGAGAACCATTTGACCATCCATAATATCTACGAGCCTCTCTAGTTGGGTTTTTGTAAGAGGCATAGTACTGAGATTGCTCTGGTTTGGGTGCTCAATGATCTCCTGATGGCGAGAGATCAGAGAAATCATTCCATTCTGGTACTCCTTAATATCTCCTCAGCTTTTGACACTGTAGACCATGGGGTCCTGCTCGAGTGCCTGAGGTCCATCTGTGGCCTGTCAAGTACAGTGCTCACATGGTTTACATCTTTCCTCTCTGGTAGAACACAGAGAGTTGTGTCTGGGATTTTTTCTTCTGACCCTTTCTGTCTGTCCTGTGGGGTTCCTCAGGGCTCAGTGCTGTCCCCCATGTTGTTTGCAGTGTATATGCTACCCCTCGGAGACATTGTATGATGGTATGGGCTGAGGTTTCATTGCTATGCTGATGATACCCAGCTCTACCTGCCTTTTGCCCCAACCAGGTTAGTGCTCTCTCAGTATTTAATAACTGCCTTGCTGAAATCCAAGACTGGATGAATTCGAGCAGGTTAAAGTTGAACGTGGGAAAGACTGAGGTTATGGTTGTAGACCCGGGCTGCAGGATAAAGGGGTTGAGGACTGATCAGCCCTCTGGATTATTTTTTGGTGGCGTTCAGATCCTTACCTCAGAATGGGTGTGCGATCTGGGAGTGGTGCTTGATGACGGGCTGACCCTTTGTTATTAGGTGCCGGCAGTCGTTAAGTCAGCCTTTTACCATCTTAGGAATATCACCATGATCAAACACCTCATTCAGTCTAGCGATCTGCCTGTGTTCTTCCATGCCTTCATGACCTCTTGCCTCAACTACTGCAACTCCCTTTGCTTAGGGCTTCCTGGGGTTGATATCCACCGCTTGCAGCTAGTACAGAACACTGCAGCTTGATTGCTGACAGGGGTGTCTAGAAGGTCACATATCACCCCTGTGTTGCGCGATCTGCACTGGCTGCCAATTCAGTGTCGGATCACCTTTAAGGTAGGTTTATTGACCTACAAAGCCCTACACGGACTTGGTCCTCACTACTTGAAAGAGCTTCTGATTCCTTACAACCCTGTGCAACAGCTCCATTCGGCTGGCGAGGGGTTGCTGGAAATTCCGAGGGTTACTTAGAAATCTTCTGGGGCCCACTCTTTTATGTTTGCAGCCCCAACCCTCTGAAATTCTCTGCCCCATCAGCATCGGGAATGTACAACCGTGGGGAGCTTTAAGCAGGAACTTAAGACCTTCCTGTGGAGACAAGCCTTTTATGAACTGTTATGATTTTTAATTGTCTATTTTTAATTGCAACTTTTTATGGAATCTGTTATGATTGTAAAGTGCCTTGGTACCCGAAAGGTGCTCAATAAAGTTTTATTATTATTATAGCTCTTCTTTCACTCCCACAAATCATATGCAAGGATAGCCCTACTCTTGCTTTCTACTGCTCTGCACCCCCGGGTGGGAGTTGTGACATGTCATGTAGCCCTTGAGTTGGACCATTCTCCTCTGCAGGTGGGGTGGGACTATCTGGCCTGAGTGCCCTTCCATGCTCCTGGAGACTTGATCCTGTCCTCCTCAATGATGCATAATATATTAAAGTTATGGAAGATGCTATAACTGAATTCCTTGCCCACAATAAGTGTAATGAGACCTCCCACTCTATCGGACGGGAACATGTAAAGGCATATTTTAGGGGCCGGTCCATAGCATATTCTAAGTATAAGCAGGGGAGTTAAACAGAAGAACTCAAAAAATTAGAGTGGGTTTATATAAACATTTTTTTTATAAAAATAGAATGTATATGTATATAAAAAAACTAGAGCAGAAAATGTAGGAGGTAGAAAGATTGCATATGGCTGGACCCACCATCCACCTCTGCTATAGACTTTAAAAATCACCTCAACTTCATAATTATCAGCTCCTCTCCCCTAAACAAATGTGAATTGCTGCATGCACTTCTCACCCTCGGCTCAAAAAGAGCTACACATTGTCTGTGCCTATAACACTCCTAAAAATGGCATTAAAGGGCTAGAAGATTTGCTCAATCAGACATCACTTCTCACTGGGAGAAATGAAGTGCTCCTACTTGGGGACCTAAACATCAGCTGGCTGGGTAGCTCTCGGGCCTCATCCCTGACCATGATACAAAGTTTTAACCTGCACCAGCTGATATCCAAACCAACCAGAACAGCACCGCACTTGAACACAAGCACACTGCTGGACTGGATAATGACAAACGAGCCGGAACACATAATTACCACAGACACATTAGCAGATGCATCACGGACCACTCCCCTACTTTCTGCATCTGGGGTAAAGCTGTTCCTGACACAGCTAAGCCCCATTTCATTACTTTCTGGAACTATGCTAACCTTGTTCCTCATACCTTCCTACAAGATGTGTCAAGAATTGACTGGTCCACTGTGTATAGGGCTGCTGATGCACAAACTGCCCTAAATATCTTCCCAACTAATTTTCTGGCCCTGCAAGACCGTCATTGTCGCCTAGTAACAAGTCGTGTCAAAAATAAGCAAACC
Organism: Neoceratodus forsteri; assembly: GCA_016271365.2. Classification (NCBI taxonomy): domain Eukaryota; kingdom Metazoa; phylum Chordata; order Ceratodontiformes; family Ceratodontidae; genus Neoceratodus; species Neoceratodus forsteri. The sequence continues at coordinate 23,717,080 of CM028134.1, read as the reverse complement.
CGTTGGCTGAAGTCTGATCTACTCACCAAGTTAAGAGAGAGATAAAAGCTGGCTCCATTTCAAAGTCACGGGGCAATCAGATGACTTCAATAAGTATAGAGCTCAGCGAAATGCCTGCAAGAAATATATCAAACTAGCAAAAAGTTCCTTCTGGATGGACCTGCTAACTAACTCGTATGGTGACTCAAGAAAATTTTGGTCCCACGTTAAATCCTTCCTGGGGTTAAATCAGTCCCCTACACCAAATGACATGGTTATTAATGGCATCCATTGTAACAATCCTTGTACTATTGCAAACTTTTTCAATGCACAATTTTCTGACTTAACTAAGTTTACTTCCTCTTTCACTGCAGCTCAAATTTCAACCACCCCCCAGGTCATCCAAGTCCCCCTCTTCTATTTCAAGTCTATAAAGTGAGAAGTCCTGAAGCTTCTCAATACTATCTCAGACAACACTGCACCTGGCTCCAATGCTCTTGAGCCCCAGTTTTTAAAACTCTCTGCCCCTTCATAGCTGCTCCCTTGTCAAAGATCTTTTCTCTCTCCCTATGCCACAGTCAATTTCCAGATATCTGGAAGATTGCTAGGATCACCCCAGTATTTAAAAAAGGGGGCCTGAAAGACCCCTCAAATTACAGACCCATTACTATCCTGTCTGTTCTCAGCAAGATCCTAGAGAAACTAGTAGCTACTCAATCTACTGAATACCTGTGGAAACATGACGTTCTAACTACTGCTCAACATGATTTCTACTGCTCAACATGATTTCGGAAAGGCTCACAGTACCACCACTGTGCTCCTCAAATTCACATCTGTCACCTTATCCACCATGGACTCAGGCCTTCTCAACGGGGCTATTTTCATCGACATGACAAAGGCGTTTGATTTAGTTGACCATCCCATCCTCCTTGCCACCCTTTGCTCAGTAGGTTTTGTGCTGAATGTTGTTAACTAGTTTGGCAGTTGCCTCTCTGATAGAATGCAAAAAGTTAAGTATAACGCTACACACTCTGACAAAACCATGATTAATATTGGAGTGCCCCAAGGCTCCATCCTTGGCCCACTCCTTTTCTCTATATTCATTAATGACATCACCTCAAACCTCTCAAGGACTGAATCCCTTTTCCATGCGGATGACATAGTTCTGTACACCAGAGCAAGACGCATTATGGACATTAGCCAGAGGCTCACCGCTTACTTCCAGTGTACCCAAATGTAGCTGGCTAGTCACAAACTTGTCCTAAATGAATTCAAGACCCAGGTGATGCTGTTTAGAACAAACCTCAAGCTCAAACACTCTGTAAACAATCTCAGTCTCTACCTTGGAAGGCTTCTCAGTTTGAGTGGTGACCTCTTTCAAATATCTGGGTGTCAGCCTTGACCCCTCACTAAGCTTTGATGTCCACATCCAAAATACCTGCAAGTCTATCAACTCCAAGCTGGGCATTGCCTATCATACTAGCTATGTGCTAATCCCCTCCGCTAGGCTTGCAGTAGCTCATTGTATTCTTCTACCTTCACTTACCTACTGTGCTGTCACATATGCCAGTGCTGGCAAAGCTAGTCTTCACAAATGGGATGTAACCTACAATAATAAATGCCACTAGGCATCCTCCTCACACCAACTGAAACACCACTGCCTTCTCTACTCAGACCTCAAATGGCTTACACCAACTGTGGCTAGGCTTTACTCACTTGGCTCCATCATTGATAATATCATTAGGTCTCAAACACTTAAGCCACTAGTGGACCTTTTTCACCACCTGCCATCCTGTTATGACTTGCGCTCTGTGGGAAAGTCCCTGGTCCATATCCTCAGGCACAATTCCTCCAAGGGTGCCAGTGTCTTCACCTGTCAAGACCACCAATTCTGGAACTCCCTCCCCCTAGATGTGCGACAGACTCCCTCGCACAACACCTTCAAGAAGGAGCTACACAACTACCTCATCAAACAAGTGCTCCTGCTTCAAGCTGCCTTAGCCACCACTACCCACCTACCCTCACACTCTCTACCACAAGCTAGCTCCTCTAGATGTTAGCTGGCTCCTCTATGAGGCACTTTGACTTTTCTTTCTAGCACTTCCTGTTACTTGCCTTAATTGTCTTCTACTCCTTCAACCAACTATTACTATTGTTTCCCTCATCTTTACACCTATCTTGTTTCTATCTAAATTCCTACATGACTTTTGTTCATCGTATAGAAACATAATTTTGTAATCAACTTATCTGTACCATTTTTACTGTACTCTGTTTTGTCTCTTGGCCCACCATTAGCTCTGTAACAGTTTGCCATGCCCTAATGTAACTTTTTCCATTGTTCCCTACACCTACTGTAATACTTTTCTGTGATATCTTGTTGTTGCTGTTTTTGTTAATGTTGTTCCTCCCGGATCGTACCTGAAAATAGTCATCGTTATGGCTAGCTCACCTACCCGGTAAACAAAAATTAAATCAATAAAAAAATCTCCTTAATCTAGTTTAAAAGCTTAGTGACAATACAACACTCTAAGCACTGTTGCCATGGAAAGGGCCATATTGTTGAATAAAGCCAGCCAGTATTTTGATGGGGATATGAGAGGGAAGTTGCTAGCCTGGCAGCTTTGGCACAGGGAGGGTGTATGTGCCATTACACAGATTCACAACCCAAGCCTGGGAATGGTCTCCAGCCATCAGTAAGTGGGAGATGCTGTTAACAGATGTTATAAATCCTTGTACATTTTATTTATTTATTTAAACATTTGGATACTGGGAAAGACGCACTGAGCCAGGGCTCAATTCCAGGTGTGATCCGGGGGGAGGGAAAAAAGGACTACATACATTTAGCAAGAGATAGCTTATAAATGCAATTATACAGATTGGTTCATGTATACATCAAGAAAGTGCAATGGTAAAGGGTATTTACAATAGTAAGAGGCATTTGGCTTAATTTATGCAAAATTTATATTTATTTATTTATTAATAGTTTGGAAACAACCTTTGCACACAAGCTCTTTTACAAAGGTTCCACATCAAGAAACACAGTACAAAGGTACAAGCAACTAATAACACAAAATACATCAGTCTAACTACAGCAAACAGATTGCAAATAGAACAATGTAACAGCTGTGATCCAAGAGTGCTATCTTGGCCAAAAAGGGTGGGGATCAGGATTAGAAATTAGAGAACAGCCACACACAGAAAGTCTTGTCATTAGAGAGGAGGAGGATGGGGGTGAGAAGCAGGAGAAAGCAGTGTGTGAAAGAGGTAGGGCAAGAACCCCAAGTTGAGAGGGTAGGAGACACAGGGAGAAGAGGGACAGAGCCCCAAGATGGGAGGGTAGGAGACAAATGGAGAAGAGGGATGGGGAGGTGATTTGGGACATGGAAGGTCAGGGGTTTGGGAGGAGACAAAGTAGGAAGAGGAGAGGAACACTTGGGGGTGCCGGGGGGGGACTATCCAAACAGAGTGGCTAAGCAGCTAGGAACAGGGAAACAGGTGGGGGGGAGGTCAAGGAAGGAAACAGAGAGGTCCACCCAGGGGAGGAGGTCTGGGGCGATAGTGGGAGAATGTCAGGTGCCTAACAGTCAGTCACATTTGTTCCTGCTGACGAGGAACTGTTTGAGTTTAGACTAAAAGCACAGAGACTGAAGGTATTGTGCAAAGCCACTGAAACCTCATTGAGCCAGAGGGGGTCTCTGTAGGAGAATGATCATTGCCCTATATCATTGCATTATACACAGCAAGTACATCAGCATTTACGCAATTTACACAACTAAACAAGCATCTTTTGTTATATGTGTTGCTTGACAGCTCATAGAGTCCTCAACTATGAGGAGCGGGTGCAGTATTTGCTTGACAGGAGCACATGGGGGGATGGTAGGAGATGAAGTTGCTGTTTAATAGAGTAGTGATAGGGGGAGTTTCTGATGGAGGGAGAAAGTTTGTTCCACAAGCTGGGGAGCCTATAGGGGAAGGGGGATTTACCAGCTGTGGCGGATGGCCGAGGCAGTGTGAAGGACTTGGCATCCCTGTGTCTCAGCTCATACGGGGAATGGGAGACCATGGAAAGGCACTCAGATAGGTAGGGAGGTAACAAGCTGAACCAGTATTTGGATATGAGATTAAGAGAGTGGATGTAGCATCGATGAGAAAGGGGCTCTAAGCCTAGAGGGGTGTAGATGGAGCAGTGATGTGTTCTGAAGAGGGAGTTTGTGGCAAAGTAGCAGAACGTGTTCAGGTGGGTGTCCAGCCTGGATAGGGTTGATGCAGGGGCAGTACTGCAAACCACATCTGGGTAATCAAAGATGGGAATGATCATTTTGGATAGGATTTCACACCTGGCAGACAGTGGGAGAGAATTTCTGTTCTGGTAGAACATGCCTAGTTTGGGGCACAATTTTGGGGTTATTGCATTGGTGTGGTTCGAGAAAGACAAATGGGGGTTGAGCCAGACACCAAAGTATCTAAATTTAGTGACAGAGTCTAGGGGTGTCCCAGCCAATGAGGTGATGGGGGGGGAGCTCTGTTCAGTTTTTATACTGTTCCAAATGTCCTAGACACTGTGTTGGAGGCGTTTAATTTCAGTAGGTTGTTTCTGAACCAGCGCTGTATGTTGTAGAAGTCATTCTGGAGGGTGGCTTGAACATCAAGTAGGACATGACCAGAGGTGAAGAGAATAGTGTTGTCTGTATACATATGTATGTGAGAATTTGTACAGGCAGAGGGAAGGTCGTTTATGAATAATGAGAATAGTATGGGGCCAAGGATTGATCCTTGGGGCACACCCACGAGAATTGGGAGTGGGGGGATGTGGAGTCGGCTATCCTGACTGATTGAAGCCTATTTATTAGATAGGATTGAAACCACTGGACAGTGATTGGAGCTAGTCCTGCTGACATAAGTTTCGCCAGGAGAAGTGGGTGGGAGACAGAGTTGAATACCTTTGCCAGGTCGACAAACACTGCAGCTGTTAGGTGGTCTTGGTCAGATGCAGTGTGGATGTGACTGGTAATATGCAGCAGAGAGGAGATAGTGGAGTGCTGTTTTCTGAATCATGATTGGTTGGGGGAGAGGAGGTTGGTAATAGTGAGGTACTCTGTAAGCCTAGTGAGGACCAGAGATTCTTGTAATTTGCAAGGGCTGGGAGGAGGGAGATAGGCCTGTAATTACCAGGCACCAGTGGGTTACTGCCTTTGTGAAGGGGAATTACATAAGCCAATTTCCAGGCTTGTGGTACCATGCCTTAAGTGAATGAATGGTTTAGGAGGTGGGTAAGTGACTTGGCGATAGCTGGCACTAATAAGAGCAGGAGCTTTGGGTGGATCCCATCGGGATTGGATTTAGAGGTATTTAGAAAGTGGAGGGCAGTGAGGACCTCTTGTTCAGAGATGGATGTAAATTGGAATGTGTTTGAGCGGGTATGGGGGGGTTCCCAAGGTGGGCAGAGGGAGGTCATCTGGAAGGGCACAGTAGGTGAAAAATGTATTTAGGTTGTCAGCAATGCTGATGGGGTCAGAGATAGGATGGCCAATTTGCTTAAAAGTTAGGGTATTGGATTGGGCAGGAGGGTCAATAAGGGAGTGCACTACTTTCCAGAAGTTGGAGGGTTGTGCATGGAGTAGCTGAGATCTGAAGTAGCCTGCCTTAGCTAGTCTAATGACCTTGGTGCAGGCATTGTAGAGGAAGTTATAGACTTGCCTGGCTTGTGGGATAGTTAAAGATTTGAAACAGGTCCAGGCCTTGTCACATGCTTTGCACTGGGCAAGGAGAGGTGCCAAGATCCAAGGGTGGTGGTGCTTCTTTACCCTCTATTTCTTCAATAGGGCATGGGAGTCCCAAACTTTTATAAATATATGTGGGAATCGGGCTAGGGCAGAGTCTACATCTGATGCAGAATATACCTGATTTCAGTCAGCATGTCTAAGGTCATCTAGGAGTGAGTCAGCATCAAGAGCATTGAGATGGCATATTTTTATGTATTTCGGGGCCAATTTGGGTGGGTGGGTGTTCTTAGTGCAATACGTGACACAGTGGTCACTTGGGGCATTCTCAAGTACGCCAGTTGAGGTCATTCTGTGTGGGTGAGAGGAGAGTATCCAGTCAATTAGTGAATTATTTGAGGAGTGTGGGTTGTACTGGGTGGGTTCTGTGATCAGCTGGGTGAGATTGAGGGACTCAAGTTTGGAGATGTGGGCCTTGTAGTCGCCCAGTAGTATCAACTCCTCTTGTGCAGCTAGAGGAGGTAAGGTGGCAAGACGAGAAATGAGAGTCGAGGGCTAGTCAGGGAGAGGCATAGATCACCCCTATAAATATTTGGAGTGTGGTGGGAAGGGCGAGTTGAGTGAGGATGAGTTTGTGGGAGCCTTGGCATGATTCCCTTTTGATGATCGAGCAGGATAGAGGCTGCTTTACGTAGATTGCCACTCCTCCATCTCTCTTGCCGTGGTCTTGCCATAGCAGTTTGTAGTCTGGGAGGCTAAGTGAGGAGTCTGGGGTCCTTGTGGATAGCTAGGTTTCTGTACGGCACAGAATGTCTGGGGTATGTTCTGTCATCCAGCATTTTAGTTGGTTTAATTTGGGCAGGAGGCTACTGATGTTCATGTGGTTGATTGAGAGGTCTTAGTGAAGGTTTAGAGGTTAGTGTTCTGGCTATGGTCCCAGGTTAGATTCAGTGTTCCCTGTGAGGAGCAGGACAAGGAGGAGAAATAGGTATGTAGCAAGGAGCTTACTTCTCTTGGTGGATAGAATGGCTTTAGGAGTGGATCTGGCAGACTGGATGAGGGATGCGTATGACAGCATTTGTGGGGTAAGGATATTGGCACTGGCTAGGGGAGGAGGTAGGCGACAAATGGGGTGTGGGCTGGGCAGGGGGTTGAGAGTGGGGGAAGAGTGACAGTGGGAGTATGGGGGGATGGGATGATGCAATTAGGGTTTAGGGTTGTGGGAGCCGAGGTAAGGAGGTACAAGGCAACGTAAATGGAGAAGAGACGTTTGAGCGTGTCCATTTGTGTTAGGAATGGTATGGATCACAGAGTGGGCTGTGTGATATGCAAGATTAGGTATAACTAGGTACGTAGTGGAATGCTTATGAAGAGGTAAGCAATGCACTTTGGCAACAAGGTGGAGTGGGATATTCGGGGGGAGTGACTGAGAGGAACAGTACCCCTTGCAGCCACCAGGTGTGCAAGATAACAGAGGTAGAGAAAGAGGATTACGTTAGCTGGCTGGGTAGCTTAGAGGTTATTGCTGCAGACTGGTCAACTGAGCTATAACGGGCACTGGTTCAGAGCTGGCTTGGGGAGTTGAAAGAGGGAAGAAAGGAGAGAGCAACAATTGTAGAACAAATTGAGGCAAGTGTGGGGATCAGGAAATGCCACAGCATGGGTGGGTTAACTTAGAGGAGGGTGCATATAATGTTACTACATGTAAAGGTGATCACTAGCGACCTCTAGTGGTCAGAGCATATAACCTACTAATGGAGAATTGGAATATAGTCACTTAAGAAGCACATGGCAGGTCACTTGATGAAGGCTGGCTACTTAGCAAATGCAGGGGGGTGGGGCAGTCACCGTGGTAGCTGCGGGTACAAGCATTCCTCCTACTGGAATCTAGAGCCTGTACCTGTGTTGTCCCAAGGTGGACTTGCACCAGCAACTGTTTGGAAGGGGGAGCCTGTAAGAATCTTGGCTCCGTCGGCATGGTGGGTCATCCTGAGGTGGACTTGAGCCAGCAGCTGGTGGGAAGGGGGTGCCTGTAACAAGTTTGGCTCCATCAGCTTGCTGTGTTGCCCGAAGGTGGACTTGCACTGGCAGCTGGTAGGGAGGGAGAGCCTGTAACAATCTTGGCTCCGATAGCATGCTGTGTCATCCCAAGGTAGACTTATTTATTTATTAAATTTTGTTAACCGGGTAGGCCTGGTGGGCCCTGAAGGTCCCTTTTTCAGGAACGACCCAGAGTTAGTTACACTAGAGCAGTGCAAATACATACAAGTGATACAGTGCGGGACATAGAGTTACAATAAGGCAGTGCAGATACATAAAAGTGATTCAGAGCAGGAGGTAGCTTACAGGATTTCAATGATGGTAAACAGTATACAGTCTACACTGAGGAGAACGAGTATATACAGCTCAAATTACACAGTTCAAACAATGTCAGCTGATAGACTTAGGGCATTAGATTTTTTGGCCAAACCACCGGGGGCAAGACTGGCTAGCCTTCAGGACAGGAGCAGGGACTGTGGCTTAGGAGGTGTACGCGCAGACCCTTCTGGAACATAGCTAGGGAGGGGGCTTCCTGAAGGTGTCTGGGGAGCTTATTCCAATGTGCAGGAGCTATATGGGCAAAGGGTTTACTGCCAGGTGCAGAGCAGGCCCTGGGTTGTTCCAGTAGTTTTTTGTCCAATGTCCTGAGTAGTCAGCTGGACCACTTTGGGGTGAGTAGCCCGGTAAGCCCTGCAGGAGGGTCAGCATCAAGAAGCTTGTATGTCCAGTTTAACAGGGGGTACTGGAGCCTATGGTTCAGGGTGGGCCAGTTGGGTGAGGTGAGGGCTGCACAGTGGTGGGTCCTAGGATGAGGTTTCATGGCAAAGTGGGCAATTTTATGGTACAAAGTTTGTAATCTAGAGTGGTCAAGTTTTGCTATGCCCAGGAGGGTTGGGGCAGCATAGGTAAGAGTTGGGAGGAGGATACTGTGTGTGGTTGCCAATCTGGTCTAGGCCAAGCTTTTTGTATATGTTTTTTATTACTAGATCCACGTGTGGCTTTAGAGTGAGCCCCTGGTCTAACGTAATACCCAGATATCTGAAGGAATGAACCACCTCGATTGTGGAGCCAGATACAGTGACAAGCAGGAGAAGGTGGGCTCAAGAAGGACCCAGGGATTTTGGACCAAACAGGTCGGCAGCTGGGGGGGAGGGGGAGACAGTAACAATCTTGGCTCCGTCGGTGTGTATGTGACTGAAACCATGCCCATGCCCAGACAATACCACAACTTTTTTGCAAAGACTCCTGTTACTCTCCTGCTTCTCTTGCAAATGGAGACATTGGAATTGCTGCTCTCCAAGCAAGAGATTTCTGATGTGATGAAGGCTCTACAGGGAGGAAAAACACCAGGGCCAGATTGCTTACCCATAGATTTCATGAAGTGATTCAAGAACCTCCCACTGGACCCTTTGATTGACATAATAATGGAGAGCTTCTCCAAAGGAGTGCTCCCACCCTCTGCCTGGGTGGCCACTATCACAGTGCTACCCAAACTGGTCAAGATCCCTACACACCGTGCCTCATACTGACCAATCTCCCTCCTTATGGCTGACTATAAGATAGTTGCCAGAAATGGCTGCAATACCTCCCATCCTGTATACATCTGGGCCTGGCCTGGTTTGTGGAAGGGAGGCAGGGGAAACATAACAATAAGATGCCTCTTAATGTTATCCACAAGTGGGCGAAGAACCCTGACAAACATGGTACACCGGTCCATGCCCTGGACTCTGAAGAGGCCTTTAATTGGGTGTAGTAGGGGTACATGCTAGAAACTATGAGGCAGTTTGGCATACAAGACTATATCATAATCTGGATACTAACCCTGTATAAGGACCCAGCATCGAGTCCAAATCAGTTGGGGGCAAACTAAGGCCTTTACATTCTCCAGAAGCATCAGATAGGGGTGCCCACTCTTCCAACTCCTGTATGTGCTGTCACTCGAGCTTTTGGCAGCAGCCATGTGACATCATGAAGCAACTGTGGGCTGCCACCTTGTGGGGAAGGAGTATAAGGTGGGCTAGTCATGGATGACCTTCTGCTGTACTTACTGAGACTGGCAGAGGGCCTGCAGGTCCTGAACGCACTGCTGTCATTATATGGGATGCTCTCGGGTCACAAACTCAGCTGGACTAAGAATGAAATTCACCTGAGAAGTAAACAATAGAGGGAAGGTGTGGTGTACAATGCTATGGGGCTACAGGTGGTAACATCATAAATACCTAGGAGTGAAATTAGCAGTATGTTTATCTCCGTTATATAAATTTAATTACCCCCCGTGCTGATTGACATATGAGCTGAGTGTGAAAGGTTGGAACCCTTACCACTCTCTGTCACTGGTCAGTGAAAGTAATCAGTGTGCACCCCGTCCATATGTCTATACATATTCCAGTCTGTAACCATCCCTGTTACTAAGAGGTTCTTCTTCCAGTTTAACAGCATAATACACAGATTCCTGTGGAGGGGCAGGCCAGCCTGGGGAAGAAGGATGATCCTCCAGCTCTTATTGCATGAAAGGGGGCGTGCTCAGCCCCCCCTTGAAAGTATTATTGGGCTGCACAACAGTTATCTACCTACAGGAATCCCCATAAACCCGGATGGCTAGCCATGGAGGAGGAAGATCTGGGCCGCAACCTAAGACAGTGTCTGCTCTCAGCAGCTCTGAAGTGAATGTCACCACTCCATATCTTATATTCTTTTACCAGAACCCAGGCAAGGATATGGGTTGCAGCACTAAAGCTGCTTGCCTGGGCACCAGGCACTTCGGGGCAGACACAGCTCAGGGCTGCTCTAAAAGGAATGCCTGATTATATTGCATTCTTCATAAAGTACTGCTCAGATGAGAAAAACAGAGCCTGAACCACCTATTCCAACTATTTGATGGTGGCCTTTTCTGAGCATTTAACTCCCTCTAAAAAGAATTTGACCTCCCTACTGGAGAACTGTCACATGGTGTAGGGAGGGTAGCCAAGGTTGGATGCATGCTCATTTGTTCCACTCACTCTTGTGTCCCCTCTGGAGAAGCAGTTCTATAAGCCACAGTCCCTTCTTGAAACCACTGTCTGTGTACTATGGCTTGCTAGGGAAGGGGGGGCATCACCTCCCCCCACACTGTTACCATCTGAAGCCAATGGGTGAAGGATCTGTAAGCTCCTGTCTCTGAAGAGACTTGGAAACGAACTATGACTTACTAGATGGAACTGATCCAGAAGTAACAAGCTTCGGCAGATTCAACTTAACTTTCTTTACTGAGCCTACTTCATCCCTGTTAGGCAACACAAGTGCCCTGATAAGCCCTCCTGTTGTTCAAAATGTCAGACAGAGGATGGTACCTTTCTGCACATAACCCTTACCTGCCTTACAGTAACAAAATTCTGGTGCACAGTATATAGCATAATGGAACAGGTATTACGCCTCAAGCTTCCTAAACCCCTTGTTGGAACTGCTTTTGGGTTAGACCAAATGTATAATCTGAAGAGTGGTGCATCCATGCTATGATCCATAGCTTTGGTTGATGCCTGTAAAACCATAGCCCAGCAATGTCTCTCAAATATCCTCACCAATAGTAGCACAATGGGTAAACAATGTGGGCAGCTGTCTAAAGCTAGAGAGGGCACAACTCTCAGCCAATGGCACCAAAGAGCTTTTCCAAAAAACATGGAACCCTCTAATGTTGACAGTAGAAATTGGCACGTGGCCACACTAACCAACTTCGCTGCTGCCCTTCTTCCTTGAGAAGTCACCTGTAAACCCACCTATGCACAAATTAGCACTGAGTGGCCCACACTCCAGACACAGTGGGGGGAGAGGCTGTGAGGGAGTGGGTACATTGCATAAATATTTAACTGTGGTGTGTCTTTATACTATGGCTGCCTTACGCTATTGATAATAAATGTTACCTAGCCCATCCAACAAGGTGTTAACCAAACCTGTACAACAAATTTCAACTTGCTTACTTTACAGCTGCTTTTATAAACTCTGTAACACCTCTAAAAGATCAAGAACTATATACGTGATGTTGAACCTCTAATTGATGTATGCTCCTTTCTTATTGCCTTGCTTAATAAAATGTGTTCTACAGAAAGAAACCTGCAATGTTTTTAAATATGGCAATGGAAGAACACGGGAAGAGGTGACAAATAGAGAAATAACTGGCATGGGGCAGGGGGTGGCGACAAGATGAGCCCTGATCTCCTGGGGAGAGACAGAGGCTTTTTTTTGTTTCACTATTTTATTTGTTTTCCCTTCATTTTAGGATTAAAAAAATGCCCAGCATCTGGGGTCAAAAGTATGAGTACTCTGAAAAAGGTACTCGCACACCCCTAGGTGCAGTCATGGTCACCTCATCATCTGTGTGGAAGTTGGGTATTCCATAATGGGAAAACATGGGGGAAAATCTGCACGTGCAACTGAATTACTCTTGTAGTTTGAAAAGCATTTTAAGGGGCAGAAAAATGCCTGCCAAGATATTTTAGGAACATCAGAATTTATAAATATTGTAAATTATGGTGAGCTCCTTATAAATTCTGACCAGGCATATTTCTGCAAATAACATGGCAGTTTGAAATATACACAAGCAATCATATTACATGTGCAAATGTACTGAATAGCTGAGCCAAAGCACCTTCTAATTAGGGATGTGCAAACCCCAGGTATTTATTCCTGAATCCCACAAATACTAAGTATTCAGTATTCTGGCCAGAACACGGAGTATTTCCCCCTGTTTGGTGGTAAAGTAGTCAGGCAAAAGTACTGTGGAGTCCAAATTTTTTGTTAAAAACCCTCTAGGCTTCTTCCAGTGGCCAGGTGCAGTCCTGTGGCTAACTCCTCACCACCGCAGCAGTTTCCCACCCTCCACCTACTCCCACTTTAACTTCACAGCTAATAAGCCCACACTGTGTTCAAAATACTTCCTCCCCTCCCTTGCCTGGTCCTCCCAATCCCCTAATAGACTTTTACTGAAGTATGGCCCCCTTTCTGACCCTCAATCCATGACTTGTAGGAGACCAGTTGTACAAATCCAGATAGCCAAGTCGCTCCCTCTGTAACACACAATTGCATGCCAGCTAGCACTAACAGTTATCTGATAGAGCAGGATATATGTATGACTGGCAGTGGGCAGAGAGGTGTGCATTATTGATAATATTAGGCAGGATCTGTCGGGGTATGTACAATTGCCCCACTCCCAGTCATGGACTGGTATCAGGCATGCTTCAGTAAAAGGTGATTTGGGCATTGGAGAATGTTGAAGGAGGGAGGGGAGGGTGGGGGAGGCATTTTGAACATTGTGTTTGTTGTCTCTTGGCACTGTGCCAGGAGTCAGCAATTTTGTTGTTAGAAAAATCTGTGTGCGAGAACAGGGCAGGAGTGTGGGTGGGAATGGGTAGACTGAGACGGGGGATGATCACGGAACTAGCCCTGTCCACCTGGAGAGGTTATGTATGTTTTTTAATTGTTGCTAAGTACAAATAACTAGTAATGAGTAGCCATGTATCCCGGGGGCAGTAGAGCTGTGTGGGATTTTCAGATTCTGCAGAATTTCAGAAAATTCCAACAGTTCTAAAGAATTCTGTCTGAAGGGGAATTAAGCAATAAGACATGACAGGGGGTGTGTTATGGTGGGATAACGGCCCACCTCAGGTGGGTTGAAGCACGAGGTGTAGCAGAGTGCTTCTACCACATGAGAAGGGCTGTTAGTCCACCATAACACACCCTCTGAAGTGCCTTATTACGATTATGAAATGGGTCATTTTTAGTAAATTTTATGCCTTTTTTAAACATATTACTTTTAGCTGGGCCGTTGTACTGGGATAATGGCCCAGCAGAAAGCTGATCTTGGCCAATCAGGAGCCAGCATTCTTTCTACCCATTTCATAATTAAGCAATAAACCATGACAGGGTGTGGGTTGTGCTGGGACTTACCCATGCCTGGTGCGGTTTGATCACGAGGCTGCAGACTGAGAGAGTAAACCACACCAGAAGTGGGTAAATCCCAGCATAACCCACATTCTTAAGTAATTTATTGTGATTATCGAATGTCCCCTTTTTTCGGTGACAAAAAAATAAAGAAAAAGATTTTTTTTGTATTTTAATTTTTTTTTTTAATTTATTGCTGCAACACATAAAATAGTTGTGTGTTGCTAGGGAGATGCTGTCCTGAGTTATGTGTTGCTAGGGAGACATTGCCCTTCACTGTCCATTCTGTGGGCTGGGTAATGGGGAGACTGAGTTGCGTTGTTTTTTTTAACAGAAATGGGAGAGAGAGAGAGAGAGAGAAAGAGGAAAGACAGCATGACAACAGTTTATTTTTTTAAATCACTATGTATTTTACACTAAGTGTAAAGGTTCCTTTGGTTGTTATGATCAGAGAGAGAGCTGTCATGCCAGATCAGTTCCTATTATGAGTTAGGTTCCAGGACTTAAGTGCGCTGGTATGGCCCCAAAACAGTGCTGCCAGATTTGTACCTTCTGTATCAAATTAGAAAAAAAAGGGGCAATGCAACTTAAATAATATTGTTTGGATAGCACCTTTGATAAAATCATGCTGAATCTGTAGGAAGCGATCTGGAGCAACACCGGCAAACACAGAGCAGACACTACGCTTTAGATTATGTCCGTGAGCAGTGGGTTGGTAAACGGAAAGAGCGAGTAATGTGTTTTTTTAAGGGAAAAAAAGGTTTGTGGCATGTAAGATGGATTTGGGGACTGTTGAGGTCTGTGAGTTTAAATCTGCAGTCTGTTTGAAATTCCCGCTTTACCATTGCAGTTTAGCGGGGAATCAGTATGGTGGGTTTTCGTCTTTGGTGTTCGGAGGGTCATAGTGATTTCAAAAAGTGGGGATTCCAGATGTGGCTGACTGGCACCTTTTCCCATGGGTCCTGCTAGGATTTCCATTGGCTGAAAGGTGCCAGTCAGCCAATCAGGTTTCAGCATATAGAAGCCCATTGTATAATGCAGAACTCCACCGGCAGAATTGGGAACACTAATCTGCGGTTTACATGAAACGTAGATTAGTGTCTTGTGGTTCACATAAATCATGGATTAGTTTCTTGTAAACTGCGGAACACTAATCCTCAGCCTGCATAAACTACAGGATAGGATTTTGTGGTTTACACTAAAACACAGAACTCTACAGAATATTTGGGGAAACTGGAAAAAGCATTTTAAAAGTGGAATTGCCATTCTGACTGAATGTTGCTGGCAGTCTTGCACATTCTGTACAGCTCTAATATTTGAAAAAATGGTACTCAGACACTCCTGCTGCTAATACTATTTGGGGTGACGACTATGTGGAAATGTGGTGAAATACTAAAGTCTTTAGTGGTTCTTTATGCAGTTAATTTAAGCAATTGCATGAGAACACCTATTACCTTAACTACAGTATATAGTTTGAAGTTCAGCCCAGTCTGCAGCTGTAAGTCCAACATTTCTAGTAGTGTGTGCTGTGCAAAGCAAAAAACTTGAAAGAAGAAATAAGGGGTGGAGGTGGCTTTCTGTACAGACCTTTTAACTGCTAGGCATCCTTTTGTTTGAAGAAATTCTCACTGATGACACTTTTTTTATGTGCCTGCATCACAGAGGGCGCAGAGTGAAGAACTGGCAAAAATAAAGGAGCATTTCCAGACATCAAAAGAAGATGAAGTGAAGCTGCTGGACAAGCCAGAACAGTAAGAGTTACAGCATTACTTCACTGATCAAAACCAGACACTGACAATATAAAACTGGGTCTTTCCATTCAGTATTATTCCATTGACTTCCCCAGTGACTGCTGGATAGCCCAAATATACAAGTCACGAGGAGGTCTTACAAGTCAGATATTTTTATTACTGTATGTTGGCTGATTGTGTTTTCAACAAGAAAATTATAACAAAAAGGCCTTCCAAATAAAAGCTTGAAAAGAAAAACTTTTTTATTTTCCCCTTCTCTTTTAGTCACCATTTTCCCCCTGTCCCCTACAGTTAGAGGCCTGAGAAGAAAAGGCTTTTCATTATTGTGTTCTCTTCCCCATTTTAGTCCCCCTTTGCCCTCACAAACCCTGATGATTGAGATTGCCATGGTTATACCATTCTGCCAGCTGAGTGGGAAGGTGTGACACTTCCATACTGCTGCTTAATCATGAGTCCAAGGCAGGGTGGAACCACTATACCAGCTGTGCTGGAGCCAGCCCTAAAAACAAACACATATCAGAAGGATCTGGAGCACTCATGGATAAACCAGAAATCAGCCAGAGACAGTGAGCTCAAGTGCAAATATAAGTGCTCACTGATGTCAAACAGTGCTGCTCACACAATGTCTAGTTGGTGCAGCCACAGCTCACTGATATCAAACAGTGCTGCTCACACAATGTCTAGTTGGTGCAGCCACAGCTGCTTACCACTAACCCCTCACTGTGCTTTTTAATCATCCAGTGGGTGATGGGATGTAACTGCCAGGTAGCTTGCCCCCCTTTCTGTACCGAGAGTCAAGTACCTTAGCTCTGCAATATGCTTGGCCACTAACTGACCCTGATGTAGGTTCTGGGGCTCGCACATAACGTGAAACCAGTCTCCCTGGTGGCAGCGCAATTTAATTTAATTTGATTTCATTTTATTACGAGTTAAACCATTGAGTATAACTCATTTAAAATGGCAACCCAGGATCTTAGTACAGAACAGTTACATTTCATATATACAAATGGCATAAATACAGTTACAATAAATTATGTAAATACATTCAGTAAACAGTATTATTGTCTGAAACAGCCACAACAGCCTTTAACTAAACTTACTGTCTTGTCTAAGAACCATTGCTTCACAACATATAAAGATGTAAATTTAGCATCCAGTAATCGAACTTTAGGAGGTAAACTGTTCCAATATGAAGGAACTAAGTGGCTAAAAAAATGTCAATCTTTTTAGTTTTATCTTTGGAGCAACTAATTCACAATAAACTGACTTTCTGAGTGAAGCATTTATGTTTCTGACCTGCAGTTTTTCAGTCAAATAGGTAGGGATTTCACCTAAAACACTTTTATATGCCAGTACAAATTTGTGAAGTTGGTGTCTCTCTGGCAGAGATAACAACCCTAAGCTGTTGTACATTTGGCAATGACGGGTGTCTCTAGGACACTGGAGAAGTAGCTTGGCCAGGCGATTATGTAAAATGTCTAATTTATGCATTTTTTTGTTACTAGCATAATCATATAGGACGTCACCATAGTCCAATAAGGGAAATATCTGGGACTCAACAATCTTTTTAATCTAGTTACCACTCAAGCAATTTTTATTATGATATAATATCCCCCACCTTTTTCTCAATTGCTCTTATAAGGTTATCCACCTGCACATTGCCTGAGGCCAAGGAGTCCATCCAGTAGCCCAGATATTTGTAAAAGGCCACAGATTCCAGCCTTTCTCCTTCTGCATCAACAATTCTCAATTCAGAACTGTTTTTTAATTCAGTTTGCACCAGAAACTATACATTTTGATTTACCTATGTTTATTTTAAGCTTTGATCTTGTAAAAAAGTCTTGTAAGCCGTTAAAGTTACTTGTAAATTGTTCTGTACTTCAGGCAAGGTTGGAGCTGAAGTGTATAATATAGAATCATCTGCATATAAATGATATGCAGTGCCTGGAATACTATCTTCAGAGCCATTAAGGTAGACCAAAAACAACAGAGGTCCAAGCACTGAGCCCTGGGGGATTCCCTTAGACTACAGGCAGTGGAGCAGAAACCACATTGTTCAGCTTTGTAGTCTGCATACAATCCTCAAATAAGACCTAAACCATTTTAATGCACTAGATGACACCCCTAAATTCATTAGTCTCTGCAGGAGAGTTTGGAGGTCAACCATGTTGAAGGTCTTGGAGAGGTCAACAAAGAAGGCTCCAGTCAGATGACCCGAATCCATAGCTTTGTTGACCTCATCCAAGACCCTCACCACAGAGACCACTGTACCATGAGATGTATGAGATCCTGACTGATATTTATCATAAAAATCATTCTGATGCATAAAATCTGTCAATTGTTTAGCTATACATTTTTCAAACACATTCGAAACCTGTGACAGTAAAGAAATAGGTCTGTAAGTGGTTAGTTGTCCAGGGCTACCCCCCTTAAAAATGGAGATAACCCAGGCCAATTTCCAAGTACCTGGTACCATCCCTTCAGATATAGACCAATTAAACAGATAAGAGAAGCAGCAATCTGGAGGGCTGAAAATACTAAGAGAGACAGGGGGTCAACCCATCTGGGCCGCAGCTCTTATTAGTTTTCAGATCTAGCAATAAATTAATGACTTCATGTTCTTCGATCTTATTAAAAGTAAAACAAAAAAAAAAAAGCAGGATGCTTTGCTTTAATCCACAGGCCATTCTCTCCAATTTCATGGTCAGAGTTTTCAAAAAAAATTTCCTACATTCACAAAATACTCATTGAAAACATCAGTCATTGATTCCTCATCCCTACCACCTAATGCCTCGATCTTATTTGAACAAGTGTTTTATTTTTTTTAATTGACCATTCAACCCTTTAATTATGTTCCAAAATGTTGTTGGGTCACCAGCAGCTTCCTCAAGTTTTAAATTATAAAAGGATTGCTTAGCTTCTTTAACTGTAAGCGTTTCTCAACTTTCTATAATATTCCCAATCTTGTTTCTGGCAGGATTTACATTCATGCTCCCAAGCTTCAGCTTGCTTTTTTGATCTTTTTAATTTCCTAGGCTCACAATAGAACCAGGGGACTGAGTGTTGTTTTACCTTCTTAGTTTTGCTAGTCAAGTGTCAATTATACACTTGTATTAACTCTGACATGAAATAACTCCAGGCCAGATTTATGTCTGGAAATATTTTAAACCTTTCCCAATTTATGTTATCTAACTCTTTTGAAAAAGCCAGATAGTCAAAATTTTTAGTAGAGCGAAAAGAGATAATTTTAGGTCGACTATATACAGCACTTTTACCTCTAACACAAAAATAGTATTATGATCGCTGTTCATATCTTCCAGCAATCCTGCCATTGAATAATTGTGTGGGGCATTTATCAGAACTAAGTCTAGCAAAGAAGAATCAGTAGGCTTCTTAAAATTTGTGTGTGTTGTGTCCTTTATCAATTGTTCTAATCCTAAATTGAGTGCCAGATTTTTCATTACACTAGTATCTCCTGATGTCAGACAATCTTCATTAAAGTCCCCGCAATGGATTGTGATGCTACCAAACCACTAGGTCTGCCAGGAAAAACGCACTTAGTAAAGACTGTGGACTGGATTTCCAAACATGATGGTGCAGACGTAGTTCCTGATGTTGGGTTGTGCCTGTATCATCCAAAACATTTGAATGCTATTTTCAAACATTTTAGTTCATTTGCAATAGTTTATCTGCTTTACGGCACAAAAGGGACAAATGTGTCCTTTTTTTATGCCATTTTCTGTGCTCAAATTGTCACATTTGCATCCAGAAGATGTAACATGTTTTATGTGGTCTAATATTTTGTCACAAGTTGTGGTAAAAAGATATAAGAAGTCTTGAACATCCCCTTGAAAATCCAGTCACATATATTTAATTTTTTCACAGTCCTAACAACACAAGGGAAAAATTGCATCACATGCACAAAAGCAAATCTTCAAGTTCATTTCAGGAATCCTTGGTCTCATGGCTTCCCATTTAATGATTCAAGGGGTTAATCTCATCACCACGTCATGACCACTCTAACAACTGAGCCCAAACTCTCCCTGTTGAAGATTTTTCTGCTCAAGTAAGAAAAAACAAAAAACAAACAAAAAAAAAAGAGTTGCATTTTCAGCCAGTTGTGATATGATTTGGTGGCACTTGTGACAAGACTTGAGGCTGCAGGAAATGATGTGCTCTATCTTTTTGATGCAAGAACCTCAAGCTGTATACCCAAACTGAAGCATGATTCAAATATTTGATTCATTTGTAATTTTTCATGTGTAAATTGAGCAAAGTGGCTTAAATGCATCTGAAAGTTTGAAAATCACACACAAACATTCTATTTGCAGTGTCAGTGGCTCAGTAGGTAGCACACTCGCCTCTGAGGCCAGGAGATCAGAGGGCTGTGGGTTCAGTTCCCACATCTGGCACTTGGGTTAATATCCCAGTACTGACACTGTAATGCAGCATGAGAGGGGTGCTGCATTTCTGAGGTGCCGTCTTTCGGATGAGACGTTAAACCAAGGTCCCATCTGCCTGGATTGGTGGTAGTTCAGGTGGATGTTAAAGATCCCATGGCACTTATCGAAAGAGCAGGGAATTTCCCCGGTGTCCTGGCCAAATTTCCCTCATTCACTAAAAATGCCACCAACAGCTTAATCTGGTTCAAGGTCAGTTGGCATGCTTCTGTATCCCCCCTCCCCCGGGTCGTGCCTGAAAATAGGCAGGATTTGTCTAGTGCACTTACCCGGTCAACAAAAGCGAAATAAATAAATAAAAATAAAATAAATTGCATTTACACAGATGCAATTCATGCTCGGGATTGAACAAGCTCATAAAGGCCACTCGCCCTTCGGGTTCGTGGCTTTATGGCTTGTTCATTCCCTCAATGGCATTATTTCCTGACCTTTGCAAATCCAGGCTAGATACTTAAATCATCCTACAATCTTTACGCAATCAAAAAAAGAATGTATCAGCAGACCAGACTTGCAGTCTTCTCAGTCAGATAACTTAATCTCTGAGGTGTTTAAGGTGAAGAATTTTGTTCAGTAACAATAAATATGAAAAGGTTTCATACACTCAAATCTGGTCTGCATTCAAAAATAGATAATTTTCAACATGATGTGGGATTGGATTTTACCTTCCATGGATTTTTTCCCCACAGATCAATCAAAATGTTTTAAAAAGAGAAATACAAATGCGCATGCTTTTTTAAAATCTGAGTTTTGTGGGTTTTTTTAATTTTAATTAGGATTAGGTCCTATATACATAAGGGCCCAGATATGCAAAGGGGTTGTGTTCATTCACATATCTGTTCCTGTGTAGTACAGTATGGTCTGCAAGCCCATTGGTCCCGCTTGGACAATAGGCGTACACTCATACTATCAGCTTGTCATCCGGCGGGCGGACAGGCAGTATGCGAACGGGGTGCTGCCACCCACCGATGACGGGGGAGTGGTGGGTGGCCAGGGGTCCTCTGTAGGTGGGTGGGGAGGGGGGTACCACTGGATCACAAGGTTAATATTTATTATTACAACAGCCCGCGATCGGGCATACAGGGAGGGAACCACTACACCACCAGGTTACTTTTAATATTACAGAAGCCCACGATCAGGCATACGGAAGGGGAGGGGAAGGGTTACAGTAGCCCACTAGGGACCCATCCCCTGATGACAGCAGCTAGACAGGGCGCCAGGCACAGTTCACCAGGACGCACTGCGCAACACATGCAAATGGGGCCATAAAGACATGCAAATGGCCCCATTTGTGCTTTGCATATATTATGGCCTCATTTGCATGCCCCTGGCTGAATATCGTGGGTGATGCACCTAGCGCAACTGCACTTGCACTGACGCATCCCTCTGATCCCTCTCTGTGGCTTGCGCTGGCACAGTGCCACTGCGCCATGCGCAGTATGTGCACTGACTTTCAATATTCAATGCGCGTGCCATGGCATCATCACTGTTGAATATTGCCTGGTCCTGGCCCCAAGCTAGGTGTGTGCTGTGCCCTGGCTTGCACCATTGCCCGCGCAGTCTGAATATCTGGGCAATACTTTAAGATATTTTTGCTGCTGTTTTATTCACTTGTAGTCACTGGACCTATTTCCAAATGTGTTAGAATGATGCAAGGGACTTGCATCAACAGAGATTGATACAAGGGGTGACTTGCATCACAACTTGCACCAAACATGACTTTCTAAGGCAGCCTGTGTCAAATCCAGACACCACTGAGCCAAAGCCCCTTTGCGTCAAAGTTGTGGCAAACAATCCAGGTCACAAGGGGGATTGCTCTATGGTGGGGCTGCAACATCCCCTATTTGGGGATTTTTCAAGCCCTGCCATGGATGCAGCAAAGGGCACCACTTAGACCAGCCAAAAGGTGATCTAAGTGGGCTGCACCAGTGGGAAATGATCTGACAATTGGCTACTGGGTGCAGAAGAAGCACAGCAGGTGCCATGGGGGAGTCAGGGGGACAGCTGGGCATCACTGGGAGTGATGTGGCACCCTGTGGGGTGCATTTGCATTGTACTGTATGTACAGTATAGTTATTTTCCCCTTGTTGTTTAGTGGCCCCTAACCCCACTGTCCCCCGTAAATGATGACATACCTTCTCTGGTGATCTAGCAGCTACCCCCCTGATCCCCGATGGCCCCTGTAAATAATGACATATCTTTCCTGAATGTCTAGTAGCCCCTCATCCCCGATCTCCCCCGTAAATAATGACATCATATCCCTGGTGGTGTAGTGCAACCCCCTGATCCCCGACCCCCAAATCATGTATGTAACATTCCATGGTGATTTAGTGGATCCCAACCCTGGCATAGCCCTCTGCTCTTCACCATGGCAGGCCACCCGACTGATCTGTCACTGAGCACATACTATATACAGTACGAGCTCATTGATTGACAGCCCACTGACCTGTCAATTACTGAGTGCATACTGTATATAGTATGCACTCAGTGACACATCAGTTGGGTGGCCGGCCATAGTGGTGAGCAGAGAGCTGTGGCAGTCACTGGCTGGGCTTCTGGATGGGGGGAGTGGGATGGTGGGGTGCCGCGTCCCGGGGGGGTGTCTACTAGACCTCCATGGAATGTTATATAAACGATTGTGAGGAAGATCAGGGATTGGAGGGCAGTAAACTACCAGGGTAGATACAGTATTTAATTATTTCTTGGGGGACATCAGGGGATCAAGGGGTCCACTAGTCCACCAGGGACAATATGTCATTATGTATGGGAACATCGGGGATCAGGGGGTCTGCTAGACCACCAGGAAATGTTACATAAATGATTTTGGTGGAGATCAGGGATTAGGGGCTGCTAGACCACCAGGGAAGATATGTCATTATTCACGGGCGACATCAGGGATTGGGGGGCCACTAGATCACCAGAGAAGACATGTCATTACTTACGGGGGACATCGGGGATTGGAGGAGGGGGGGCCTGCTAGACCATAAGGAAAGATAACTATACTGTACATACAGTACAATGCAAATGCACCCCGTCGGCTTAATATGCATACCCTTGAGGAAAGGAGAGAGAGGGGGGCATGATAGAAACTTTCAAGTGCCTCAAGGGAATCAACAAAGTCCAAGAGGGTAGCATCTTTCAGAAGAAAAAGAGATGTGCAAGAACAAGGGGGCACAATTTGAAGATAGAGGGGAGACAGCTCAGGGGCAACATAAGGAAGTATTTTTTTCACGGAGAGGGTGGTAGATGCATGGAACAGCCTTCCTGAGGAGGTCATTGGGGTCAAAAATAGGGGGAATTCAAGAATGCATAGGACAGACTTAAGGCAATTATAGTAGGGGGTAGGAGGAAGTAGGCTGTTGGTTAACTAGGATCTGCAGCTTATCCAATAGGTAGGGAAATGGGCAGACTAGGTGGACCAAGCAGTCCTTATCTGCCATCAAAGTCTATATTTCTATGTTTCTGTCACTCTTGCTGCTGCTCAGCTGTCTTCCCTACTCCCCCATGACAACTTCTGTGTCCCTCCTGCACCTGGTCCCCTCCTGTCCAGCAGCCTCACCACCCCCCACCACCATCCCTGCCTTGCTAGTGTTGTGCTGCTTGGGTGGAGCTGGATCCAATTCCTGCAGGTGCACCAACAGCTTGTTGCAGTGGTCAACTTGCAGCAGACCCGGAGAGTTTGGTGCCAGGCCCCTGTTTTTTATAAAATCAGGCACAGGGTCCCGGGCACACCCAGTGTTTGCTGCAGTCCTGGTGCAACGTAACTTGCGTCACGTAAGTACTCTTTGAAAATCAGGCCCACTGTGTTTTATAACCTAGAGAACAGCCACAACCTCATGGTTTATAATGTTACACAAACCTCTTGATTGATTTATTCTCCTATAAATTATTGTTTGAGTTTTTATTATGTACATTTATTTGAGTAATTTGTTAAAATAAGTAACAATTGTGGTACTTACTGTTTGAGTTTTACCAGCTTGCTATAACTAGGATGTCACTAACTTCACATCACTTTTTTTTGCTATTTAGTATGCTTTCATCTAGTATTGCTGCACCTCCCAAGACTCAGTCCCCACCACCCCTGAGCTCTGACTGTCCCCAGAGCTTACCTGAATTGATGATCCTGGCCCCAGGCTTGCCCCTACTGGGTGGGGCTGTTGGTCAGTCCAGGACCCACAGACTTGTAGTCAGGACTCCAGCAGGCGTCCCCACTGGAGGAACCCCCTGGCTTACACCCCCAGAGTGGGGCCATGGGACCGGAATGCACCATCAGAGACTCATTGCTCAGTGACCGAGCAGGGGCCAGGGAGAGCGGACTGAACACAGGGAGTGGGGCATCATAGAGGGAGGTGGCAGTATTGTTATGAGGAAGTAACCATGGAGAGGCGGAATGTGCAATGACGTCAATGTCTGTTCTGTCTCTCAACATGTCAGGTGCCAGTCAAGTTCTGAAACTCCCAGCCTCCGCTACAGGTCAGCATGACACTGGACATGCAACCCACCCACCCCCGAGAAGGAGAGCTTTACCAGGATGCTCAACCCTTCTCCCCCTGGCCGGCCCTCCAATTCCTGAGTCTGTTCCCAAACCAGGGACATCGGTGTCACAAGTGGAAATCCTACCGCTGCACCGGCAGACTGGCCCCATTACTTTTTTTTGTTGTGTTAATATTTTGTTGATCAGTTAAAAAGTTTTCACAATCTGGTGTTAATTTAACTTTTGCTGACAAATTGTTGGTGAGAGCCCAAATGTTGCACTATGCAAAGTTAACATAAAGTTGGCACTTTACCACGTGAAGTACCATAGCACTTCCTCTCTTTTTGAAAAATGAAATTCCTCCTTCCCTTACCCCCTCTAGCACACAAAACCCCACCCTTCTCCCTAAGCATTGACCATAATCATAGTGAAAATGAGGAATCTGTGCACCCTTCTTCCTTCCCCCAGCCCTGCAAGGCATAGTTCACCTCCAGAGTTCATCTAAGGCCCACACACTCAGTAGCCACCCTCCTTCCCCCAGCCCTGCCAGAAATACAACCCCCCCACTCAGCAACACCCACAGCCATCCACCCCCATGCCACACAAAGTGGCACTCAACCCAACCCAATAGAAAGAATATGAGACTGAATGGAGAGAGAGAGAGAGGATAGTATCCAGCACAGATCTTCCTCTCTCTACCTCAGCCAGCCACTGTCTGAATGGAGGGAAGTGCATGCTTATAATAAAACACTCACTCAATTTCATGCCAACTATGGCAGACAGAGGTGGTAAACGAGAGGCTATGCCAGTTGCCATCCTCCTTTTATTCTTATATTCTTCTGTTGGGTCTAGTAACTATTGGTTTCCACTCTGTTTGGCATGAGGGTGGTGGATTGTGTATATTGATGGGCTGGTGGACTTCTCTTTTTTTTTTGTGGGGCAGAGGGGAGTAGGGTGGGTAGCTGCTGAGCTGATGGTCCTTGGTGGAACTTGGGAGGTGTTACTTCTTTCTGTGGATCAGGGAAGGAGGGAGGGTGGGTGCATGGGTTTTATCAGTGGGTGGGGGATGGTGGTACTTTATATACTGAAGTTCAGAGCTATGTGGGGGGAGGGGGATTTGGGGGTGCTGTAGATGGTGGGGGAAGAGAACATTGTTCATTTAGGCAGTGAGTTCTTTCAGCAAACTCCCTGAAAGTGATACTTTCCTCAACTTCCTGAGTCAACTGTCACTTCATGGAGTCTTTGCCAAGTGCAGTGCTATACACCAAATGGCACATCACAGGCTATGTGCCTCTTTGTGTTCCTGTTAGCTGGTGAAATTGACACTTTGTTATATTTAACACCATGCAAAGGGCTGCACAGAGTGTTACACGTGGCAAAGTTTAAGCACTTTGCCCACACCTGCTGTTTATTTGATTGATAAGTAAATCTCATAATGCACAGCTTGCCATGAATTATCATTTATCATGAATTTTTATGACACTTAGAAAGTGTCTCCTACATGGGGATTATTGGCCTTAGCCTATAAAACATAGAGAAAATTATGGGCAGCGGTGCATTGCCTTTTTATTTTTGCACACTTAGTGTGTGTTGCTCAATAAGCCATGAGAGTGAAGTTCAAGTGGTTTGTAAAGCAGCATGCACCAAGTGTGAGTAAAAAAAAAAGTAATTCCAGTGCCAATAACTTATTTTTTTACAAGAAACATAGAAAGTGATGGCAGATGGGGACCAAAGGTCCATCTAGTCTGCCGAGATCCTGCTAGCTTTAAAAGCAGCGGAGCAGTGTTTAGTTTCTTGTGAAAGTGAAACTGAGTTCCGCAACACATAACGGTTAATCTAGCCTGTAAGGTGTGATAAACTCCATAATACATAGGTTTAAATGCACACTTGTTTATCAGAGTTTGGCAGCACTCAACTTTAGTGCATTAAGTACACTAACCAGCAATCAATTTTAAACCTGCTGACCACAGAAACTGGCCAGTTTAGGAGACTTGCTTCAGTAATGCCAGTGCATTAAAACAGACATACAGTAACCGTATAATGGAAGGAAACCTTTTAGTCTTACTTTCTAGTCTATGTTGTAGATAAGCTACTGTATGTAAGAATATTACAAACCATATAAGTTCAAAATAATAATTAAATTCCTGTTGAAGCCATATATACAGTAACTACTGTATATTATTTTGATCAAAAAGTAACAGTGCAATAAAGGACATAATGTAAGTAAATTGCTGTAAATCATAGCAGTGTAAATACCTTTATGAAGGACACTTTATTACAATCCCATCTTGGCGTGGCAATAAATGTAGAAAACAGTTTTATTTTCAGGTTATTTTTTACTTGGTTTTCCCACCAGGAAGGGTTTGAGTGGGGGATTTACCCTAAAAAAACAGTTGTGTATCAGGAGGTGCTGCACTGGGGAAGTGTGGGGCCAGGATATACCAGGGTCAACTGTCACAGTGTTGGGCCAATTTTTCAAGGCCCCCTTGAGACGCCAGTGACTGTGTTGTGGAAGCACAGGCATTTATGCAGTGCATGCTGCCATACAGCAACACCTAGCGACCCCCTCCCCTAAATTCTTGCCAACCTACAGCTTCCTCACTGGTCACCCAGGGGGTACTGCTATGACATTGCTGCCATCCCTTTTCCCAGTCCTCCTCCCCAGAGCCAGCTCTACAGCTACACTGACGAGCTGGATATTCCTGCAAATTTCTTGACAGCTTCTGGAATTCAGGCCTGAATATACAAGTACAGATTATGTAATTTGCCCTTTAAAAAATGGCATTAATGATCTTGGGTGGAGCGACACTAAATGTTGATGTCAACAGTTCCCAAGAAAAGCAACTTCATTTGTGTAATATGCTTCTGTTAAAATCTTCCAGTCGTGCCAACCTGGAGTAATCTAATGCTGGACTTGCTAAAATTAAAGTCAATTACTGGCTCAGAAATCACCACACAGCATTTAAAAGATTGTGGCTCCCTTTTAGATGCAATATAGAAGTACAGTACTGTAGGCACAGTTCAAATATTGAAATGAACTGATCAAAATGGTGTTTCAAGATGGTTTTTAATCGATATTGCAAAAGTACTTTGGGGGAATTTTCAAAGGTTACAGTATGTCCGGATGCATACGTATATTGTGTGTGCATTTTAACATAACAGAAAATTGCTCCTATGTCCAGTTTTTAAAGCTAGGACATGGTTCAGTCCAATTTTCAAAACTCTGACTTAGTTATGCCTAGTTTGCAAAGATATACAGGAGCCATGCCTGGACAATATTGCCCAGCAAAGTGTAACCTGGTCTGTCATTTAAATTTACGTCTAGCTATTTTTTATCCAAATTTGGAGGTAAGGTACCATAAAACAACTTATAATTTTGCAGACCCGTCCAACCTTTGAAGATAGCTCCAATAAGATACAATGCACGTGATCTTGACCTTCCTGGCATTGACGTAACTACTGCAGTAGCTGTGTCCATGTTATGACTTTTTAAAATGCTTGCCTTTGTCATTTGCCTGTACAAGAATCATAGCTTTCTGCATAGTATCTCTTCGAATATTTTCGTAAGTATATCTGTAATGTTTGTTAATCTTTAATTCCACAATAAATAAAATGGAGATTAAAGTATGGGTCGGGGTGCATAATGAGATTTTACACACCCCCGAGTTGTGGAATGCTACATAAACCCCGAGGGTGAAGCCCGAGGGTTTATGAAAAGCATCCCATTAAATGAGGTGTGTAAATCAAGTTTGACACACATCCGACCCATATTTTATTTTATATAATTGCTGGTTTTCCCTTTTTCGCCTCAGCAATTATATAAAATAAAAAGCTTCTGGTGCCTCCGCCGTGTAGCTTCTCAGGTGCCGATCTGAATCGGAGAATTTTAAAACATTTTGTTTTTGTCCTGGTTTGTGAGGTTTTCACTGTGTAGGGGGGAAAAAAAAGAACTTACTGCTGACTTCTTCTGGCAGTGGCGGTGCTGTTTCGGGAGAGATGGAAGCGGTCAGCGGTCTTGAGTGGTGGTGCTGCTGCATGAGGATGCGCACAGCAAGGGAAACTGTGTGCGTGTTTGCTGTTATAAACACTCCTTTATAACGGCAAATTATGCCACGGTTTCCCTATGGGAAAAAGGGGAAGCTGGTTATTATTATATACATACGGACATACATAAATCAGTCATTACATGCATACATAAACCAATCAATCATTCAATCAACCAATATATACACAAATCGGTCTCAGAGTAGAACCCCCAAAAGCATTATGCCCTTATGATATATGGCTAAGTAAATTTTATGTTTTTTATCATGGAACTCGAGCTTCAGTGTGTCAGCGTAGCTAACCATGCAACCAGATGGTTACTTTAAAAATCCAAGACAGATCTGCTTACATTAAACTGAACTTGCACAGGAATTCCTCATAAGGCACGGACTCTGAAATCTGATCTTTAGTCAGAAGCTTTTACTCATCAGTGATTCATACCCGAATATCTGCTTATAAGGGCTATGTTATAATATGTTAAAATAACTTGAGGAGACACATAGCCTCTTGAGATAAAGTTCTTAGGAAATCTTTGTTATAAATTATTTCAAGCACAGTTGTTACTTCTGAGAGATACTACAGGTAGGTCCACCATAGCTAGAATATTCTGCAGGAAGGTTTTCTGTTTAAGTGCACACCTAACTTTGAGTTTGTTCTCAAGTCACATTGTGTATCTGTTTTTGAATGTATTTACAAGATAGGAGAACACAAAATGTTTCTGCCCCTCACGGCTATCCATCGAATGCCAGCTGATCCACGTGAGTGGCCTCGCACCAAAAGATCTCCTGCACATTAAACTCAAATCCCTCCCCCCTGCCCTGAGGAATATCCCGAACGGGACTTCTGTCACAATTCACGCTCAATTGTGTACCTTTTTAAAATACGACAATCTTCACAATCTCAACCAACCTTTGGTAGGCAACCCCAATTCAAACTGGGTGGCAGACACCTCTCTCCTCATTGGGTGCCTCAGGTAGCATCTATTGATGCCCTAGGAATGATGAGCGGAGAAACTGCTTGGCTTACCTCCCCAGAAATTATCCAGAAGTAAGTGGGCTGGCAGTATAGCCTAGAGGTTAGAGGAACAAGGTGTCAACGAGCTTGATACATCCAGCAGACCAGACCTGAGTTTGATTCTCACAACCTCCACTTGCATACTGTGTGACTCTGAGCAAGTCACTTAACTGCCCAGTGCTCCCAGGTCACCCCTGAAAACAGGCACTTGTGCCTAGTGGGCCTTACCCGGTTACCAAAGCCAAAAAAAAAAAAAAAAAGTATAACCTTGACAACAGCTCAATCTTTAAAATTTTCCAACTTTGTTACCTGTTGACACAGTTTTCCAGATCCCCCCTGTCCCAATCTGCCACATTTAACTTTAGTCGGGATAGTGCACATCTAGCTGTAGCACCTCATGCGGTATCAAAAATGTACCAAATGCTGTATGATTGGGCCTTCCCTACAGTTACCAGAGTTGTTCCATACTGGGATTCCCAGTTTTCAATTACCACTCTAAACTGGGCAGCTCTGTGGAGAAATTGTCACAATTCCATCACCCAGGACAGGCTGAGGTTAATGCAACTTCAGATCTTACATAATATATATATGACTCCAGCCAAAATTGCTCAGTTCAACAGTTCAGTATCACCGCAGTGTATAAGCTGTTTACAAACGGTAGGGACCCTACTTCATATTCTCTGGGAATGCCCCAAAGTGGCCCCTTTATGGTCTCATTAAAGCTAAGGCGGACCCCTTGCTGGGCTTGGAGGACCTATTCACTCCAAATGTATGTATAGTGGGACTACTCCAATACTGGGGTACTGGCCTGTAGATACTACATGGCCCTCATCTCTGTCAGTGAAGAAAGTAGTGCTGCGCCACTGGTGAGATGGGGAAGTCATATCTTACACCAAATGGTTACAAGAGCTTCTACATAATCTCAGGACAGAAAAGATGATTGCCAGTTTAGGTAATAGGCTGCCCGATTATGATACAATATGGGGCAAAATCTACATTTTGCACTCTCTTTAGATTGGTTAGTATAGGATTCCAGTGTCCTAGGGGTGCGCTTCGGATGGTATGGAAGGGTGCCGGGTGGAAGGTTATAGGTTGGGGATTTTGATATAACATTGATGTTGCATGTTTTGATGGCCTGTCTTGTGTAATGTCTATGAAAATCAATAAACTTGAATTTTAAAAAAATTTCAGCCTTAAACCCTTTACAGGCATTATCCAACAGAAGAAGGTACAAAGCCAAACTATTCTGCATTCTTCTGTTGCTGTGCATATTAATTAAGTTCATTAAGTTCCCCCTTTCAAAGTGTAGCCATTCTGATTCTTGATTTAAAGCAGCAGTTTATGGTAGCCATAAAACATGATCATCGGCTACATCATTTCCAGTAAGGGAGCATCTGGCCTCCATGTCAGAACTGGTTTGCTGTAAACTATTTATAACTTTTGTAAAATACAGCAGTTTAGAATATACAAACATACGAAAATGCCAGCAGAAACAGGCCTCACGACATATTATGCCTGCTTAATTGTGCAGCTAGCTCCTCAACTTGCAGCTGCCCCACCCACCCCCCCTCCTCACAATTATCCCCTCACTCTGTCTCATCCTCTCAAGACCATCTACTGTGTTACAGGCTACCACTTCCTCCAGCAGAGTATTCCACTTATCCACCACCCTTTCAGTGAAAGAATCTCTCCCGACTTCCCTCCTGAATCTTCTCCCATCCAGTCTCATCTGGTGCCTCCTCGTAACCCTCCCCCTTCTGATCTGGAAAATCCCTTCTTTACTAGCCTTGTTAATCCCCTTTAAATATTTAAAGGTTTCGAACATGTCCCTCCTATCCTTCCTCTCCTCCGGGGAATACATGTTCAGCTCACCCAACCTCTCCTCATAGGAGTATCCCTCTAATCCCTGGATCATCTTTGTCACCCTCTGCTGTACACCTTCCAACAATTTGATGTCCTTCTTCAGGAATGGGTGCTAGTACTGCATGCAGTATTCCAGGTGCTGCCTGACCAGCGACCTGTAGAGAGGCAGGATCACCTCCCTATTTCTGGAGATTTCCCTCGCTATACACCCCAGCATCCTGTTGGCTTTTGCTGTAGCCTTTCTGCACTGATCTGAGTTGTTCATTTACTCCCTGTTGTAAGCACCCCTAGATCTTTTTCCTCCTTTGTTTATTCTAGCTGTACACTCCCCAGATGATAACACCTCCCCTGGTTGTTAGCCTCGAAGTGCAAGACCTTGCACTTTTTGGTATTAAACCCTGTCTGCCATGCATCTGACCACTCATGTAGTTTGGTCAGGTTCCCCAGCAGCCTCCTCCGCCCTTTGATGTCATCTACCATGGCACCCATCTTTGTGTCATCTGTGAAGAGACTGATCTTACTCTGGACCCTGTGGGAGATATCAGCTATGAATATCCTGAACAACACTGGTCCCAATACTGATCCCTATGGCATCCCGTTTGTCACATCCATCAGTGATGAGAGTTCCCCCACCACCACCCTTTGCTGCCTTCCCTTCAGCCAATTGGTGATCCAACTTACCATCTTTGTTCCCACCCCTATATATTCCAGCTCCCCTTAGCCGCCCATGTGGCATGGAATCAAAGGTCTTGCTGAAATTCAAATACAGAATGTCTGCTACAAGGCTTTTGTCCAGTTCCTTTGTCACCTAGTCGTAATACTCAATCAGATTTGTCTGGCAGGATCTTCCTGAGACAAACTCGTGCTGCTGACCATCCTGGAGACCACATCTCCAAAAAGGTCACTGGCCTCTTTTTTAGGATCATCTCCATAAGTTTCCCCACAATTGATGTGAGGCTTACTGGTCTGTAGTTCCCTGGTTCATCCTTAGCTCTGCTTTTATGAATGGGTACCACATGGGCCATCCTCCAGTCCTGTGGTACACATTCAGTGTCCAAGGATGTATTGAACAGGCCAGCCAGCAGTCCTGCCAGGACATCTGCTAGTTCCCTAAGTAGCCTAGAGTGAATGCCATCTGGACCCAGTGCCTTATACCCCATCAGAGCCCTTAATCCTTTCAGCACCCTGTCCTCTGTAATCCCTATATCAGTCACCTCCTCCCCCCTCTGCCCACTCCTCCTCTCCCAGGTGGTATCTGCCCCCCTTTCTCCCTCATGAACACAGAGCAGAAGTACCTCCCCCTTCTCCACCCAGCCCCCGTCTTTCCTAAACCTCACAATCTGATCTTTGTTTTTCCATCTTTCACTAATGTATCTGAAGAAGTCCTTTTCTCTGTGTTTTATGCTCTGCACCAGTCTCAGTTCCCTGGAAGCCTTGGCTGTTCTGACTAGCCTGTTAACCTCCCTGGACTTTTCACATATACCTCCCCCCACCATTTCTTGAGTCTCCAAATGCCTTTTTGTTTTGGCCTCACCCTTTCCATGACCTCCTGTGTGAGCCATCTGGGGTTTTTTTGCCCATCCCTTCTTACTCCTTGTTCTTGTACATGTCCCAGTCACCTCTACCAACCCTTTCTTAATAATATCCAATTTTTGGCTAGCATCCATGCGTGGTTGAATTTCTGCCAGATGCCTGCCCAGAATTTTCCCATCCTTTTAAAGTCCACTCCCTTAAAGTCTATCACTCTGGTACCTGTTCCTCCTGCTTCCCTGCCTATGTTGAGCATGAACCATACCGTGTGGTGGTCACTCCCAGCCAGAGGGTCTTCCACCTCCAGATCCCTTACAGGCTCCCCATTTGATAGAACCAGGTCCAGACTCCTGTCCAGTCTAGCTGGCTCACTGACCAACTGCACCAGGAAGCTGTCCTGAAATGCCTCTAATAAAACCTGCTCCCTTGTACTCTTAGTGGTTGGGGTGCTCCACTCCACCCTCGGTAGGTTGAAGTCCCCCACTGCCACAGTGTTCCCTTTCCTACAGACCCTTCTGATTTACTCAGCTAACTCCCTATCCAGATCTTCCCCTTGGGCTGGTGGCCTGTACACAACCCCCATTCTCAATGTCCTATGTTTCGAGTCTTGAAGCTGCATCCATAGGGCCTCTGTTCTGCCCCCCCATGCACCTTATCCCCTTCCGTACATATATTGCCTTGCCACACCCCTTTTCCCTTAGCCCTATCCTTCCTGAATATCCTATACCCTGGGATCATCAAATCTCATTCTTGGCACTGGGCGGCCCACGTTTCCATGATGGCCGCAATGCCCACCCTTCCAGTTGCCAAGAGCCTGTAATTCCACTTATTTGTTACCAAGGCTTCTTGCATTCAGTGAGATCACCCTCCAACCTGTCCCTGCCCTCCCCCTCCCTGAATTACCCCCTTCCTAATCCCCCCTTTTGCCACTGCTCCAAGTTCCTCCCTGCTAGCCTGGGGTGTAAGCTTATTTGTCTCCCCTCTCTGGGATCCCTGCCTACCATCTGTCCACTTTCCACCCTCCCACCTAGTTTAAATCCACCTTCATAGCTATATAGTCCCCTATCCTCTGCTTTAGTACCCCCTTCCCCTCCACATTCAAATGTAGCCAATCCCCTGCATAAAGTCCATTGTTGTCCCAGTTTCTGTCCCAGACCCCCACCAACCCATATCCCCTGGATAGACACCATTCCCCCATTCCCTCAGCCAGGTGTTGAACTCCCCAATCCTTACTTTCCTTGCTGTACTGGTGCAGGGTACTTGGAGCACCTCTGAGAAGGCCACCAACTCCCTAGTTCCCCACACAGCCTACCCAATTCCTCAGACCTCTTCTTCACTACTTCCACCTTCTCCCTCACCAGATTATCCATACCCACATGCACCATGAGATGCAGTTTCCTCCTACCCCTCCTAGCACACTTTGGAATCGACCGCCCTGTCCTTCCTGCAATTAAGTCAAGTATGGACTCCACCTAGATGCACTATGCCATTCCTCCTTGCTGCCCCATCTAATCCCTTTAAGTATGGAGTCCCAGCACTAATACCCCTCCCTCTCCAACCCTCATCTCCCCCCCATTACCTTGGTTACTTCTACAAGGGTCTGCCCCAGCTGAAACCCTGCCCTTCCCTCCTGTGGTTCTCCTTCCCCCAAGATCTATACCTGCTCTCCCTTACTGTTTCCTTACCCTCCTGCCATCCTTCCCCTCCACCCTGGTCACCCCTCCCCTCCGCTAAGTCCCTCCCATTGTCCACTCTACCATCACTCCTCTCATGTTTACCCTAGCTCCCTTCATGCATTCTTCCAGCTGTGCCCTTCCCCCCTTACCCCTACCACAGTCCTCTGCCCAACCACTGACCCTTGTGCCATCCTTCCGCTCCCCATTACCTGCCCCCTCTTGAAGGTCTCTCACCTCTCTCTCCTCCTTTAATGTTGCCAGCACAGCAAACCTATTTCCTGCCCTCTTGGCCATGCTGGGTGTAGGCTCCCTCTTCCTGCCCTTACCCCCCATGCTAGGCCTCCTATTTGTAATGCTTCTGGCCCCATCCCTCGCCTCAAACTATTGTTCCTCCCATGTGGTGTCCTCCTGTTGCCCCAGGTCCCTTCCCCCTCCTCCCAACCTCCCAACTCTCTAGCAAGCCATTGCACGTCTCCCTTGAGTCTCCTCAGCCTATGACAGATCAGACACCCTCCTAGCTTTCACAATACATTCATCCAGACTGCCGCTCCAGAACCATTGCAACCCACTATTCTACTCCTGATGGCCCCCTCTAGCATCTTGCTGCCCCCGTGCCTCCTCCTGTGTTGTCCCCATCCTCCCCACTAGTGTCACCCCACCCCTAGTGTGCCCTTCCCCAGCTCCCCTCATTTGCCCACCTCAGCATCTTACTCCCTGACTACCCCCTATCTAACATATCCTTACAACCCCCACCCTACTTCCTACAAGACCCTCAATTTAACAACCCTTCCCCATGTAGTGACAGTAAATTTAAGCTCCCCTATGACCCCAGTAGTGATTTTTGTGAAGATAGAAGATTGAGTACCCCTCGAATGCACTATGTACAATTTACTTTCCCCCTAGAACAACAGATTACATACTCCAAATGTCCTATATCAGTCACTTTAAGTTCCCCTTATAATACATAGCCCAAACAGTTTCCATGCCCCCCAAGTGTCACTTACAGTCACAGTGCCCCCTGCTCTGTGGCAGGTCCTGCAGAAATAAAATAGTTTCCTGTTCCTGACACAGTCACAGTGCCCCCAACCCTATATTAAAGCCTCCATAAATTGAAAAGACACAGTACCTTAGACCAGCAACAGTGCCCTTACCTCTGGATGTATCTGTCCGTCGAGCTCCTCCAGCTGCCCTCACCTGGATAAATGCTCCTCCTCCTGCCATCCACCAGTGCTCAATCCCCTCGGGTAGTGATTAGCTCCTTTGTGGTATATTTGTAACCTCTTCCTCCCTCTAGAGGGCGTCGATCTTTCCCTGGTCGTCAGTTCACCCTGGATCTGGCTTCTCCTTCCTTGGGTACTTAATAGCAGTTGGGGACGGGAGGGTGGATGGGATAAAAACCACACCTCACTCTTCTCTCCTTTAAGGCCTGCTCCTGCCAACTCTCTCTGCAGCTCCCTTGGTTCCTCCAGTGTGTGCAGTGACTGCCTGGTCTCCTTGCTCCCCAGACCTCTTCATGGAGTGAGCAGAGATTGGCTGGCTTTTTAAAGCCAGCCACTCCACTTAAATCCCACTCCTTTCTTCCTGATTGGCTCCCTTCCGGAGCCAGAAGGCAACTACTCAGTGCAGTGGTGCAGCCCAAGAGAAAAAAAAATACACCTCACTCTTCTCTCCCTTAGGGTCTGCTCCTGCCGACTCTCTCAGTGGCTCCCTCAATCCCTCCAGTGTGCAGCAATGGCTGCCTGGTCCCCCTTGCTCCCCGGACCTCTTCATGGCATGAGCAGTGGTTGGCAGGCTTTTTAAAGCTGGCTGCTCTGCTTAAACCCTGCTCCTTTCTTCCCGATTGGCTCCTCCAGGAGCCTACATCTTCCTATCCCATCCATGGGACAGGCTGCTGACTTTGCCTCAGGATTGGCCTACTCCTGGAGCCGGAAGGCAGCTGCTTGGTCTGGCGGTGTAGCCCAAGGAAAAAAAAACACACCTTACTCTTCTCACCCTTAGGGCCTGCTCCTGTCAACTCTCTCCACAGCTCCCTCGATCCCTCTGGTGTGCGGCAACAGCCGCCTGGTCCCCTTGTTCCCTGGACCTCTTCCCCCTTGAAGCCATGACACAGGCCATAGTGAAACATTGTAATAATATAATATTTTTATTTGACTTGTTTTTAGCTAACTGATTAAAACACTTATGTTATAGTTTCTGCAACATTCAGGTTCTAGATCAAAATATTAGTTTTTTGGCAGTTAGATTTTTTTCTCTAACCAAAATTTAGTTCTTGATAAGCAGCAACCTTCTTGGTGCACTTTTTTCAAATGGCATGGTCGTTTCCCTTTTTTGAAGAAGAAGATGATGTTTCTTCAACTGAATCTTGCCATTATTCATTTTCTGTGTGGCCAAGCTTATGCCTCACAAAGTGTCTCATTGGGCTATTTTTGTTATCCGTCCCCTAACTACTCACGTGAATCCTGCAGGCCTTGGTGCCTGAATCTGCACGAGTTTTATATATAAAAATTTAGAAATCTGGTGGCAGAAGAATCTTAAAAAAAGAAAAAGGGCATTTAAGATAGGAAAACCATTCTACACTACGAGTGCAAATTAATTTGCATATTAAAATGCACATGTAGTACTTTAATTTATAAAATAACGAAAGCTATTGGAATTTAAGATTAAAACAGATTATTGGCAGGTATAAATGTCTAAGCACAAAAACTATTAACATAGTAACTAACCCTTAGCTAAAAGTTTTACAGTGCTTTATATCTGACATGAGGTGAGGATGCACTGTAAATGTAATCTCCATTATGAAGAGCACCATACCATTTAGGCTCAATAAGTAGTACTATGATGGCTGTGAATTTAAAAAAACAATTGTAAATGAGAGGATGCATTCCAATAATTGTGCCAGTTCACCTGTAAAACAAGGCTATGGGTATGTCAAAAAGATTTTTACTTTTTTATGAACAGGATCTTAAAGTAAGAGTTATCATCCTTATTTAATATCTTCAAATAAAACGTAATAGCCTGAAGTAAGATTTACTATTAGCACTGTGCAAAATTTAAATTCTGCCAGCAGAATTTGGGCAAAATTAAGATTCTTATTCTGTGAAATGTTGCGAAATTTCCTTGGCCATTTTGCAAAATGATGTCAATTAAATTTTTAGTGTTTTGCATCTAATTTGAGAATGACAGTTCTCATCCAAATGTTATCACATTTTTTGTCACAGAAGTCCTATACCAAATTTGGTATGTGGGCTAGGTTTCAGATTTTTAGCTTTGGGGGCAGATGAGTTCTAAGCAGCCTAATATTCTGAAATTGTTAAACTTTTGCAAGACAGCAAAATACTAGATTATAAACCCCTGTAACATTATGACTTTATAACACAATGTCAACAATTTTGGAAGATTCATGCTCCCTGAAAAGGTGGCTATATATGTCAACTTCATAATCTCTTGCTCAAAGAATGGGCATGTCACAATCAGACAAAATTTCAAACACAAAATAATTACCTAAATGTGAATTTCATGAATATTTGTTAAAATTGTGAAATTGTGTGATAGTTTAGTGAAAGCCATAGCCACACATTTTTCACAGCCATATACCTGACCTGTCACGGAGGAGGAAGGTAAACTCGGGGTAGAGTGGTAAGAAGGTAACATTCACACTGGACTCCATAGTGAAGGCAGCAGAAGGTTTGAAAGGGCACTACAGTACAATAATACTAGTACAAGTAAGATGATATGCCTGCCTGTAAGACAGGTCAAATGAATGTGATCTACAGCTGTGCCAGTCAGGATGCAAATGCAGTAATGATACAGTATATCCAAGGCCCCTGGAATTCTGCGGTTCAGCGGTTGCAGAATTTGCTGCAGAATTTGCGTCATGCCACAGAATATATATATGATGCAGCAGAATTCATTGTTTTTGGTGAATTTTCATATAAATATACTGTTTTTCCATAGTGTCAGGCTTTCTTTCCCATCTCGTTTATCCTGAAGCCCCCCCTCTATGCTCAGCATATGATGTCATCGATGACATCAATTCATATTTAGCTAATGACAGGACTGCATTCTGCAAGAGAAGTGAATAAATCATGCTGCAGAAATCAGAAAATGCTGCCGCAGAAGTCAAGGAGCCTTGCCGCAGAAATCAGAAAATTCTGCCGCAGAACACAAGGGGCCCTGAGTATATCACAAAATACTGCAGTATACTGTTAGGAGCAATGTAATGTAATGGCACTTTATCCTTTCTGCCATGAAGTATTGTGTTACATGTCACTTCCTGCGAGTTACTGCATTGCAGCATGGCTGGCTGCACTATATAGCCAAGCATTGCAGCTAGAGGGAGGGGCTGACTGTTGTGCAGATTTCCATAAATGATGCTGGGAGAAAATGTTTTGAGGACCTGGGATGCCATTTAAAGACCTGGGGATGTTACTTACGGGAAAGCTATCCAGAGAGATCTTCTACAAGATCATCATGACCCTGAAGGCTGTGAGGGATGAAAGTAGACTTAAGCTACATGTGTGAAACATGTCAGATAAGCCCTAGCTGGAAAATGATTATGCTTTCAGCTGCTGTGTTGTTCTAACTGGAAACTGGCCTTTCTTTATTTAAAACCCGGGAACATAAGCATATCCATTTCCTATCCACATTTCTGTTAGACCAGTGCTTCAGAGGTAGAAAAGATCCTTCTTTCCAGCCTTGGTGCTGAACTATTTTCTTAAGAAACATTTAATTTCATTCCTAACCCTCAGCCCTGTTTTGACCCCCAATTTCCTTAGCCCCCTTTACCAGCTTAAAACCCCAGTCTGGCTCCCCAGTTTTATTGAAAATTAGACCCACATGCATACTTGCATCACCCTGTGAGCATTGCCCCTGCTGATAATCCACCGGTGTTCCCTGGGTGCTCCTCCAATTAAAACCTAAAGACTGTATAATCTTATTTATTTATTGCAATCATCAGAAACAATCTTGGAGTAAGTTGCTCTTTTACAAAGGTTCCACATCATACAAGCAAGACAAGTACCAGTATTAAGAGACAAATAACAGAAGGTTCATTGCCCTCAGAGATAGCTAGGTTACAATATAGTTACTACCATAGTTTGTAAGGAACAACTTAAAGTAAAAAGGAAATCAGTGAGCAGCCCAAACACGGGTCTTGTTCAACGAAAAAAAAATGCTCCAGCTGTTAAGAGACAGGGGAGAGATGGTAGGGGGGTAGCATAGAGGGCAGCAGGTGAGGGGAGTTGGTCAAAATAATGATCTAGTTTTAGTTGTGGTGGGCAATTGCAACTAAAGTTGTAGGTGTGTGTAGTTCAGGGGAGATAGACAGTGGGAAAGGAGAAGGCAGACTCAGAGTGTCCGGGTCAAAGTGAAATTCAGGAGAGGGATGCAGGGTAGTGGTGGGGAGCATGGAGGTTGGAAGTGAAGTGGTAAAGGGGAGTAATGTGCTTAGCTGATTTTGTGTAGAACAAATGAAAAAGAATTTGAGGCAAGAGTACATCTTAAAGGGACTGACTAGATCCATTGGAGAAGAAACTTGTGGGAGGGGAGGCCATGAACCTGCAAACATGGACATGTACCAGTGCTAACTAGATACTGTCTCAGTTCTGTCTTAAAGGCCTGTATATCTGCTGTATTGTGACTATTGGCTGGAATCTTATTCAACCAATGGGGGGGCCCTGAATGAGAATGGGCATTGGCCAAGAGCTGTTCTACGTAAAGGGATACTGAGTGAACATTGTGCTTTCCCTCTAGTTGCATATAGAGAGTGTGCTGCTAGTAGTATTTCAGAGATGCAGGGGGGAGTAAGGCCTAGTGAGCTTTTTTCCCCAAGGAGGCAAGTTTGAAACTTTATTCTGTTAGTCAGGTTTAGCCAGTTGGTTTGTTCATACATCACGCATGTATGAGTGTATTTATTGGCCCCAAGGGTAAGTCTGCATGCCTTGTTAAGGGCTATCCCTACCCACTTCAGTGCCACGACAGTTGCAGCCCTATAAACTACCAATCTGTAATCCATAACAGACAGGACTGAATTGGAAACAGAAAGGCGGAGAGTGATTGGTGTCAGATATTGCCCGTGTCTATAGAATTCCTAATTCGATGTTAATTGCCTTCACCACCGTGTCTATGCGCTGCATGAAGGAGAGGGTGTCATCTATAACAACCCCAAGGTACTTGAATGAATTTACCTGCTCATGTGACACAGCCTTGTTGTAAATTGACAATGCCGGGTTGTTCTTCTTGATTTGTTTGTTACAGATGAGCATAGTTTTAGTTTTTTTATAATTGAGTAACAGCTCTTGTGTGCCGAACCAATTCTCTAGCATATGGAAGGTAGACTGCAGTTCTTTCTGGAATGTCTCAATGCGAAGGCTGTTGCTGAGAATGACAGCATCATCTACATACAGAATTATTTTGCTGTTGCATGCCTCGGGAAGAGCATTCAGGAACAAACTGAAGAGTAGTGGTCCCAAGATTGACCCTGGGGGAACCCCAAGTGTTACTTCTTTTGAACCGGACACAGCTGAATCAACCTTGACTTTCTGTGTTCTATGCGACAAGTAGTCTTGGAACCAGTGTACCAGGTTGGAGACCACTCTTAGTATCTGTAATTGTTCCAGGAGGAAGAGATGGTTGGCCATGTCAAAGGCCTTCATGAGGTCAATGAAGACTGACCACACCATATTACCACCATCCAGTGCTTTGTGGATGAAATCAGTGAAATCCACCAACACTGTGGCAGTGCTGTGGTTCTTCCTGAAACCATGGTGTTGGAGACATTGCAGGTTGTATTTCTAGAGGTAGTTGGTTAATTGATCGGCTACTATTCTCTTAAGTGCTTTGGATTAGGGGGAGAGGATGGAGATGGGTCTGTACTTGGCAACTCAGGTCTTATCTCCACTTCTGAGTACATTTCCAGACTGGGGGAAATTTGGCGAGCTAGTGATTTGTTGATTGATACAATAAGTTCATCAAGTGCTAGGGCAACCAGTTTCATGTCTACATTATCACTTCCTAACCTAGTTTTACCAAGGACCTTTTTTACATGCATCCTAACCTCTTTGACTGTAACACGTTTAAAACGAAAGAATGGGTTTTGTTCTCGGGTGTTTGGTCAGACTGGTTAGGTTTGGTGACCTTGAGAGAGACAGGTGGAAGTACAGAACTGAGACCCATGAAAGTTCCATTGAAGGAATCTGCTATGGTGCATGGGTTCAAGGTGTTGGTACCACTGACCTTGAACATTGTGGGGTGTTTCTTGTCCTCTTTCCCTAGGAGATCCTTGATGTTCTCCCAGAATTTTCTCCCGTTACCCCTCTCCATGAGAACAGGTTGCTTTATCCAATGCTGAGCTGCTTCTTGGCGGGACTCTCTTTCTTTACTCCAGGCTTTAAGCCTCGCAGCACTTGTGCTTCCTGTTGCGGCATCTCCTGACTTGTTCCTGGTGTACCCCTGGAGAACTGTAATCTACCACTTGGTTCAGCAGCCTAGTGCATTTACTCTACCACTAATTCCTCCTCTTGCTCCTTGATTTGACTACTCACTCACTCTAGAGCATCATCTGGCACCAAATCCTTTTTCTCAGGAGTCATCTTGTCCTCCACAGAAGCCTCAGTCTCTATTACCTCTGGCCTCATGTCTGCATTTTCCATCCACTCTAGCCTCACTGCTGTAACACCTTCTTTTTTGCTGTACCAGCCTCTATTTTACTTCCATCCTGGATTGTCCAGTATCCATCCCTCCTTTTTTTTTTTTTTGGCTAATGTCCAATTAGCCATCAGTCTGTCCTTGCCACCCCATCCCCCGGGACTTACCTCTACCCCAGAGTGCACCCTGGCTTACCCCGCCGAGGAGAGCCCATCTACTCTTCGACAAAGGACTGAGGCTGATCCGGGGGAAGTGCTATGTGGGGTTTCAGTGGGGCGGACATCCTCCCTGCTTGGCCTGGTAATTTTGCAAGCTGTATTTTCCTTGGCGGGGGTGGCATGCAATGACATAATGGCTCACAGCCAAATGTCTGGCATGACCCCCAAGCATTCAAGCTCCAGCTGTCAGACACATCTTCTGTTGAAGGACATTCAATCTGAAATGAGTCTAGGCATTTTTTAGGCACCTGAATAAACTTGATGGCATCTTCTAATATCTGAGAGCTGCGTTTTCTATACTGGTTTGGTGAGTGCTGGATTTTCTGTAGTTGTCTCTTACTGCCTTATCCATAGCACCCCAGCATTGTGCAGATATCTTTGTTGTAATACAGCTGTCAGACCCCTAGCCTTGACTAGGGGAAAGGGGAAATTGTTTAACCAGGAAAGGCACACTAAGCAGAAACTTGTTTCCAGGTGCGACCTGGGAGCACAAGGAAGTTAAGTGACTTGCTCAGGTTCACACAGTATGCAAGTGGGGGCTGTGGGATTCAAACCCCAAGTCTCCAGGTTTGCAGCTCAGAGCCTTAAACCACTATGCTATACTGCCTCATGGGGTCACTTGAGCTCTGGGTGCTCCCCATCATCCACCTGGAGGAGAAAATCCATCCTTAGGATGCTCAGTGCTCCTCCCCTGACCCACTGACTCAGGGGCTCACTTCCGATCTCAGGTTATCAGCATCACAAACGGTAGCGCTACTGCTGCACCAGCAGTCCAGCCTTCTCTATTCTTTTTTAATGGTCAGGCTTGGCTGGGAGTTCTGCTTCATTCCTAGCCTCACTGGGCTTAAGATCAGCCAGGATACCCCCCCCTCCCCCTCCCAGTGTGATGGCTCCTGCTGCCTCCATACTGCTGCTCCAATCCTCCAGGAACAGAATGCAAATCCCACTTCTAGCACCAGGGTAGCCAATTTGCCACAATGCTTTCTACGGGATTCATTGTGTTTACCTTGGGGACTGAGCTGAGAGACAGCACACAAAGGACACATAAAAACAGACCATTACTGGCTGGCCTGCAGTTGCTGTGGTGGAGCTACTGCTTGTGATGCTGATGGTCCAGGTTTAGGAATGAGTCTGGAGCATCAGAGAGCCATCGTGGGGAAGGTAGGATGAGTGTCTGATGGACTGTTCCCCTCCTCAGTGGGAGGAGGCTGCAGGGATCCAGCATGTAGCTGATACCTAGCAGAGGCTGGTTGCAGTGACTGGGAATCAGAAGAGTGGGGTGGGAGGTGCCGGGGCACGTCAGTGCACTGTGTGTGGGAGCACACATGAACTCGCCACTGACGTCATTGCATGGCCTCACCTTCAATGGGAGAACAAACAAGAGAAAGCTTTTCCGACTGAAGCTGGATGGTGTCCTGCAGGAGCCGCACCCTGCCTGCCCATATGATGCGAAATCTCAGCTGGGACTCACTGGTGGATCTTGGTCTTTTCCTCTGGGGAGCCCTTCCATGAGGGGTGAGTCACAAGCCACCAAGTCGGGCACTTCAGGGGTGCTGGGGTGAGGGTGTGGGGAGCACAAGACAGATATGGGGTACATCCCCACCAGGATGAAGAGAAGAAATAGAATTGGGGAAAAATAGACCTTTATTGTAGCAGAAGTGTAGCAGGTCAAAGGTCTTGTTTAGCCATAGCTACTGATTCAGCACAGCTGACCCTTGATGTAATTTTGGTTCTGCTAGGCCCTGGTACTGGCCTGCAGAGGTGCTGGAGTTCATGCTGCAGCTGATTTATTACAGTGCAGGCAGGCATCTCAGGCAGATGAAGTGTGGCAGGAGTGCAGTCTCATTCCAGATCCATCACCAGCTGTCTTCTCACAGGCTGTGCTGGATCCCTTCAGACTCGTACATTCATTGCTTGCACAGCTTTGCTCTTGGTCTTCATCTCAGTACTCAGACTATATACAGAACGTATTTTGATTTAGCTTTGGCCTGTTGTACTAAAGCCGGATCTTACAAGTTCAACCCCTTGAGACAAAATGCACAGATCCGTCAAGTGCCCATAACTTAGTCCAGATTTTGTGCAGCCTAGCAACCACAAGTTACCAGGCAACTGGCTGACTATTCCATCAAGGCCCACGATGTGCAGAGATCCTGATGTGAACAGTCTGTCACTACCACTGTGACTTCATGACCAGGTGATGTGGCTGAAGCAGCTGCAGTCGCCTCACAATAGCTATAGGACAGCTGCTGCTC
Source organism: Neoceratodus forsteri (assembly GCA_016271365.2). Taxonomy (NCBI): domain Eukaryota; kingdom Metazoa; phylum Chordata; order Ceratodontiformes; family Ceratodontidae; genus Neoceratodus; species Neoceratodus forsteri. Next base: position 23,672,505 of record CM028134.1, on the reverse strand, counting down.
AGTTGTCTACTAGCCATCGGAGGGGCATGATGTATCCACAACAGCTCTGACCCCAAGGAAAATCACACAAGCCCCAGGTTTATTACAATACTTACCAAACCAGTTTGGGTTCTGTGATAATGTATTCTATCAGGCCATATTGGGTAAGTGTGAAATAATGTGTGTGTGGTTTTTGTTTGGGAGGAGAATGGAAGGGCTAAACATGCTTGATCTCAGTGTCACTTAAGAACAGCTTTCTTGATAAGCTACACTGGGATGAATTTTCAAACACTTGCACGCGATAGTTGCGCAGTTGCCTTACCTGCATTATAGACTACATACAATGTGATCCAGGTGCCATGAAATGCTCTCTGAAAATAACATATGCATCACAAAATGATGCTTGTGTCATTTTTTGCCATAAAGTAATGGAAATGTTGCAAACGCATCAAAACTTTTGATGAATTAGCCATTATGCAGCCTTTTTCCAAAATAGGGACTTGTGCCTGCATCATGAGTTCATAAAATTCAGAACCTTATGTTTTCCATTTTGTGAATCCCCCTCTCAGGGACTCTTAATGCATAAGTGCATCACATTGTTTTTTTATAGCACATTTTTGTGCCCACTAATTGCCAGCCCAGGCTCGGTGGCGGCGTACTGTCAATCCGATGTGCCTATCCCACCATTCCGGGGATCACACTGCATGGCAGTCGGGTTAGGGTTTTTGCATGATTATGTAAATGACTATGTGAGCCCTGACCCCACCCCAAAGGACATCGGTGTGTAGGACCAATGTCCAGGCAGGGAGCTGTGCTGAGACGCAGCTACCACCAAGCGTCTCATGGTGTCCTCCCCTCCTGACACCATCCGCTAGTCAGAGCAGTGCGTAATCCTCCCCAGGAGAGGAGAGCTGCCAACTGGCTGCTTAATCCAACTCCCCCCACAGCTAACCCCCGCTGACCCAGGCTCATTCCCGAACCCGGGTCATCAGTGTAGTGCGAGGTGTGGCGTCCAGCGCCGTAAACCTCAGCACCACTAGGCCAACTGCATCACATCATTTGATGTGTCATTCTTATCACCTGTTACTCTGAGTATCTTGCTTGCATGAAAGCTATATACTTTAATGGAACTGTGTATGTGTACCATGAGCTGTTCATTTCAGTACTTCCCATGCAACTCGGTTTATGTTTGGGAGTGCACAAGAAATTATACGTTAGCCTCAGTAAAAAAAAGGTTCTGATGTAGTTATCTATGGTTGCCTGTGAATACTGTGAGTTCTTTGCCATATAGCGTGTATGCTGGTAGCTATATGTTATATTCCATTATAGTTTAACTGTTATTGCTTTCTTTTCCCTTCCTAACTCTGACAAAGAACTAATGTGATAACATTATGCCTCAGCAGGGATGAACTTGTTTCTTGGTTACTAGAAGAAGGTCCTATTCAGATTTAATCGAACAATTGTTATATACATGCACAATGTCCTGCAGAACCTTAGACTTTCCTCAGGGGATCTCAGAATTTATGACCACCAACGTATTCAATAAATTCAGGCAGCATTGGTGTTCTCTGTGTACTATATATAGTATTTGTATAACATTGCCCTTATAGATAACTTATATAAAATATTGTTTTTTATAGGTTCTTGCATGAGTTATCCCAGATTTCAGAGTTTGCAGAACGTGCACATTGCATCATCTTTCAGTCTCTATTCTCTGAAGCAATATCTTCATTGCATCGCAAAGTGGAGATCATTACGAGATTGTCTAAGGTAGGACTAACATGAGAGTCATTGTTTCTGAAAGGACAGTGAACTGGCCTGATGATGCAGATGGGATCCCCACTGTACTCCCACATGGGATACCAAAAGTCAGTTCAGACTGGGTGAATAGCAGCAGTGGTACACTTGAGGCCCACAGTAGAACAAAGAGTGCGTGACTATGCTGTTACTTTCATGAGGTGCTGCTGCAGTCCTGAGCCAAGCCTGCATGTTCAGGATGACATGACCTTTGCAGGGTTTGGTAAACTATCATACTTTGTCCAGCAAAGGGGAAAAGGGAGGTGGCTTAGAGAAGGAAAAAAACAGTAAAGGATGATAGTAGTCACAGTGGAGTAGCTGAGGACTCCCCCTCCAGACCACAGACCCTACCACTATTGAAGAGTCTGCATCAGATTAGAGGATGCTGAAGCATATGCACTTAGCATAATAGACCAGTTAAGATTGGAGTGTTAAAGCTAACCCCTGTCTGGGTGGCATAAGGTTAAAAACAGTGTTAAGAAATGACAGTGAGCATTGTTTCTGTATCTGGTCTGCCTAATATACATAGACGGTCACTTATTTTATGTTGCCACTATTGGATATTTTGTACAGGTGATACATTCTATATTTACTGTAGAACAAACTTGATAAGTTGGGAGTTAAGAATTGCTCCTGTTGCTGAATTGTTATTTATGTACTAAAATGAGTGGGTCAAATGTAGGGGGGATGGGACTCTGTGTAGAAGAAATTCAAGGAAAAGCAAACATTTTACATGAGTACTTATGGTCCATCTTCACAGTGGAGGAGATGGGGCAGACCCACATGCATTAAAAGGCACAAATGAGAGGGGGGAATGGGAACAAGTCCATTTTTGAAAGAAAATGTATGTTGAGGATTGGAAGTCCTAAAGGAAAACAAGGTGATGGAATGAGGCGGGATCCAACCAAGGGTACTAGAAGAGCTGAGCACTCTGCTAGCTGCCTCCTGGCAACACTATTCAGCACCTCATTGGAGACGAGTGTGGTTCCAGAGGACTGGAGTAGCACCAATGTTGGCCCCCTGTGTAAAAGCAGTAGCAGGGAGGAGGCTAGCAATTACAGACCAGTCATTCTCAAATCAGTGGTGGGGAAATTAATGGAAATATTACTGAAGGCAAGACTGATGGAGTACCTGGAGGCAAATGGGCTACACGACCACTGGCATCATGGCTTAACAGGAAGGAGAACATGACAAGGAAATCTCATAGGTTTCTTTAACTGGGTTGTGAGGGAGCTGGATCTGCTGAGGCTAGTGGATGTGGCTAATTTGGACTTCAGTAAGGCCTCTGACACTGTACCAAACAGGAGGCTGATTAAGAAACTTAGCAACCCGGGGTTGGGGGAGCAGGTGATAAGCTGGTTAGCTAAGTGATTGAAAGATAGGGGCAGAGGATGGTGGTAAAAGGCAGTCCCTTAGGGGAGGAGAGAGTGACCAATGGCGTACCACAGAGAACTGTACTGGGTCCTGCCCCCTTCAATGTCTTCATACATGTTATTGCTGAGGAACTGAAGAAGGTGTGTTTCTTTGCAGATGAAACAAAACTGCAAGAGGGTGGACACTCAAGAGGGGGTGGAGAGAATGCAAAGGGATCTGGGGAAACTAGAGCAGTGGTCTAGGGTGTGGCAGCTGGGGTTCAGTGCCAAAAAGTGGGGGGACCTGGGTGCTGTGCATAAGATGGGGGAAGCTTGAGCTGGAAGTTTAAGAGAATTTACTTACAGTAACCAAGCAAGAGAGGGGCCTTGGGATAATCATATCTGATAATCTCAAGGTGGCAAGACAATGCGACAAGGCAGTAGGCAAGGCTAGCCAGATACTGTGTTGCATAGGAAGGGGGATTTCTAGCAGGAGAAGGGAGGTGTGTTGCCACTGTATCACTCACTAATAAGTAGAGATGTTGTGAAATAAAATTTCGCCAGCAAAATTGGCAGTTTTGCTGTGCAAAATATTTAGTGAAATTCGCACATTTCGCAAAATATTTAGCACTTGCGAAATGTGAAATTTTGCCTGAAAAGTTTGAAATTTCTCTTGAAAATTTTGAAATTTCACCCAAAAATTGTGAAATTTTGAGATTCGTGGCGAAAGTTTGCCATTGGGCATAATTTTGCAATTTTCAAGGGAAATTTCATGATTTTCAGGCAAGATTTATTTGCATTTTGCACCCACTAAATATTTCACAAAATGCATGAATTTCATGAAATGTTTCACAAAATGAAACTTCTCAGTTCACACAACACTACTAGTAAGATTACACCTAGAGTACTATGTCCAGTTCCGGAGGTCACACTTCTGCAAGGACATTGACAAGGTGAAGCAGTCCAGAGAAGGATTACCAAAATAGTGTGGGGGTTGCACGAGGAACCATACAAAGAGAGGCTGCAAGAGTTCAACAAGTACTCCCTGGAACACAGGAGAGCAAGAAGGGACATGACTAAGACCTGTAAATACCTCACAGGCATGACCATAAATGCAGGAGGGGAGTCTTTCAGATGAGGAGAACTAGAACATGGTGCTACGCTATGAAGCTTGGTAGGGGTGAGTTAAGGGGGATGTGAGGAAATACTTCTTCACAGAAAGGGTAGTGGTTGCCAGGAATGCCTTACCAGAAGAGGTGGTGGGGTGAAGACAGTGGGGAGCTTCAAGCATGCATGGGATAGGCATATTGGGCATAACAGGTTGAGAAAAGGGAGGAAGGAGAGACACTGGTTCCAAACAGAGTCCAGGGTGTAGTAATAGGCTAGGAAAATAGGGCAGCTGAAGTGGGCCTACTGGTTCTTTTCTGCCAACACATTCAAAGATTCTATGAAATGCATAATTACTACTACTGGTGTGGAGTCACAGAACTGTGTGCAAACAAGTACCAAGCTAGAGTCACACACCTAATGGCCATCCACAAAAGGTCTCATTAGGTGTCAGTTGAGAGCCCCCCCACCCATCCACTAAGACACAGTTCAGATGAGGGTTGGCAGATCTTAATGGGCACGTACGATGTTTGTGCCAATTAACACTTGAGTTGTGATACCCACGGTCATTTATGGATGGTGCAGCACCAGTTAAATGGTTGCGTTAGGCCACCCAATGGCCCAGTTGGTAGCACTACGCACTCCCTTGCCAATGACCCGAGTTCAGAAGCAAATTCAGGAAGCTGGCTGGGCAGTCCTAGGGCTGGGGAGGGAAAACATGGGGTTCTACAGCTCTGGTGAACCCTGTGTTGGGCCAGAGAACTTTCCTCCACAGGAAGTCAGAACATAAAGCCTGCAGGAGCAACACCTGAAGTCAGGGGAGGTGGGTGGGACAGAAAAACAGGAGAGAAACACTTGAGTGGAGCATGCTTTGTGAAGCCCAGCCAGCTTACCCTCTGCCTGCACCATCACAGAGTGCCTGCCAGTATAGATTATTCACCTGGGGTAGGATGACCCTCCCACTTCTGGTTGCTCCATGGGTGGCAAGTGATGGGACATTCACAGCACATAAGCTTGGGGAGATGTGGGCCAGCAGGGATAGGGTTGAGTAGCCACCTGCTCACTTGAGGGGTTAGAGAAAACCTCTATGGAAAAAAATGGCTCTGTACTATAAATAAATGGCCATGACCAAGGAGCTCCATCTATCTTGTACCCCTGCCCCCCAACCTGTACCTGAAAGCCTGTTTCTGGATCCACCAATGGTGGCCATTTTGCTGGTCCTTGTTGGTCCCATTCCCCAACCCCCAGCACACTGATCATTCCCTGCTGTTCAGTAAATTTCCCTACTAGCCTTGTTTCCCCATGCATGACTTCATCATATTGGTCCCTTGTCAGTCTTCATCCCACGCTGGCAATGTTGTTTTGTAATGATCTTTAGCGACACTGCCTAGCACTGCTTTTAACAGTTCTAAGTTAAGGGTGTCACTAAAGATGCAGGATTTGTGAAGGGCTCTGTGGACCATTTGCATGGAGACCCTCACCCTCCTCTCCTGCATGGTCATGGTTCAGTTCATGGCCACATGTAGAAGGGCTGCAGCCACCATGAGTATGATTTGGGGGTCGTAGATGAGGGACTGTAGCAAAATCATCGGTGTAACAATTTGATGACAGTCTCTTGGGAATGTGAATTGGGCCCAACATTTTTAAGAAACTTCAGACCTTATTATTTAAAGAGCAACTCTGCACTTCAGCATGTGTTTTTCATAAATAAAATATTTCAGCTATTACAATTTACTAGAGAATACATTGTTTTGGTTTTCAGTGTTCCTTTCCATGATTTACAGTGCATATTGGTAGTCCATCTAATAGGTCTGTATGGAAAATATTTGAAATATTTGCTCTCTCATTATCCTCACTGTGCCTTTGTTTATGGCATCATAGTGCTCACCATGACAACAGACTGTGATGTCGTAAACAGCATTTGTGTAGGTAGCAGGGGAGAGTCAAATGCATTTTGAAAGACTCCGTGAAACAACTGTTGCATTATCTACAATATTTAATAGACCCAACAGCAGAGAAAAGTATAAAGAAAGAGCAAAGCACCAGAAAACAAAGCTGAAACATAATAGGTGTAAATCTAGTGTTTTTCAGCTTTTTATTATAACAGATATTTACTGTTTAGGCATCTGTTTTCATATTATAGTTTTAGAACTGTTAAATGTATGTTGATTCTAATCAGATTCTTACTAAGGTAGTTAAGAGCGGATGAATGCTATGATGCCCATGTTGACTGCTTCCTGCTTTTCACTGGCAATGATCCGTACAACCACAATGCAAAATGCATATATCTAAACTGACTTTGAAAGTTAGTTGTGTTGTACTGTTGACTGCAGTTTCAAGGTGTCTGTTCCATAAATCCAGCACCCTGTGAGTAAAACAGCGCCTCTTGTTTTCTGTTCTGAATTGACACCCTTCAGCCATCTATAGCCTCTAGTGATGTTTTCAATCCTTGCCTACTATATTTAAAGGAGAAGACTCCTGTATATTTATGATTTGGATATGTCTGATGTATTTATTATACATTACATCAAGTACTGTACATATGTCAATAAAAGATCAGCCATTTCTTCTGTTGCAACACATATCTAGAGTTTGAGGCTCTGACACAAGGTAGTAAAATGTCAAGCAAGCCTCCATTTACATGCAAATGAGTCACTTGTAATAAAGCCCCTCCCATTCCTTGATGTCACTGCAGCAACAGTGCAGAACAAAACATAAGGGTATCAATGCTGTCTATCCTGATTTTAGTTTAAGTTTGCAATGGCTTAAGACAGTTCTGTCATGCAGCTCACACAGGGAGTAGTACTTGTAGCCTTAATACTGCATGTGTAGAGCAAATAATACATCTAATAGTATTGCATTCACAGGAAACAAAAGCTGTTCCTGTGTACTGCTCATTTCTCTCTGTGAGACAGTTGTAACATGTTGTGGAAAGCAGTAGACTGAATCAGTCAATCAACCAATCAACCAACCAATCAATCAATCGAGCCGTCAATCAGTCACTCTGTAGTGAACTAGGTGAACACCCTTGAGAGGATTCATTTACAAGGTAGGCTTGAGCAGTTTCCCAAAGGATCACAGAAGACTGAATTCTTCCTTTGCACAAATTATACACTCCCCTTTCAGCAGCCTGAAAGTGGAGAGCTAGATCACTTACTTTATAAAGTGTATTGTTTCACATTTCAAATGTTCCTTACATCTGGGTTCTGACTGGAAATACCAAGGCACAGAATGTATATAACATGGGAGGAATGAGCTAAGCAAATACAGAGTACTACGAACAGTGAGACTGATTAGTTTGTTTACCTACAACAGCTGAAGTGTAGCATCTGATTTGTGAGGGACATCCTACTTCAAATGCTGGCATTACAAAGTATGGTGGGGGGGGCCCTGCCACAGCTTGTTTTTAGTACCTTTAAAGTGAAGTGCTGTAGCTCTCACATCACTGCTAATGATTTATAATGGTAATGGGGGCACTGTTAAAGTCATGACCTGAAGGGCCATCACAGTTCCTAAGGAGGTTAGAGGAACTTAAGGGTTAGAGAGTAAGGGACTTTAGTAGGATTTGAACCAGAGTTTCCCAGTTCTTGTGCCTGTGCTTTAACCACTAGATTACTGTTCTTCCATATGCTGCAGTTGATGTCCTGGTAACATATTCCTTGTTATAGCCGAACTCTTTTTTGCCTTACATCAGCCACCCAATCACTGACTGCCTAGTTACAAAGGAAAAGGGGCATTTTTGCAAGATTGTGTCTCACTGCTGGTGTCAATCAAAACAGAGAATGCTAACACACACAGAACATAATAAAACAGCTATATAATGCCACTTAAGACTCTTGTTGTACCCAGAGTCATTTATTGGGTAAACTGTTTTTGCTAACAGAAACATTAACACAACTCATACAGGCACTTCCTAATAGTCATACTGTATATACATGTCAAATCACTGCTGAATCACACTCATGTGGTCCTAGTCCCTATTAGACCTGCACTTCAGGATGTGCACAACACTTACAGAGTTCCCCCATTACTCAAGTGGGGGACCAGACATTGTGGGTTCTGTTTACTAGTGGAACAGCATTTAGTGCAGCACCATTATCTGTTGCTCTGATGACATTATCCTCCTGCAGCATTGATGGTAAAATGGAAGACAAACACATTGATAACTTCTGGGGGCTGTATATTTTTATTGATAATCTAGATTTGGACAGCAGTAGGACTGCTGGAAGCTAGAGGAGGAACACAACAGTTACACATAAGGAGTTGGGAAAATATGGGTGTGAAACTATGGGAGACTTCCCCTTTATTTAATTTATTCATTAGTTTAGTATATTTCACAATCTCATACTTTAAGAGCAAGTTTTCCCTTGCCCTCCTTTTTACAGACTCATTACTTTTATTTGTTTTAACCTCTCTTGATCCGAGAGCTCATTCAAACCCCGAAACATTCTTGTTGCTCTCCTCTGGAATCCACCACTGTGCTTATACCCTATTTATTTGTGATGAGCAGAGCTGTGATCCGTAATCCAAGTGCAGTCTCATATACAATGTGTATAATGTTAGTGTAATACAGATCCTAATATGCTACCTTTATACAGTGCGTATGTGAAACCGTACATTCTGTATAATGGTAGCATAATTACTTTATTTTTCTGTTACTAATATGTCTCCTGATACAAGTAACCCAGTCTACTTGTAATTTGATACCATCTCTGTGCATCGTTTTCCATGTGTAAGTTCCCTAGTAATATAGATTCCAAGGTCCTTCTCTTCAGCTGAAACAATATTATTACCTTGTAAATACTATCCAAATTATTTGGACCCAAGTGCATTACCTTATACTTGCCAGTATTAAATGTTATCCCCAAACATTAGCCCAATGAGAGAAGTTTTTCTGTTATTCTACCGATTCTTCTTTTGATCTTAAAATTCTTCCCAGTATAGTGTTGTCCATGTGTTTTTCGACCCAACCATCTATTCTCCTCTGTAGATCAGTGATGTATATTTAAAATAAGATGGGCCCCAACACCAGGCCCTGGGCTACTCCACTGCTAACCTCACTCTTTTGGGGCCTAATAAGCCATTTAATTAATTCCCAGTGTAAACCTATGTTTCCCATCTTTTCCATGATTGTGTTATGTGGTACCACGTCAAAAGCCTTACTGAAGTCAAGGAAAATTACATCTTCTGGTTCCTCTCCGTCAAGTGCCTCACTGGCCTACTCACAGAAATATAAAAGGGTCGTAATTCGCAAGCAGCATTTTGTAAATCTGTATTGCTTCTTGTCCCTAGTATTTTTATTTTTTTATACTAGAAAGTAAGTTATTTTTTATCAGGGCTTCCATTAATTTACCTCTGTTGGATCATGCAATAATATGTGTTATATTATACGCCTTTTTATGTAATGTTTTTCATAATTCAAGCTGGATGATAAACTGTGGTAAATGGTAAGCAAGTGTTTACTATAGCCACATAGAACAGACCATCTGTCTGACAGAAACAAAGGACATATGTTTACCTAAAGAAACAGACCCCGCAATATAATGCTATCATTGCAATATGCAATACAAAGTGCCATCAGTAGCAAACTCAGGGTTGCACCCTGTAAATGTGAACAAAGTGATTTAAGCTTAGTTTTATTTCTCCCTGTTTTCTGCAATTTAAACTGTTTAGGTTTCTGCCTTTGTCCTGCTGTTCCCAATTTCTGACCTTTTGTTCTAAGCCCACCCAGTCTGCCATTGTATTCCCTAGCCCTGCCTCTTTTCTACCCTGCTTAACCTTGCCCTTCTCTTGTCTCTCCCAGGATTTCACCGCCTGCTTGGGCGCGCCTTGGACCCTTCATGGCTCTCAGTCACAGCCCCAATATCCGTAAACGGCGGTCCTGTGTACAGGAGACCACCTGTCCGCTCTCGAGTCACAGCAACATAGAAACATAGAATTTGACGGCAGATAAGGACCGCTTGGCCCACCCAGTCTGCCCATTTCCCTACCTAATGGATAAGCTGCAGGTCCCTAGTTAACCAGCAGCCTACTTCTTCCCCCACCCCTAGAGTTGCCTTGTATGACTGTCCCATGCATGGCAGATTCCACCACTGTTTTGACTCCACAACCTCCTCTGGAAGCCGTTCCATACATCCACAACCCTCTCTGTGAAAAAAGCACTACCTAAATTACCTACAGAGCCACCCCCCTTCTATCTTCAAATTGCTCTCCCTTGTTCTTGCCTCTTTTTTTGAAAGATGCTACCCTCTTGGGCGTTGTTGATTCCCTTGGAGGTGCTTGAAAGTTTCTATCATGTCTCCCTCTCCCTCCATTCCTCGAGGCTATACATATTCAGCTCATGAAGTCTCTCTCCAACATGTCTTCCAGTTGCAGACCTGCACCATTTGAGATAGCCCTCCTCTGGACAGCTTCCATCCTGTCTATGTCTTTGAGATTGGGTCTCCAGAACTGCACAAAGTACTCCAGATGGGGTCTCACTAGCTGTCTGTACAGAGGAATAATAACTTCTTGTTTTCTACTGGTGATGCCTCTTCCTATGCATCCAAGTATCCCCCAGCCCTCCCTTGCTGCCCTCTCCATTTGCTTTCCACCTTTAGGTCATCATGATATGACTACCCCCAGGTCCCTTTCCATTTTGTTTGTTTGTTGGTATCTCACCCCATTGTAGTTCTGCTTCTGGGTTTTGTTTCCCAGGTGCATTACTATGCACTTCTTAGAAATGAATCTAAGCTGCCATACATTTGACCATTCCTCTAACCTTGCAAGTCCCTTCTCATCCTTTCCACTCCACCTTGTGCATCAACTCTGTTGCAGATCTTTGTGTCATCTGCAAGAGACATGCTTTTCCTTCCAGTCCCTCTGCAAGTGTAAACATAAAAAGACATTGAGAGGACGGTCCTAATACTGAGACCCTCGTTGCCCCACTACTAACCCCCTTTTTCAGAGTGGACTCCATTTGCTATTACTCTCTGTGTCCTATTCTCCAGCCAATTCTTTACCCAGGCTGTCATCTTGGGACCCACTCCCAGGCTGGCTACCTATATGTACTCTTTGTGTGTGGACTGTGTCAAATGCCTTGCTAAAGTCTAGGTAGGCCATGTCCACAGCCCTCCTGATCAACTACTTTGGTCACCCAGTCAAAGAAATCTATCAGATTTGTCTGGCATGAGCCTTCCACTGTGAATCCATGCTGCCTTGGGTCCTGTGCCCTCTGGCCCCTAGATACTCAACAATTCTTTCCTCCAAGTGATTCCATCATTTTCCCTACCACTGAGGTTAAACTAACAGGTCTGTAGTTTCCTGCTTCTGCCTTGCTCCCACTTTTGTGAAGAGAGTTACATCTGCCCCTCCTCCGGTCCTCGGGTACCACCCATCCTCCATGATTTGTTAAGGAAGTGAGTCAGTGGTGTCACTAGTTCTACCCTTAGTTCTTTTAGAGATTCTAGGATGAGATCCCATCAGGCCTCATTGCTTTGTCCACTTCAGTTTTAAGAGTTCTTTCAGAGACCCTTTCTTCTGTAAATGGGCTGGTATCAACTACTGTATCCAGAGTGTTTCTACTGTTTGTTTGAGTGCTTCCCCCTCTTCCTTTGTAAATACTGAGCAAAAGTAATTGTTTTAGTATCTCTGCTTTTTCACAGTCACCCTCTGCCACCCTCCCTCCCGTTTACTAAGCCTCACTATCCCTCTCCTTGGTCTTCACTTGACTCTCTGATGTACCTATAAAAGGTTTTAGTCCGCCTTCTTAACTAGAGTTGGCTATCTTTTCCTTGGTTTGGGCCTTTGCTGTTCTGACTGCCTTCCCAGCTTCCTTTTGCTTTAACTGAATTACAGTTCTCTGTCCTGCTCCTTCTGAGTTCCTTGTACTTCCTGAGATGCTTTCTTTTTCTCTTGAACCCTCACTGCCACTTCAGCACAGGAACCATAGTGGTTTCTTACCTCATTTCATTTGTTTATTTGCTTTACAAGAGGCTCGTTACCTCTGTGATGGCAGTTTTATTATTCCCCATTGTTCTTCCACCCCTCCATCCTGCCCATTTGCTGGTGCATTTCCTTAGGCACTCACCCATTGACAAAAGTCAACCCTCCTAAAATCCAGTACCTTTGTCTTTGTATGGCTGGACTCTATTGCTGTGTTGTTGTGAACCATACTGTTCGATGGTAAGCTGGTTCCCCAGATGGCTACCCTACTGCATCATCTGTGATCCTCTCCTCATCTCCATTTGGGGGAGAACCAGGTCTCTAAGTTGTTCCCTCTGAGTGGGCTCAGTACTAGTTGTCTAAGGCATGCCCCCTGTAGGGCATCTAGAATAACCCCACTCTTAAAGTGGCTGCAGCACTGCACTCCAATTAACATCAGGCATGTTCAGATCACCCATCAACCCAATATCTCCCTTTTCTACCATACTAAGTATACTTTCTATCATTTCATTGTCCATTTCCTCCCCCTGAGAAAGTCTGTATAACCCTGTGCGGATTGTGGTGCCACAGCCAGTCTCCAAATTTACCCAGTGCTTCTTCTCCTCCCTGTTTAATTTTGTTCTATTGCTTTGATTCCTTCCCTTATGTAAGAGCTACCCGCCTCCTCTTTAACCCTCTGTCCCTCCTGTAGTAGTGTATCCTATGTTTACATCCAGTCATGGTTTTATATTACCATGTTTCTGTGACTGCCAAGAGATCCAGATGTTCCTCATCAGGCCACTAATTCAGGTTGTTACAGACTATGGGCATTGGTACTCATTGCTCATTTTGAAACTGCTTTCTGTTGCAGCATCCCCACCGACCTTTCTACCAGTCTTTTTCCATTTAGTACCTGTTTTGTGGGAGAGGCTGATTTTCTCCTGTATCAATACCTCCCCCTTGACTAGTTTAAGCTTGCCAATGAAGCATTTAAACCGATTGCTCAAAGACTTGTTCCTTCTGGCAGATACAGACCATCTGCCAGTATAGGCTGGTGTCCTCAGGTGGAACCCCAGTCCCAGTGAGCCAAACCCCGTGCCCACCATTTCAACCACTCATTAATTGCATGGATTGCAAAGTACCCTTGCCTCACTCATGCCATTTACAGGCAGCACCTCTGAGAGGAATCAGGCTGTTTGCTTTCTTGGGACTTTAAACCAAGGAGTTTGAACTTTGTCTTTTGCGCCTTTTTCTCGCTAAAAACTTTGAATGCAGTACTGCTGCTCACAACCTCTCTTAATACCAGTGCATGAGCCAAACCAGAACTTTAATTTTATTTCTACCAAAACTTTCTACAGCAGATTACTTAAAACTTCATCTTAAATTTTTGTCAGAACACTCCAGCTACAGTTATATTTTACTAGTCTTGCCCCCCACCCCACACCTGCCAGGGCATTTTACTTATATAGCCATTATGGTGTAAATTTATCTAGTAACACCGTGCCATGGCTATTAGCTCTTATAAAATCTTCCACTAGGGGCTGCTTACTACCCATGCTATGTTCCATATTAACTGTTTCTGCTCTATGGCTGCTGACTCCTTCTCACATTGCAAATCTTCCACACACACAGTGATTCCAAAAATCCTGTTTTGCATGTGACCAGCCTGTTGCTCCTCCTCATTTGCAAAAGCTCTCCCTTGGCTCCAAGCTCCTCATAGGAATTCCTATAGAATACCTCACTGATGTTTCCTCTTTTCAAACCTGCTGGTCAGACCTAGACTGTTCAGACCTCACTCCACTACTGATCCAAATTCCTCAATTATTAATAACTGCCACTTAAATTATACCCAGGCCAAAAGCAATGATTGGTAACTTTTCTCCCATAAACTAAAGCAGTATCTCATGTTAACCATCCTGTTAGCAATGACGGGGAACTGAACCCTGGTGCTTCACATCTCAGACAAGCAATGCTGTCTCCTGACTATTACCAGGATCCGCACAGCCCACCCTAAATATAAGGAGCCTGATGTGTAATTTCCTGATCTTGAGGCTGGGTCTCTATCTATAACCCAGACATATAGTGTCTATCCGACACATGGCTTAAACCTTCACCCTGATTCTGTCTGCTAAGAGACTACAGTCTCCTCAAGGCATGACAGTTATCTCCTAAGGGTGGGGTGCTAGCTGTTTTATAAGGCACATCTCAATATCAAACCGACTAAGATCCAGAGCGCCCTTATGTGAACCCTCCATACACCTCCACTTGGGTCTAGAAACTACATAATTGTTGCCTGTAATCCACCCCATGGGGGCTCTCATTCTCCCATCTGCTGGAGGAATCGTAAAATATCAGGCCACAATGAACTGCTCATTTTGGGATATGAACCAACCATGGCAAATGCATAGCTCACTTATCTCAGTCCAAAGCTATCACCCATCAAGCTATATCTGTACAGGGTTCTAAAAGGAAACTTCTAGTAAGCCATTGACTGGGACTAACAAACAGGTTGACAGAATAAAATGCAGGCATCCTGCCTGGTTCTACATCTGGCCACCCCCATCTTTGAAGTGTGACACACTTGCCCCAGTCTTTACCAACACGCTTGATCATAAGTTATGTATTCATTGAAGAGGACCTCGTCCTCATACTGAACCTGGTGTACCCCACTACTAACCCCTTTTTTCAGAGTGGACTTCATTTGCTATTTACTCCTGTGTCCTATTCTCCAGCCAATTTTACCCAGGCTGTCATCTTGGGACCCACTCCCAGGCTGGCTAACTTGTATTACCTTTTTGTGGGACTGTGTCAATGCTCTCTATCAAAGTCTAGGTAGGCCATGTCCACAGCCCTCCCTGATCAACTACTTTGGTCACCCAGTCAAAGAAATCTATCAGATTTGTCTGGTATGACCTTCCCACTGTGAATCCATGCTGCCTGGGTCCTGTGCCCTCTGGCCTCTAGATACTCAACAATTCTTTCCTTCAGAAGGATTTCATCATTTTCCTACCACTGAGTTAAACCAACAGGTCTGTAGCTCCTTGCCTCTACCTGCTCCCACTTTTGTGAAGGGAATTCGATCTGCCTCTCCTCAGTCCTCGGGTACCACCCATCCTCTGATTTGTTAAAGAGGGTAGTCAGTGGTGTCGCCTAGTTCTACCCTTTAGTCTTTTGATTCCCTGGGATGAATCCATCAGGCCTCATTGCTTTGTCCACCTTCAGTTTTAAGAGTTTTGAACCCTTCTGTAAATGGCTAGTATCAACTTCCTGTATCCAAGTGTTTCTATTTTGTTTTAGAGTACTTCCCCTCTTCCTTTATAAATACTGAGCAAAAGTATTTGTTTAGTATCTCTACCTTTTTGAACATCACCTCTGCCCTCCTCCCGCTTACTAAGCTCACTATCCCTCTCCTTGGTCTTTACTGCCTCTGATGTACCTATAAAGGTTTTATCCACCTTCTTAACTGAGTTGGCTATCTTTCTTGGTTTGGGCCTTTGCTGTTCTGACTGCCTTCCCAGCTTCCTTTTGCTTTAACTGATACAGTTCTCTGTCCTGCTCCTTCTGTGATTCCTTGCTTCTGGATGCTTTCTTTTCTCTTGAACCTTCATGCCACTTCCTTTGAGAACCATAGTGGTTTCTTACTTCTTCATTTTGTTTGTTTTGCTTTACACAAAGGCTCATAATTCTGTGATGGCAGTTTTATTATTCCTATGTTCTTCCACCTCCATCCTGCTCCATTTGCTAGTGCATTCCTTAGGCACTCACCATTTTGACAAAGTCAGCCTCCTAAAATCCATTGCTTGTTCTTGTATGGCTGGACTTATTGCTGTGTTTATTGTAGAACCATACTGTTCGATGGTCGCTTAGTTCCAGATGGCTACCGCTTCTACATCTGTGATCCTCTCCTCATCTCCATTTGAGAGAACCAGGTCTAAGATTGTCTCTCGAAAGTGGGCTCCACACAGTTGTTCAAGGTGATGCCCTGTAGGGCATCTAATAACCCCACTTAGAAGTGGCTGCTGCAACTGCACTGTGGTTAACATCTGGCATATTCAGATCACCCATCAGCAATATCTCCCTTTTTCTGCCATACTAAGTATACTTTCTACTCTCCTTGTCCATTCTCCTGAGAAGGGTTCTGTAGTACAACCCCTGTGCGGATTGTGGTGCCACTGTTAGTCTCCAAATTTACCTACAGTGCTTCTTCTCCTCCCTGTTTACCCTTTGTTCTGTTGCTTTGATTCCTTCTCTTATGTAAAGAGCTACTCCGCCTCTTTTTACCCTCCCTGTCCCTCCTGTAGATAGTGTGTCCTGGTATGTTTACATCCTGTCATGGTTTTGTGTACCTTATGTTTCTGTGACTGCCAATATATCCAGATGTTCTCCTCCATCAAGGCCATACTAATTCAGGAAGCTTATCTGTGACTATGGGCATTGGTACTATTGCTCTCCATTTTGTTGGCTTTACTTTCTGTTGCAAGCATCCCCCACTGACCTTTCTACCTTCAGTCTTTTCCCATTTAGTACCCTGTTTTGTAGGGAGAGCTGGGATTTTCTGCTGCTTATCAGTGCCTCCCTTGACTAGTTTAAAAGCTTGCCAATGAAGCATTTAAACCGATTGCTCAAAAGACTTGTTCCTTCCTGGCTGTGATACAGACCATCCTGCTAGTATAGGCTGGTGTCTCCTCCAGGTGGAACCCCAGTCCCCAGTGAAGTCAAACCCCTGTGGCTCCACACCATTTTTTCAACCACTCATTAAACTGTATGGTGACAGTACCTTAGCTCTACCTAGGCTATTTACAGGCAGCACCTCTGAGAAGGATACTATGTTTGCTTTTTCTTGGGGACACAAGCCAAGGAGTTTGAACTTTGTCTTTTGCGCCTTTTTCTCGTTCCTAAAACTTTGAATGCAGTACTGCTGCTCACAACCTCTCTTGATCACCACGTGCTTTAGCCGCGACTGAACCTTTTAATTTTATTTTCTGCAAAGCTCTTCTACGGAGATTAACTTTTAAAACTGTACATCTTGGTTTTCAAGCCTCCAGCTACAGTTATAGTTTTGCTTCTGTATTGCCACCCACCCCACCCCTGCCGTATCTGGGTGCCCCATTTATATAGCCCCTTGTATGTAAATTTCATCTAGTAACAATCAGCCATTTTGCCATTAGCTCCTTTATAAAAATCTTCCACTAGGCGCCTTCTTTTACCCATGCTTACTGTTCCATATTAACTGTTTCTGCTCTATGCTGACTTTTCTCACATTGCAAATCTTCCACACACAGATCTAAAAATCCTGTTTCTTGCATGTGTGACCAGCCTGCTGCTCCTCTCTCATTTGCAAAGCTCTCTGGCTCCCAAGCTCCATAGGAATTCCTGGCAGCAAATACCTCTACTGATGATTTCTCTTTTCAAACCTGCTGGCTCAGACCTATAGACTGTTTTCCGATTCTCACTCACTATTGATCCTCAAATTCCTCAATTATCTAATAACTGCCTACTTGTAAATTATACCTCAGGCCAAAAACGATGATTGGTACTTTTCCCATCGTAGAACTCTGTATCTTTATGTTGCTAACCATCCTGTTGGGCAGATGACGTGGAATTGAACCCCGGTGCTTCTACATCATCAGACAAGCAATGCTGTCTCCTTGACTATCTACTTCAGGGATCCCTTAGCCCACCTAAATATAAGGAGCCTGATGTACTTCCCTGATCTTGAGGCTTGGGCTCTATCTATAACTCCAGACATATAGTGTCTATCTGACACATGGCTTAAGCCTTCACCCTGATTCTGTCTGCTCGCTAAGAGACTACAGTCTCCTTAGGCATGACAGGTTATCTCCTAAGTGGGGTGGGGGTGTTGCGCTGTTTTTATAAGGCACATCTCAATATCAAACTGACTAATATCCCGCAGTCTTCCTTATGTGAATCCCTCCATACACTCCTCCACTTGGGTCCTAAGAAACTACACATAGTTGTTGCCTGTAATCCACCCCATGGGGGGCTGTCTGCTTTCTCCCATCTGCTGGAGGAATCGGTAAAATATCAGGCCACAATGAACTGCTCATTTTGGGGATATGAACTCTAAACTGGCTTGGGCAAATGACATAGCTCACTTTCATTCATGCATCTAAAGCTCATTACTCCATCAAGTTATATATCTGCCCACGAGGGTCTCCCCTAAAGAAACTTCTAGTACGCTATTGGACTGGGTATTAACAAACAGGGTTGACAGAATTGTAAATGCAGGCATCCTGCCTGATTCTATATCTGGCCACTCCCCCATCTTTGGTGCGTGACAACACTCTTGCCCCAGTCTTTACCACCATGCTTGATCACCTTTAGGAACTGTGCCAACCTTGATGAAGCGAAGTTCCTACATGAAGTCGCGTCTATTGACTGGACCTATCTTTCGCAGACCCTGGATGTTCAAGCAGCTCTTGAATATTTTCTTGACCAGTTTCTAGCAGTTCAGAATAGACACACATCCCTTGTGACCTGACGTGTTCGAGTGAAACCTACTTGGTGGTTACACAAAAATCTCCTAGCAGCACTCCATGCCAGGGACAAAAGCTGTAGGCATTTCAGGAAATTCGGCCTTAACACAGACTACCAGATCTATAGGGCCCAGAGAAGTGAGTGTAAAACGCAGATCAGACTAGCAAAAAGCTCTTACTGTAAGGGGCTTCTGCTGGAAGCATCTGGCGACTCTAGAAATTCTGGTCATGTGAAAACATTCCTAGGTGCTAAGAAACCTCACTAAATGATGATATGATCATTGATGGAATCCACTGCAAATAACCCCAGAACTATTATGGAAGTGTTTAACAAGCAATTCTCTGACCTGTCCAGGCTCACATCTATGATTCCTCCCTGCAGCCCTTATCCCAATCCATTCTGCCCTTCCTTCTGTGCTTGCCCTCCCTTTACTTTTGGTTGTCGCCATTCAAATTACAAGTCCTCAGCTTACTTAATACCATTTCTGATAATACTAGTGTAGGCTCTGACGGAATTGAGCCCAAACTTTTAAAACTTGCTGCACCATTCATTGCCCTGCCTCTGACTAGGATTTTCACCTTCTCCCTGTGCAATGGATTCATCCCTGAGATCTGGAAAGTGGTCAAAGTCACCCCGGTTCCTAAGAAAGGTGATAAAAGAGATATGGCTAACTACCATCCGATTGCAGTCCTATCAGTCTTATGCAAATGAATGGAAAAACTTGTATCTATCCTAGTTACTGAATTCCTGGCCAAATACAGTCTTCTCTCATTAATTCAGTATGGCTTTCATAAAGGTCATAGCACCTCCACTGCCTTGCTTCGCCTTACAAATGACACCCTTACTGCAATGGACAAAGGCCAATTAACAGGAGCAGTATATTATTGACCTCACCAAGGCATTTGACCTCGTTGATCATCCTCTTCTACCTGATAGCCTCCTAGCCCTTGGTTTCTCTCTTAACTCGGTGGCCTGGTTTAGGAGCTATCTATCCAACAGAACCCAGCTTGTCAGATTCAATTCTGCTGTGTCCAACCCTATGGCAATTAACCTAGGTGTTCCTCAAGGATCAATATTAGGCCCCCTTCTTTTCACAATTTTTATTAATAGTATCTCACCAGCTATCCCTGATTGCAATGCGATCCTTTATGCTAATGACCTGGTCCTGTACTGCAGTGACAACAATATACACCGCATAAACTAGACACTTTCTTATGCTTTCTTGTCTATTCAATCTTGGCTCCTCCACCATAAGTTAATCCTTAATGCAAATAAAATGCAAACAGTGCTGTTTGGGACAGCAGTCAAAATAAAGCATAACTGAGACCTATTTAAGGTGTCTGGTCAGGGTGAGCTAGACCTTGAATCGGTATGCTCCTTCAAGTATCCTGGAGTCCTCCTTGACGAAAACCTGAACTTTGATAAGCACACAATGTCCACCTGTAAATCAGTTAATACTAAAATTGGGGTAGCCTACAAAGCCAGCTATGTCCTCATACCATCGGTTAGATTAGCCATCGCCCAGGGGATCTTGCTCCCGTCGCTATCCTGCGGGGTAGTCACATATCTATATGCATCCAAATCTCTTCTCAGGAAGTGGGATACCACCTACAATAGTATCTGCAGGTATGCCTCTGCTTCCCCCTGATCAAAACACCATTGTCAGCTCTACGTGGATCTAAACTGGCTTACCCCCACTTCTGCCCGTACTCTGACCCTTAGCTCCCTGACTGACAATATACATAGAGATGGTATCCCTATCTTGCTTGCCTCCTTGCTATCTCCGCTGCCCTTCTTGCATGGTCTTCGATCATCTGATAAATCTCTGCTGCTTATAACTAGATGTAAATCTAATAAAGGGACCCTAGCTTTCACGCACTCGGCGGCCAAACTCTGGAACTCCCTACCTCTGGAGATCTGCCTAGCTTGCAGTCATGTCCAATTTAAAAACAAATGTCGCTCCTTCCTCTACAGCCAGGTCTCCTGTACCTGCTTCAAACCCCACTGAACATGTCATCCTATCTCTACGGTCCTGCTGTCTCACCTCCCACTGCTGCAAGCCTAACCCTAAACTTATCCTGCCTATCTAGTTCTGTTGTCAAGGCACTTATGTCTTGACTGAATATGCCACTTATGCCCTTATACCTAACTGCTGTTTGCTAAATGTGTTATTGTCATTTGAACCTTGTATTGCATTTGAACTGTGTAACTATCCTGTAAATACTTATGTACTTGAGTACCTTGGTTTCTCTGTATTATTGTTTTCTCCCCTATCCAAAATGTATTCCTGTTTATCCTGCCTCATTGTTATTTGAAATATATGCTATTGTAAAGTATGTTGTACCTGTCATGTTATTGTTTCTGTATGCATTAATGTACTGTACCCTCCCGGGTCGTGCCTGAAAATGGTCATTGCCATGGCTAGTGCACTTACCCGGTAAACAAAAACTAAATAAATAAATAAACTCAGTTTGGGTTGCAGCTGTTTATAATGCACACTTGAAGGCGTTGGCTAATGTTATCAAAACCTGTCCTTGGTTTCAGGTCATTAGCTGGTATGTGTGTCTTTTCAGCTTCCTAAAAGTTTATCATTTACCGCAGTTTATCACCCAGCTTGAATTATGAAAAACATTACATAAAAAGGTGTATAACAGAAACAGATTATTGCATGATCCAACACCTCTGATGTCAAACATATTGCCTATGATTTGAGTGTCTTCAATCCCTTTTTGTGTGTCAGAATGACATTTTCCATTCTCTAGTCCTTTGGCACTCTCCTTTCTCTCGTGCTTTCATTGAAAATAGTGAGTAAAGGGTTTGCTAACACAGCAGACCTGTTCTTTAGGAAAACAGGGAATAATACATCAGGGGCCTGATATTCAGAAGTTTGCGTGGACTCTAACCAGCATTTCCCATGCAAACTGGGCTTTGGTAAGGAGTCAAACATTCAAAGGGCTCTGTTGTGCTGACAAACGGGGGCTATGCAAGTAGTGGGGCAGGGACAGGAATATTAGCCCAGACCAATATTCAGCAGAGTTGTGCAGCGCAAGAAGGTTTGCATGGTCCTTTTGCACTGCACAAATACCACCAATTGAAACTTCCTCTTATTTCATGCAACCCTAGTGGCTGCCAGAGGTAATGCAGCCAAACAGCCAGTTGGCTGCTGGGGGAGCACACCCACCCCTGTGGTCCATTGCACCTCCCCTCCGATCCCCAGCCCAGACAGGAAAATAAAATTTCCTGGTGCCAATGGTCCCCCCCCCCCACTGATCCTCAGTCCCCTCCCTCCCTCCAGTGCCATCCCCATAATTAGAAATAACATCCCTCATGCTAGTGGTCCCTACCTCCCTCTGATCCCAGCCCTGATGTAAAATTCTCTTATCCCTGGTGGTGGTTGCCACCTCCCCCATTGGCAGCCTGGAATTAAAACAAAAAAACCTTCCTGACATCCAGTGGTCTCCCCCATGGCATGGTCCCCCCCAACACTCACCATGTCACTTATCTGTGGTGCACAGGTGTCTGGCAACTAGTACAGCTCTTCCTTCACCTCCACACACTATATGTACAGGTAGGGAGTGTGTTTCTACTTACAGGACAGGCTGACATACCCTGACCTATAAGTAAGAAGCATACTCCCTGCCTGTAGATACGTTGGCCAGCCAAGGAGGTATGAAGAGGACTGTACCGGTCACCATATGCACCCATGGCACTGCCGATCAGGATACAGTCAGTTGGGGGGTTCAAGTGCCATGGGAGGGACCACCGGGCACCATGGAGGGCTTTTTGTTTTAATTCCAGGCTGGTGATTGGAGGGAGGGTCACTAGCACCAGGGATTGTATATGTAACTTTGGGCTGGTGATTGGAGGGGGGGTCACTAGCACCAGGGATTGTATATCTAACTTTGAGGCTGATGATTAGAGGGTGGGGAGTGGGACCCCTAGCACCAGGGATGTTATTTCTAATTATGGGGCTGGCATCAGAGGGAGGGAGGGGACCACTAGCACCAGGGATGTTATTTCTAATTATGGGGCTGGCATCAGAGGGAGGGAGGGGACCACTAGCACCAGGGATGTTATTTCTAATTATGAGATGGGTACTAAGAATCTCAGCTCCTGATTGGTCAAGAGCTGCTTTCAGTTGGGCCATTATCCTAGCACAATGGCTCAGGTGAAAGTAGCTCTTGGCAAAATGGACTGTTCACCAAAGATATACCCCTTCACTCAACTGCCTATGAAAGCGTAGCTGCTCGTCCCACACACAACAGGTACCTGTAAGTGGCAACTCTGATCTCCCAGTCATCTGTCACACATATCCTCCAGTCCCACTCTGAAAATTAGATCTCCAGTAAATATCAGGCTCCTGTCTTCCAGGTTTCACACATTGTTTTGCTCCCACTTCAGAAACCGCTCTCCTTTTTTTGTTTTAAATGTCTCATGCACGCCGTGCCAACAACAGCTGCCAATTACAGGTTTTTTTTTGCCTGCTCTGCCTCTGATCCGATTGCTGCATTTGACACAGTGAACTGGCAGTAAACGCATCCTGCCCTGACTCCACACCAACACTAGGCTAGTAGCCCGATGTGAGGGACAGCCCCAGGAAATGCAAGCTCTTCTGGCAGGACACGGTCAGGCTAAAGCCACTGCCTGTCCACCCTTTCCCTTCGTATTGCTTAATGCAGCATCGATTGTTTTCAGAATATATGACTCCTTCTATGTTTTACTGTAAACCTAGGATACATCTATATTAATATGTGGTGAATGTTTGCTGAAAACCGATCAGAAGTATATGTTATAGGCATTAGACATAGCTTTCTGATTTGCCACAGTTTTGTAATTTATTCCTGAGAGTCAAACTATTCTGCTTGTATTTATTGTGGAGTTAATATAACCATAAAAATGCTTGATTTCTCCATTTACAATTTGCAGCTAATTTAGTTTCTATTTTTCTCTTCTCCTTCCATATTACTTTTTTGCATTTGTTTTATTTTTATTTTAATCTATAGGTTTTTAATGTTTCTCCACTGCCATTATAGTTTAGCTTGTAGAATACCCTAGTTTTAGATTTAATCAATGTTTTTATCCTGCATTTTAGCCATTGTGACATTTTCCCCTTTGTTACTATATTTCCAGATTATAGATATATAATTTTTTGTAACAATATAACACTCATTTTGCATTCCCAAGTTACAGCGATATCCATATCTTTACTTACTCAGCCCCAGGTGGCCATTTTGAATAAGGTTAAGCAGAGTACTGTTCGACCCATGTACACAGTCCAGGGCTGTTAAAGTCAGTCTCACACTCCCAATTTTCTAGTTCATTTTTAACTGTGACCCAGTAAGTTTTATTATAAAGGATTTTTTTCTGTTGTACCTACTTCATTTGTTTTTCCCTATATATAGGGAAATGGACTTGAATGTAATCACTGCCTGCTAGTGGCTCACAGGCCTTGCATTCCACCATATCAGCCCCTGGTAAACTGATAATGAGAGATTAGGTATATCATTTCCTCCGGTTGTGATCAGAACATTCTGCACCAAGCAACCCTCCCCCATATTGTCAAGTAGAGCATTTCTTGTATTTGCCCTGCAATGTTTGTTCCCCCAGTCTATGTCCAGGAGATTAAAATCACTTATTATCAGTAGTTCACCTGAATTTCTTGCCTTGTTCACCTCTTCCAGTAAATGATCCTCAATGGAGCTTGAGTCAGGGTGTCTATAGCAAATACTTAATATAAAGTGTTTAGTATTCCTCAGTTCTATTTTATTGATAGTGTCTCTGTCGTGAACCTCCTGATTTGATTTCCGAACTGATGTCAGAGCAGTCTATATTATTTTTAATGTAGACTGCTACTCCGTCTCCTCTTTTAACTGATCTGTCTTCTCTGAGAAGTTTATAACTAGCAATATCCTTATCCCGGTTGTTTTATTTTTTAATTTTTGTTGACCGGGTAAGTGCACTAGACAAATCCTGCCTATTTTCAGGGGAGGGGGATACAGATGAATGCCAACTGACCTTGAACCAGATTAAGCTACTGTTGGTATTTTTAGTGAATGAGGGAAATTTGGCCAGGACACCGGGGAAATTCCATTGCTCTTTTTGATAAGTGCTATGGGATCTTTAACATCCACCTGAACTACCACCAATCCAGGCAGATGGTACCTCTGTTTAACATCTCATCCGAAAGATGGCACCTCAGAAGTGCAGCACCCCTCTCATGCTGCACTACAGTGTCAGTACTGGGATATTAACCCAAGTGCCAGATTTAGCTCCTCATTGTTTCAGTTATACAAATGATGTCCACTTCCCAAATCCACATGTATGCAGACAACGCTGTCCTCTACACATCTAGTATCTCATACACTGATGCTGTGGCTAGATGGCAGCATGATTTTAACAAGGTCCAGCAATGGTTCCAGTCCACCAGCTGTTCCTGAACGCCAAACTGACAGTCTCCATGTCCTTTGGCACAAGACAGAGGCTATCTAAAATTACTCCCACCAACCTCCACACTCTGGATGGCATCCCTCTCAAAAATGTCATTACCTTTAGATACCTTTGGGTCTGGTTAGACCACCATTTGGACTTTTTGGCACATATGAATGTAATCCTAAAGAACTTGCACCACAAGCTCTGTGCTTTATATAAAAACAGGGACTGCATTCCTCAAACTGCCCATCATGCAATCATGCAGAAAATGATCCTCCCCACCTTTGACTATGCTGACATAGTGTACAGTGCTCCTCCCAAAACCACTCTAGCCAGACTGGACACCCTCTTCAACTCTTTCTGATGCTTTGTGCTTTCCTGCCTCCTGTGAACTCATCACTGTTACCTTTACAAAGCCCTGTCCTTCCCATCTCTGGAGTCCAGACGACTGTCCCATACTGCCAGCTTCATGGCCAAAGTCTGGACTGGTAATCTCCCCTCCTACCTCTCGTCCTTCATTCATGCCTCCTCCAAGCACACTTGCTCCCTCCATAACTCTGACCTTTGATCATTCTCAGTCCCCCATCAGTTTACTACCAGTGGCCAATCCACCTTCTCTTTCCAATGTCCTAAAACTGTGGAACACCCTCCTCACCCCCACCCCCATCCACAATACCACATCACGCAATTCCCCCTCCTCTCTCCTACACAATTACACAACCCCTACCTGCTCATGTCAAAACTTATCGTCCCCTCATCTTACACTGACCCTCTCCCCTAACCTTTAACCCCATGTTATGGCTTCACCTTGAGATGGTGCAGTAGCACAGCTGTATTGCCCTAAAATGGCACTATGCACTTATACCTTTTTACTCATTTTGGCTACCTACGCAGCTCACTTGACTGTATTGTTTCTTCCAAGGCATCACCCCTGTAGTCAGTTGTATTTACCCATGATGTAATACTGAATACATTTCTTGGACATACCAGACACATGGTACTTTGCAATTCTGCTTTTATGTTGAAAATATTCATGATGCAATTCTAGATGTATTCATGATGTAATGCTGTTTATATTGCTTGGATGTACCTGTCACATTGTACTTCGCTGCTGTCTTGCTGCTAGTTGTCTGCTATATATACCATCCAATGCTTTACTTGTACTACTCCACTTCCCCTTTCCCCCAGGACGCATCTGGAAATGAGCTATATTGCTCAGTATGCCTTTCTGATAAAACTCTTGAATAAATAAATAAAATGTCTGTTTTTATCTTTGCATAATACCAGCTGCAATTCTGAATTGTTTATGTTGTTCAAACTTCTTGCATTGAGGAAGATATACCCCCACAGGTTTGTACTTTTCCTGTTTTCCTTAAAGTCTGTTCTACCTTCTTCATATTATGCTACATTTTTTATTCCTCTAATTATTTTTGGAAACCAAGTGTTCCTCCTTAACCCCTTAGGTATTAGTTTAAATGCCTGTGCATTGTGTTCTTTAGTCTGTAGGACAGAATCTTGGTCCTCTTCATATTTAGGTGCAGTCCATTAGTTGTGTAATTAAGTAATAATGACTGAACAGCCGGTCAGTTCCTGGTGATTAACGACTGGATGGGAGGAAGGGTTCTGAGGGCCAATAACACCCAGTTGGTTATTAATCAAAGGAAATGACCAGCTCTAAGGTCATTATTACAATTATAAGTCTAATCGCAATCAGGACAATTTTTCCCTTCATGTTTTTAGCTCTAAAAGTGGTTTTGTTTTGGCTCGGCTGCTGTCAGTGTACACTGCACGAGCCAAGTGTTGCTGCCATGCCGGTCATTTCTAAGAGATATCAAACTGGCATGGCAGCCAATCAGTGAGCTAGTTCAGCTCATGAATAATTATTTAGAATTATCATGTTTGGTTTTCATCAAGGATATCTCCTCCATTGGGCCAAACCTTTGGAACTGTGAGCTATAGGCATCATTTGAAAACGTTTGCTTGCTGGGGGCTGCCCACAATGACATATGATGTCCATGTCCATATTAAGAGGGTGGCCATGTTACTCCTCAGTTCTTTCTCCTGCAATTAACCACTCACTGGATCATGCAGAGAAACAATGCCACTGTTTACTTGACTTTTTTCAATAGTTTTCAACTGCTGGCATTGTTTTCTGCTGCCATCAAAAGAGCATTTATTTACATTTTGTACCTGTGGCCAGAATATCTACAAAGATGCTGCCCATTTCATATTTTTTTTTCTGTTTGGGATTATCCCACAATGTGAGGGCCTGTGAGATCTTCCAGGGATTTAAACAGGTCATGAGGAGACACTGTCAGAAGGCCCTTGAGACCATCATAGTTAAAAAGGCCTTGGATGCCTGCAAACTGGAAGCCAGCTTCTTCATCCCAGGCCCTGACCTCTATTGCCAGGAAATCTCCCCGATGTTCAGCGGCACTGTAGGGGTAGTCAAAGTCCCGAGACAAGGATAAACCTTCAAAATCCTTGTCATCCAGCCATTAGCACAAGCATAAGGTTAAGGCTTCTGCTTAGCTGGGGAGGTCTGGGTCCCCACTCTGTATGAAGGGTAAGTCCTCTTTGTCATCTGCCCTGGAGGTGACTAACTTCTAAAATCCCCTTCAACCATCCAAGGGACAGCACAGTCAGAGCCTGGTTTTGGCTGTTCTGCACCTAATACAGGAAGTTTGCAGCCTCCATAGATGGGTACTGTCCCATTGATACCAGCCATTCTGACCCCTGTGCCCTTAATCTTTGACGTGATAGCAAGAAAACCTGACTGTTTGTTTTATATTTCCTTCACGATTTGTAGTCACTTTAGCAGTTTTCAAGCCATAGTTTGAAACATGGCAGATATATGGTATGAGTCATTCTAGGGAAGGGCAGGTGAATTTTTTTGATGGGTGAAAGTTGTGCAAAAATGGGGTTTTGCACAACTCTATTGTACTGAAGGATTTGGCCATTTTCATACAATGGTGTAATCCCATGAAAATCTCCCAAATTTATTTTTCACATGAAAACAACAATTTTCATGTAACCATTTGTTCTGTAAAAAAAAAAAAAAAGATTTTCACACAATTTTGACTCTTTTTGCAAAGTGTGCAAGTCAGTGTTGCCCAGGTCTATTGCAGACTCCGTATTATTAAGAAGCCATTACTGTTCACCTTGCCGAAAGATCAATTTTCTTAGTATTTTA
Organism: Neoceratodus forsteri; assembly: GCA_016271365.2. Lineage (NCBI taxonomy): Eukaryota > Metazoa > Chordata > Ceratodontiformes > Ceratodontidae > Neoceratodus > Neoceratodus forsteri. The sequence continues at coordinate 23,644,248 of CM028134.1, read as the reverse complement.
ACCACTTTTCAGCCAATCCTTTTGAAACTTGATGTGTATACTCCTTCAGCATGCCACACAAAACATTTTGAAGCTAATGTCAGTGGTCACAGGACAAATTAAAAATACCTTCCTTTTATGAAGCACTGTATTCCTGGATCTTTTAAATTTTGTTTGTAGTGTATACTGCTTTAACATTATACACACAGAACATAGAATACAGTATTTCCTAAGTCTTCTGGAACACTTCTTGTCACATTTGTTTCAGATTGGCATGCATACATCTTTAGAAATTGCTCACAGCACATTATGAAATAAAATGTCAAATTGGCATTTACAGTAGTTATATTTCCACAGTACTGGATTCCTTGTACTTCTTAACTTTTGTATGCATACTGTACTTTAAAAAGTTCAGATATACACCTGCTATGAAACCATGGTTAAAGGTTAGTAGTAGGTTAAATTCAGATTCCCTTATGAGTTTTTAACATTTTCTGTCAGATTCATTTCAAACTTGGCATGTGTTTTCCACCTTTAAGATTCTCACAGATGATATCAAGTTCAACAGTCAAACTATAAATGCATTACCTTAATTACTGTGGTCTCGGTTCCATTTAACATTGGTATGTGCATTGCTCAAGGCATTGCATATAAACCTAAAGAAATCATGGTCAGAAATCCAATTTACACTTCCTTCTTTGTCAACATGTGACCAGTTTCTTCCAAATATGGATGAAACCAAATTATCACTGTTTTATACATTTCTGGTTTATTTATTTGGATCAATTTTAAAGTCACATAAATCCTGTTTATCAACTTTTTTAAATCTAATTGGAGATTTAGCCATGTGTGAAGTTAATTTATTACCCGGGTGTATTCTTTTGTACAATTGGTTTAAAGAATTCTGTTTTCCTCATTTAGGGTTCCTTGTTGCTCTTGCCTTTTTCCCCCTTGTTCACTTTATATTGTGTAATACTTGTTTTTTAATTACATATCAGTTCTGGAAGCTGATGACATCAGATGAGCAGAAGGCCTGCATGTAAAGTCTCATTCAGTTTGGTCTTTTACTCAGTTGATGTCATGGGTTCTGGAACTTGTAAGTAATTAAGAAATGATCATTTAGTGGAAAAAAATATGCATCAGCATGCTTTCTAGAAGACATTTTAGATCGAGGGAGCACTCTCGACCAATTGGAGTGCTCCTTTCCTCTGCACATGAGACGTGTTCATTCTGTAAAGAGTGTCTCACATGCAGCTTCCTTGGAAATGGGCATGTGTGGGGCAGGTTTTTTAATGTGTTAATATATTATTGATTGGTTTTGATCAATAATGTATTGATCCCACCACTGAGACCACTCTTACAGTTGTAAGAGTGGTCTCCCCTTACATCCTTAGGGTATCGGAACTGCTGACCTTCAGTTTGGAGTTCTCATGTTCTAAGAACGTGTGTGAGACCCCTGTTACAAATGTAATAGTGATCTCAGTAGGAGTATTAACATGCAGTCACTGGAAGTAAATCAATACACAGTTTCCAATGCTCTGGCTAGTTACTGATTGCTTGAAACTAAGCTCTCTTATTTTCATGCCCTATTTTATCCTGGTATCCCCCCATTATGCTAGCCAACATCACAACTCCAGCAATGGGTGCTTCTGCCTTGGGCTGGCCTCCTCATTGTCCCCAAATGGCCACCCTTGACCTTTGTCTCTGTCCCTAACAGTGGTCACCTCCATACATGGGTAGGGTTCCAAAATCATGCAGGGAAAGGGACAGCAAGTGCAGGGCCAAGGGTTGGGGCAGGACATAAGAGGAGGTGGACTCTTTGGAACACAGACTCCTTGGCATGGGCATGGATTAGATGACCATAATCCTACACTGTAGATGGTCTTTCTTACATCTGTCCCAGTCTCCGTTACAGCATGGCTCCTTCCCTCTGTTCCAAGATGAATGTTTTGACGCACACCTGGAAACTCCAATCTCAAACATATAACCTCTGAAGCTACAATATATGGCATGCTGTACCCTTTATTATATTCAAATGGACTGTCTTATTAAGAGTGATACTGCAGTAGGGTTGCCACCTGTACTGATAGTGCATGGCAGTACTGTCCTGGTTTGGATTACATTTTTATGATAAAAACAGGAAAAATGGAAACTGTCCTGAACTGGGCACAGAATAAAAATGTTACTTGCATTATTAAGAGAAAGAGATCTTCAAGCAGTTTTTCATCATGAAGAAAAACATATTAAAATAAAATATTTAGACATAATTCAACATGTATCACCCTTACTGCTCTGTATGTAGGCTCCATCGTTCTTTATTAATGTGGGTGTTTGCATAAAAATGTGATCCTTGTGTCTCATACTTTATCTCATCATTTTGCTATTCCCCTGCTGAAGTCGTAGTCCTTTATTTGGGACATCATAATCTGCTGATGTGGAACTGACTAGATCTCAGAAGCAGAAGATTACAACTTCAGCTGAAGGAACAGCAGGAGGCCGAGCTGAAGTCTGGAAGGGTGCAGAAAATCTGTTTTCATGTAAATGCCCTCTGTAAAAAAAAAAAAAAAAAAAATCAGGGGAGTTAAATACAGAAAAAGTAATACAGTTTAAGCTAAATGGTGCCTAAAAATAATATTTTAGAACATTTTCCTGGATACTGGAAACACCATTTAAATAACTTGAATGAAACACAACTAAGTGGTTTTTAATGAAAATCAATGTATACAAACAAAATCTAAAATAAGGAGGCCTGGCTTTGGCTGTCTTATGAGGCAATAGTGATTATAATAAGCATGCACCTGGATGTTAACAAGGCATTTGATTTAGTGCTACAAAGGAGGCTTAAATACAAGGCAGGGGATTTAGGAATAGATGTAAGGCTAACTAGGTGTCTTGAGAATTGGTTGACAGATATGACTCAGAGAGAGGTCCTAAGTGACACATTCTCTGATGTCAGAGTGTCACAGGGATCTGTCTGGGCCAATATAGTATATAATTGACATGAGGGTGGGTGAGGTTACAAAATAAAGTGAGTCTGTTCGAGAACAACACAAAACTCTGTGGAATAGTGGATATTATGAAATGGGTAGAAAGAATGCTGGCTCACGATTGGCAAAGAGGTACTTTCAGCTGGTCTGTTATCCCAGCACAATGGCCTGGCTGAAAGTAGCTTAGCAAAAATATGTTTAAAAAATACATCCGATTTAGTAAAAAGGACTTATTTCACAATAACAATAAGGTCCTGTCCACACTAGGGGTCCTATAACACTACAGGCAGGCAAAAACGTTACAGGACCCCCCAAACACAGTGTGTGTCCACACTGAAAATGGTACATAACCGTGTTTGAAAACCATGCTCAAACCCTGATACTATCAGGGTTTTAGCAGGGTTTGTAACACGGTTCCATGTGAAACATGCTTACTTCAATGGTGTGGACAGGAGTCTGTACCGTGTTTCATGTGGAATGGCTGACGTGACACAATCTCCTTATTACCGAGTTTAAGCACGGAACACACAGGAATTGTTGCAGTATGGACACGCTAGCATGGTAAAACCTGTAATGTTATTGAAAACATTACCCAGCTACCATTGCCAGTGTGGACAGAGCCTAAGGCACTCCAGATGATGCATTATGGTCGACTAGCAACCCTTCTCAGGTGGTGGAAGCACTCAGCATTGCTTCGTGCTTCAATCCACCTGAGGCTGGCCATTAACCCACCATAATGTACCCCCTGTCATGCCTTATTGCTTAAGTGATGAAAGGATTAGCAGCACGAAAGGGGTTTTAGAGAAGCTGGAGCAGGGGTCTGGACTTGGCAATTGAGGTTCGATGCTAAGCAATTTAAAGTGATGTACATTGGGAACAAAATTCCATAGTGGGAATATTGCATCAGTGGGATCATGATAGAGCATTCAAAGGAGAAAAGTGACTTAGGGGTGATAATAAACAACACTATAAAAACATCTTCCCAATGTCGTATGGAATAAGGGAAAGCTAACAGGATTCTTTGATGCATTAGGTGGGGTTCACTAGTCACAGGAAAGAGGTGGTGATGTCACTGTACAGGTCACTGGTTAGACCACACCTGGAGTACTGTATTCATATTTGGAACCTGAATCTAAACAAGCATTTGTCAATGCCAAATGTTGCTTGCTTCTTTGTGCTGTTTAGGTATTTGGAAGTCCTTGGAGTGCAAATATTGAAAATTTGCGAACTTCACAATGCGTAGGAACTGCATAGCATGCAGCTAAATAAAACAGTCATTTTAGAATTTTTTTCAAATTTTCAACATAGCCATTTTAAGACCTCTGCTCATGAACAGTGTCACTGTGATTTTCTTAATTTGTCCCGTACATTGATTTCGCTTCACCGACTGCGCCATTCTGTGCTACCTGGCAGAAACACATTTTGGGTGAGATGTAAAAATGACAGCTGTACTGCTCATAAGAAGGTGTGGTAAAATGGCAATGTTGGAAAATCTGAGTGAAAATATTGAAATTTCGCGAACTTACGAGCCTCATGAGGAACTGTGCAACGACGCCAGTCATTTTTGAATTTTGCACCAAATTTTCAACATGGGGTTTTGGAACCCTTCTCATGAATGATGTCACTGTCATGGTGGTATTCAGGCCCAAAGGGTGATTTCGCAGTCACTGCGCTAAATCACCCTTCGGGCCCGAATAACTCCAGGACAGTGACATCATTCATGAGAAGGGGTCCCAAAAATCCCATGTTGAAAATTTGGTGCAAAAATTCCAAAAAATGCCTGAGATATGCAACAAAGTTGAAACCCCCTATCTAGGCCATTATACAGCTCACCGGCATTTCCTCAGTTCGCGGTCGGCTTTGAAGAGTGCAGACGTGTTCCCGGTCCACCAAAGATCGCCGCGCCGGAGTCCGGAGGTAAGTATGGGGTGAGGGGCATGGGAGCTGGGTGCGCATGGGTGGGTGCGGATTGTGGAGGGGTGGAGGCGCCCGCGGGACCGTTCGCTTTTTCAGGTTAAAATTAAAAAAAGATGTCGTGGGATGGTTTGCCATGCTGGGGTGGGCCCAGCGTGGCACAAGGACCTTGGTTTCCGACGGGGATTGGGCACCCCAGCCAAAGACTCATTGCCACGCTAGTGGGCTCCCCAGCGGCACCTACAACTGGGGAGGGAGATGATGACAGCAGCTCAGCCGCGGCGATTGGGCACCCCGCTGCGGCTACGCAGTGCAGGCGCGGCGCGCCTACGGTGGGGGGAGCTACGCTTCAGTGGGCTTTATCTCTGCTCACTGAGCGTAGCTCCCCTAACTGTATGCCACTGCATTTTGGAGCGTGTCATAGACAGCTCCAAAATGCATTGGCTTACAGGGGCCGTGCCTGCCAGCACACTGCCTGAATTGGAGGAGGAGGTGACACACCTCCGAAGTCTCCGATGATGGCACTATGTTTCTTGCACATGCGTGCAAGCAACATAAAAAGGACAGGAGAGGTTAGACGCTGTCCACCAGAGGGCTACAAAAGTAATCTAGGTTCAGCAGGGTAAGAGCTACTGCATGAGGAATAGGTGAAACATATATTGTCTGGAAGACAAAAGGGAAAGGGGCTATGGTAGAAACATACAAATATATGCAGGGTCATAATTGAGCAGTAAGGCATGACAAGGTGTGTGTTATCGTGTAATAACGTCACTCCTGGGGTTGGTTGAAGCACAAGGCAAAGCCGAGTGCTTCCACCACCCCAGGAGTGATGTTATTATATGATAACACACACACATCGGAGTGCCTTATTGCAATTATACAATGGCTCGATGTTATACAAAATAAATACACTATTTAAAAAAGGTTTTAATAGATTTTTAGTGTAGCAATATATCTTTGTTTCTGAAGAGAGATTCAAAGAACAATCCAACAAATCAATACAGTGCTGTTATTGTGTAATAACATCACTGTCTCAGGCACACACTGACTAATCAGAGCCCTGGAAATGTTCTTGCCATTGTATAATTGGGTAGATTTCACAGAGTTGTTCAAGTTAAGAAACAACACAATTACCACAAAGCCCAATCTTAAACTGGAAGGAGGGAAATTTAGGAAGGACATCAGAAACTATTTCTTCATGGACCAAGTGGTGGAGAGGTGGAAGAGTCTACCCAGTAATGCCGAGACTCTCCCTGGGTTCGTATCCCAATGGCTCATTTTCTAGCAGGTAATCAGGAACAGAAGGAAGGCAAGGGGCAGGGGGAGCCCCAAAAGGGTGGAGTAACCCAATGTAGGAATATCAGGGCAGGCTCAACGGACTCTTAGGTTGTTTTTCTGTCCTAAACTATAAATGCATGCATGAAAAAAATTATACATTTTCCTGCTGAAAATGTTGAAAATTATGTTATGCTATGAAATGTTCTGATTTGGGTAGCATGAAATATGGCACCCTGCACTACATTCTTCCACTAACATTTTCAGAAATAATTCCAGTTCAATAGGACTGGTTGCCAGTCTTAACAGGGGCCAGCATATCAGTCCTCTTTCCCCTTCTTTATTTGTTTTATATATTTACAAACTGTTGCACACGGAAACATTACTACCAATTACCGCATGTTTTCAAAAAAAGCCAACCCCATTCTTTTAGTGACTTTCCATTTTGATGGTTTTCTTTATATAGTGGCTAGCACTTATGTAGACAAGTGTCACTTAAACATGTAGCCATAAAAGACTGCATAGTTCTATCAGGTTTTTATAAACAGAAGCAATAGCATACATTTTGACATATCTATGTAAAACTCACAACCAACCCTTTTTAGCCTTTATCATATGGTTAATAGTATACAAATAAACCCAAGCTTCATTTGCCGTTTGAAACACTAGTGAGTTTTGGCTACGAAACAGGAAAGGGATCTGGGGTAATCATATCAGATTACCTAAAGGTGGCCAACCAATGTGCCAAGGCTGTAGGGAGAGCCAGTGGGGTACTGAGGTACATAGGGAAAGGTATCACCAGCAGAAACAAGGAGGTGGTGATACCTCTGTACAAATCACTAGTGAGACCACATCTGGAGTCCTGTGTCTAGTTCTGGAGATCACATCTCCATAAGGACATTTGGGAGGAGGCAGTTCAGAGAAGGGCAACAAAAATGGTGCAGGGCCTAGGCCTGAACTAAAGGAATATGAATGCTGCCTGCACAGGATCTAATTGTTTTAATTTTGCTTTAAATTAATGCTATATTGCCCTCCTCATGTCATGGACGGGTTACCATCCTACATGTAAGAATGTTGCATGTTAAAACACTAATTGTGAATAAAAAGAAAATTAAAAAGAAAATGGTGCAGGGCCTGCACCAAAAGTATTATGATGCAAGACTGGAGGACCTTGATATACTGTATATACTCTGGAGGTAAGGAGAGGGGGGGGCTATGATAGAGACCTTCAAATATCACAAGGCCATAAATAAGGTACAGGAGGGTAGCATCTTTCAGAAAAAAAGATGTTCTAGAACACGGATTCATGACATGAGGCTGGAAGGGGGTAGACTAAGGGGTAATGTGAGGAAGTATTTCTTCACAGAAAGGGTGATGGATGCATGGAACAACCTCCCAGCAAAGTTAGTGGTAGCAAATTCAGTAGGGGAATTCAAAAATGCATTGGATACACAAAAGGGAACCCTGGCAATAAGGAAGAGAACAATGCTGGGGATCAAGGGGTCTGTGTGATAAAGGCGATCACTGTTATCGCTCAGTCAGAGTGGCAAACACATTTGCGACACTCTGACAACCCCGGCGCACCAGAACAACAGTACCAGGACAGATTTTTACTGCTTTCTGTAATGAGGGAGCTGCCCCCCGCAGCCCCCTACTTAAGGATTCTCAACTCCAGGGGGGGTGCATGTGTGTCGGAGGTGAAAGCAGTAAAAATAAAAGTTGGGCCAGTGCAATAAAATTGCGCAGCACCCGTCACCGAACCCAGTACCTCAGCCACCGCAGCCACTAGCCAGTCCCTGGCGCCATGACTCAGCTCAACCAGCAACCTCAGTGCCACCCTCCCAGCCACCGCTCGCCGTGCTCCCTCCCACCCCGCTTTGCGTACGCTTATAGCAACATCCTGTCACCTAGTTCGCCCACCCCCTCATCCGGTCGCCCTACCTTTCCATCGCCATGAGTGGATTGCGCCAGGAAAGAGTCACCATAACGGACAGCACCCTTCCACATGCACCCACTTCACGGGTTACTGGGATCAAGTAGGGTCTATGGTTTTTGTAACAGGTAGGGAAAATGGGCAGACTGGTTGGGCCTAGCGGTCCTTATCTGCTGTCAGTTTCTATGTTTCTACAGTATAATAATTACTGGGGCATAGGTTTTAATTCTATATCGATGTCTGCAGCCATAAGTATTTCAAAACATTCAGTTAATTTCTTTTCCTCTGTATGCTCCCAAAATGTATAATTCATCTCTGTATTTTTGTACTGTATCTTCAATCCTCTTTCACAATTATAATGTGGTTTTAGAAAAGGAGCCAGGATGACTTTGAAGAAACATTTAGAAATGAATAGTGACATATTTATGAATTGAAAACTATGTATGAGTCCAATATATGACCTAACTGGGCACTGAATCGTGGCCCATGAAGCTCTACCCCAGTGTTAATACACCATGATTCATATTTATTTTCCTGTTCATATGTTGTTTTTTTAAAGATTGTTCAAGCAAAGAATAACAACAAATACCCAGCAGTATGGTGTCTGTTTTTCTGTATACATAGATATATTCAAGCATTTCTTCGTGTTCCCTAACATACTAAAAAAGACATGGGGCTCGATTCTGAAACGCTCCCTTGGAGCAACACAGGTTGCAATGCTCCAGGGATGTGCACCAGGGACCCTGCACCAGATTCTGCAAAAAAGCAGGGTCCTGGCCCTGAAATCCCCAGGTTTGCCACAAGTGCAGATAAGCGCAGCTGCGGCACATGCTGCAGGAAACTGTCTCTCCCCTCCCAACACAGGACGGGCCAGCATTGGTAGTAGTGGTGATTGGGGGAAAACCACTTGCCAGGTGGGGTCAGGGGGCAAGAGAGGCATTGGGGGCATAGGGTGAGTTGGAGTGACAGAAGAGAAGTAAGTGATAGTTTTAACAGCAGGCAGGGAGCATATGCCTATGTATAATATATATGGAAGCATATGCACCCTGCTGGGTGCCAAAGCAAACCCTTACTTCCCCGCTGTCTCACCAACCCAGCCTATGCCCCTCTGTGCCCCTCCTGCTCCCTGACCCCAAATGTAGCTCTCCCCCCACAGTGTCCCACATTGGCGCAAGGGGCTTAGACCACCTCCTGGCAGGTCTAAGTGGAGCCCCTTGCTACAGGCATGGTGGGGCTTTTATAATTCCAAATAAGGTGATGTTGAAGCCCCACTTTGGTGCAAGCCCCCTGGTGACCTGGCATACCCAGATTCAGGTCACAAGGGTGGCACAGTGCCCATCTGGTGCAGTGGCTTCCCTTTCCAACACAGCCCAGAAACCGGAATAGGGAATGCCACAAACTGTGACACAAGGTGCAGCTTGCGTCATTGATGTTTGATGCAGGCATCTTGCGTAGGCGGTACTGCTTTTGGAATCGAGCCCATTGTTTCAATTTTAGATAAGAAATTAACATTAATACTAATTTTTTCCTAGAATCTGTTGAATGGAAAACCTGTGAAGGATGTTATTGGCCTAATCTTGGCCTTTGGAAATTATATGAATGGTGGCAACAGGACACGTGGCCAGGCAGAGGGATTTGGCTTGGAAATTCTTCCTAAGTTAAAAGATGTCAAAAGCAGGGTATGTGATGTGTTTTTGTTGATGGCATGTTGCAAACACAGATGTAGTGCAAAGCTAAGCAATATGGCATAATAGGGCATGTGTTCTGCATGGATAACATTATGCTTTAGGTGTGTTATGACATACAACGTGCAGTGGATTTTTAACCACCTAGGAAGTGACATTAATCAGCATAACACATGGCCTGGAGTTCCTTATTGTGATTACTGTATAAAATGGATCTTGTAGAATTAAAAAAAGGCTTTTATGTAGGTTTTTCCTTTAGACCATTATGTTGCACTGAGATAACATAACAGTGTGAATTGCCTGTAGACCAGCTTGCAAGATATTTTTATTCCTTTCATAATAAAGTTTATTCTGATTATGACAGACATTCATGTTAATGTAACTCAAGTACACATGCAATTTTCCCTGTTCCTCACTCTCATTGTAAATGCTAACAACTTAGTGAAACAGGGCTTAGTGTAAGTGTCCCTGCTAAGCATGTCTTAAAATTTAAAGAGGGAATCTGGCCAACATTTCTAGCATCAGTAAATTCTGAATTTGGATCAGCATATCCCCAATCAGCCTTGTGCCAAAAATGATTCCTCTAAGTTGCTTTGTTTAAAAGTTACAAGTCATTATGTAACCCTAAATTCACTGCCTGTTCAAAAAAGCCAGTTTCAGTAAAGAGCTACTGATGATGTCACAACCAGAACTCACAGCCTAGACCTTCCTGCAAACTACCTTATAAGACTTCTTTCTCCCACATTACATAAAACTGCAATTGTAAACATCTGAAAAAAGGAAAGCTGTCACTGGGTGAGTCAGGGCACGTATTTCCATAATGTGCAGATACAAGGTACAGTACTTAAGAATGTGATGGGGGGGGGGAGTTGGAATTCAGAGGTAAACATGGCTTTTTAGAGTGACAAAAATGTGTGCAATTTTTATAATACTGCAGGGATGAGATTTTGAAATGCCACCAGACTGCAACTGTGGAATGCAGCAATGACACAATATCAGAAAGTAGCTGGGACACACAATTTTAGAAAGTGGTAGGGATGCTAAAATTCATAATGTGGCAGTGTCATATAGTTTTAGAATGTGGCAGATACACAATTTTGAAATGCGGGAGACACAGTTGTGGAAGGTGGTAAGGATATGTAAGTTTGTGACGTGGTCTCGGATGCATTAATTTGGCATGTGGTGATGCACAATTTCAAAATGTGGTTGGTATGCTTGATTTCAGATTGTAGTGGCAACATTCAGTTTCAGAATGCGGCATAGACACGGAATCTCAGAATTTGGTGGTGATGCAGTTTCAGAAATTGGTAGTCACATGGAATTTCAGAATGACACTGGGATGCATAATTTTAGAATGTAACTTGGAGATGCAGTTTTTGAATGTGGCAGTGACACTCATTTTCAGAATGTGGTGGGGATGTACAATGTTGCAATATGGTAGGAATGCACATTTTCAGAGTGTGACGATGACAGGCAATATTGGAATGTGGAAGTTTACACACAATTTCAGAATGTGGTAGGCAGTTACAATTTTAGAATGTAGAGGAGACATGCTGTTTCAGAATGTGGCAGTGATGCTCCATTTCGGAATGTGGCAGTGACATATAACTTCGGTATGTGACAATGATGCACAATTTCAGAATGTGGCAGTGACGCTCTGTTTCAGATTGTGGTGGTGGTGGCTTGCAACTTCAGAATGTGGCAGTGATATGCAATTTCAGAATGTGGCAGTGAGGTGTAGTTTTGGAATGCATTGGTGATGCCCAATTTCAGAATGTGGTAGTGACACACAAGTTCAGAATGTGACAGTGATGCACAATTTCAGAATGTGACAGTGATACACAATTTTGGAATGTGGCGGTGACGCATGGTTTTAATTTAGGAAATGTGGCAGTGACACACAACTTTGGAATGTGGCGGTGACGTACAATTTTGGAATGTGGTGATGACATGCAATTTCAGAATGTGGCGGTGACGCACACTTTTGGAATGTGACGGTGATGTACAATTTCAGAATGTGGCAGTGACACACAACTTTGGAATGTGGTGATGACACACAATTTCGGAATGTGGCGATGACTCGCAATTTTGGAATGTGGCAACATGCAATTTTGGAATGTGACAGTGACACGCAATTTCGGATTGTGGCGGTGACATACCACTTAATGTGGTAGTGACACAATTTTGGAATGCAGCAATGATGCAGTTTTGGAATGTGATGGTGATAGTTGTGGAATGTGGCACTGAAACACAACTTTGGAATGTGGTGTGGATGTGCAATTTTGGAATGTGGTGCGGATGCACAATTTGGTATATGGCTGAGACATGCAATGTTGGATTGTGGTGGGGATGTGATGCACAATTTTAACATTTGGTGGGTGTGTACAATTCTGGAATGTGGCAGGAACAAGCAGTTTCAAAATAAAATGGTGTGTCCTGTCACATTCCGACAGTGCACATCCTTACTATATTCCAGAATTGCTAGTCCCTGCTGAATTCCTCGATGTGTGTCCCTGTCGCATTCTGAGATTGAGTGTCCTACCACACTGCGAGATGGCGTAACTCTACCACATGCCAAGATTGCATGTCCCCCCCACCAACATTCTAATATTTTGCACCATTTTGACATGCTACACCTTGGTTCAATGCTGCATTCCAAAACCACCTGCGGATGTGTTCGAAAGTACATTACCATGCATCTGAACATTCTGGAAATTCAAGCACTGCAGGCAACCCTGTGTCTGTTTTTTTTGTAAATGATTACTACAGCTACAGTTTCTATAACTTTGGATAAATAGGTCCTATAATGTAGTTGACAGGGAGGCCTAGTCTGTGAGTTTTGGTTGTGACATCATCAGTGGCGCTTCACTGAAACTACCTTATCTTATCTGTGTCAATCTTCACCATTCATCACCTTTGGGTACGTGGCCGGAGTTCACAACCCCATGGGAGCTCTTTTTTTTGGATGGGCGGAGTTGACACATGTTGATCCCACCCTCGAGGTTGGCGCTTTGCGTGGTGCTGCTCAAGGGTTGGCGTCAAGCTGTCGCGTCACTCTGTCCTCCCCGCCATTTCTTCATCTTCCACTGTACAGGCTGCACCTGAGTGAGGCGCTGCTATCAAAAGGCCTAGTATTATTGACTCCATGTCGTTGACACTGAGAAATACTTCAACACCGAGAAATACTTTTCCTGCCTGTTCCATTTTCGCCAACACGCAATGCCGCTGTGGTAAGACTGTTCCTTTTCTTTGTCAGTGACGTCAAGTCTTTGTTTTACTTGTTTTGCCGTGGATCATGTCTCGGTCTGGGGGCAAGAAATCATTCAAGACAGGGCGGCCCCCTATGCGACGGTGCCCATGCGGCCACAAGTACTCCGTCACTGACCAACATGATCATTGCCTCGCGTGTCTTGGCCTACTTCACAACATGTATTCGTGCGATGTCTGCTTCTCCATGGACTGTTGTGTCATTGAGCAATGCGCGTGGAAAGTTGGACAGGTGCGAACTCGTCAGGCCAAGCTGCGGTCTCTCTGTCTTTCCTCCGGGTCCTCTCCTGGTTCTATATGGACCGTAGAGGAGGAGGCTTCTGCTTCTAGTAGCCTTGCCATTGCAGATGCCTCTTCCATGGTGCAGGAGGCCCAGTCCATCACCCCGGGGGGCAGGCGGGAGGCACTACTCTGGCAATCACCTCTTCGGGGGCGCAGGCTCCCCAGTGTCATTTCCTTGGGCTGGGAAGCCTGGGTCTGCATCGTCCTTGACACCATCCATCAGTGCTGTCTTGGGCCTCGGTGCCATTCACGGCACCGTGGGTCCTGATGGCGCCATGGTCGGTGCCAGTCTGCCGCTTGGTGCCATCTCTGCTGTCGACACCATTCATGGCATAGATGGTGCTGCCAGTACTGTGGAAGGTTCTATGGCACCGTCTTCAACTGATTCTCACCTCGGCACCATTCATGGTGCCAAGGCTGGGGACAGTGCCATGTCTAGCTCTGTTGCAGCTTGCGGTGCCGATCGAAGACACGGCACCATGGGAAGTGTCACCCTCGGCACCACTTGTGGCACCAAGGGAGCTGTCGGTGTCATCATCAGCGCCGTCCCTGACTTCAGTGTCGCTCACGGTGCCATGGGTTGGGACAGTGCTGTGGCAGGTATCGACTCTGCTTCTGCTACCGCTCTCAGCACCATGTCTTCTTCAGGCACTAGTCGCAGTGCTGTTGGAGAGTTCAGTGCCAGCTTTGGGGCAGACACCTGGACTAGTATCCCCTTCAGTCGGGACAGCAGCGGGTGTCCATGTACAGTCTGGCACCGGACTTCGGTCTCTACCTCCTTGGAGACAGAGCCCGAGTCTGGTTCGGACTGGCTGTCCGACTCTTTGGAGTTGGCAGCCCACGTGGACACCCTGGTAGTTTCCTTGGTTGACTGGAGCCAGCCTCCCTCTGAGGGGCGGGTGGTTGCCCCGAGTCAAGGGTCAGGGGTGCTGACCAGCAGGCAGTGGTGCAGGCCACTATTGCTCTTCAGCCTGGGCTGGGGGGGTTTTCTGCCCCCTCAGTTGTGTTACTCCCTCAAGTGGTGTGCCTGGATCGCCCAACTTTAGGGTCGATCGGAGCACCCACAGGAGGGGAGGGTGCTACTCCCTGGGTGGTCCCCTCAGGGACTGACCAGGGTTGTCAGTTGCCTAGGCTGGTGTGCAAGGAGGAGGGCTCTTTTGGACTCCGAGGGGTCGAGGGGTTAGGGTTCGATGCGGTGACCCTTTTCTGGGACCCACCCGGGTTCAGGATGGAGTCATAGTGCGGACCCCTGCCCTTCTCTCTCGGCCTTCTTGAGACAGCCCTGGTCTTTGAAGGGTAGGGACCATCCTTTTGGAGTTCCACGGTCCAGGTCACCGCACGGTGAGAATCTTCAGGGCATTGCCTAGGCAGTTCCAGTATGGTTGATCAGCTGTCGGCTGTCAGTTTTCCAGAGCCCCTTCTTCTCTTGAGGCTCCTAGTGCACTCTCTTGCCCGGACAGAGGACTGTTGCCTTCTTCCATTTTCCTTGCCCCCACTCCTCTGTCACATTCTCCTGCACTCCCAGGCATTCTTGGTCCTAGGGGACCTCTCTCCTGGGTGCAATTCAGGGGTGCAGCTGCTCACTTCCCTTCGTATGTCAGGGCCATGGACAGACAGGTGTTTCACCATCACCCTGAACAGCCAACCCCTGGATCTCTGAGGTCCTCCACTTCCTCATCCCCCTCTTCAGGGGGAGAGGAACTCTCTGTCCACATCTCTCCCACTGCTGATCTCACAGAGTATCACCATTTCCTCATGAGGATGATGGAGGACCTGCATATCACCCCTCCCACTCAGCACAATCCGGAGCATTCGACGTGCCCATTCCTAGGTGATTTCAGTGCGGACACCCTTGTGGTACCCACCTGGCCTGTTCCTTTCCAGAAGGCGTTGTTACGATTCTGGCAAATACCCTTTTTTGGAGTCCCAGCCCCTAGGAATCTAAGCCAGAGGTACTGTGCCCCCCCCAGAGTCCCCAGGTCGTATGCCTAATACTCAGTCAGGACTGATGCAGCTGGACACTCTCAATGGGCTTCGCGCCCTCCACCGTGACTGGCTTCTAGATCAAGATTCCATGGATTTTGACTTCTGGGGGAGAAGGACCTTCTACTGGCATGGTTGCTTCTTTCAAATTCTGCACATCAGGCCCACTATGCTACCTATGATTGGTTTCTGTGGTACAGGCTAGGTCAACTCCTAGCCTCTATGCCTGATACGGAGGTAACCAGACAAGCCATTGCACTCTCTGCACGTGACTTGGAGCTAGCAAGGCACCAAGCGAGGGCATCTTACGATGCCAACGAGGTAACTTCCAGGGTCATAGGGACAGTGATCTGCACTAGGTGGATGACATGGCTGCATCTTTCCTGGTTGTCACCCTTGGCCTGGAGTAGGGTGATTTCCTACGTGTAGCGGAGAACCCACTTTTTCTCCTGTAGGGTGACACGGCGTCTGTCGGGGCAACCTCCTGCCCCCTCCGGGGGGTCCCCGTCTCACTCTCCCCAGTCTCGGGTCTCATCAGACCAGTAAAGGTTCTCCCTCCCTGTGTCTCACCCACTGAGAGCTAAGGGACTTGGTCCTTTAGGGTCTATGGCCCCCTTCGGGGGGGGGCTCGGTACTCACCCAAAGGTGATGAATGGTGAAGACTGACACAGATAAGATATGAAAATTATGTACCTACCATAATTCCTGATCTTTCTGTGTATCTTCACCATTCATCACAATCCCACCCTCCATCCCCTGGGGCCTCAGTCTCTGGGTCCCCCTTCCTCTGTGTGCCCCTCTTCCCCCCCTTCCTTTTCACTGGTCAGGAGCGGGGTGACCTTGGGCACATAGGGGGAATTTTACTTCCTGTCAGGAGGGGAGAGGGATTGGGGGAAGGGGCACTTTCTCCTCAATGCTTCGGCTCCACAACTTTGGGGTGGGAGTTGGTGGTTGCCCTCTCTTCTTTTCTCTCTCTCCTCCTCTGTCCTACTCTATTCTTGTCCTTAGGGACTCATCCCTCAAATTAATTTAAGAATCTTTGTTTCTCACCTCCAGATATGTGGTTTCAGGAGGCGTACAGCCCTGTATCCTGTCTTTTCTTCCAGAATAGCTGCTTTTGCTCATGTCGGAGTTTATTGCCAGTGATTCAGTGAATTCTGGCAGTTCAGCCTTCTTGCTACTCCTTCACAGTTCCTATATAATCTGGAGACAGGTCAAAGGTTCACAGTTTGTCCTTCCCCCCTCCCTATTTCTAATTTTTCCCTTCCTCCTTCTCTCTTCTTTCTGCTTCCAGAGATTGGGGCCCCTCCCAATCCCCTTAGATTTCTAACTCTCCTTCTGTCTACTCCATCATTTATTTCTCCTTTTAGTTTGTATATCTTTTCCTTTGTCTGTTCTTTGGACTTCCTTGTCCCTTCCTCCCAACCCTTTCTTACTCTACGGTGACTCAGAACTGCGGGAGGGTGGAGTGTGACACCCAACTGCTAACCATGGCGCCACGCAGTCCCGCTTGACCTCAAGAGGCGGCACCGACCGAGCGACCGACTCATACCATAAAAAAAAAGCTCCGCGGGGTCGTGACCTCCGGCCACATACCCAAAGATGATGAATGGTGATGATACACAGAAAGATCAGGTATTACGGTAGGCACATAATTTTCATTTTTGAACAGGGAGTAAGATCAGGGTTACAAAATAGCTCAGACGTTTAAAACAAAGTAATGTAGAAACCTAATTTTTGGTATAAGATTTATCAGGGGTAGGCGGATTCCAATTCTGCAGTGTAGTACTTTTGACCAGACTCCCTCTTTAATATTCATCTGGTACAGTACATTTATAGAAGTGTTCTCATAATGTAAAATTTTATTAAATGCCACTGAATACTTGTATAAAAATATCGGATTGACACAATAATTTACTAATTTACCTCTTTTATGTTTGAAGGACAACCGTATTAGCCTTGTGGATTATGTTGTACGATATTACTTGCGCCATTTTGACAAGGTAAGAATTCAGTTTTTGTGCAGTATGTGAACTGTAAGACAGGAGTTTTAGTAAAGCATAGTAACATAGAATTTGATGGCAGATGAGGACTGCTTGGCCTACCCAGTCTGCTCCTTTTTCCCCTACCTACAATGTCACTTCAGACCCTACTTGATCTCTGACTCTTTCTCCCTTCTTCCTTTTCAGTAACATTTTCTTATGCTCGTCCCATGTATTCTTGAATCCCACCACTGTTTTTGCCTCCACCACCTCCACAGGTAGACTGTTCTAGGCATTCCCCACTCGTTCTGTGAAAAATAACTTCCTCACATCTCTCTTGAATCTACACCCTCCAGCTTCAGTGCACGTTCCCTTGTTCTTGAGCACCTTGCTTCTGAAAAATACTCCCCTTCTGTAACTTACTTACCCTGTGAGGTATTTAAAGGTCTCTATCATATCCCCCTACTCTTTTCCAGTGTGTCCATATTGAGGTCCTTTAGTCTCTCCTCATAGGGCTTCTGATGCAGATCTTATACCATTTTAGTTGTTCTCCTCTGGACAGCCTCCACCCTGTCTATTTCCTTCCGGAGATGTGGTCTGCAGAACTGGACACAGCATTCTAGATGGGGTCCGGTAATCTATACAGAGACAACACCACCTCCCTCCTTCTGATGGTGATACCCCTCGCTATGCACCCCAGCATCCTGCAGCCTTCCCAACTGTGTTGTTGCACTGCATAGCCACCTTTAGGTCATCAGATATGATTATCCTCAGGTTTCTTTCTGGTTTGGTGATCAACTACCTCTTCTCCATTTTGTACTCTGTCCCTGGATTTCTGTGCCCCAAGTGCATTATTTTGCACTTTTCTGCATCGAAACCCAGCTGCCATACCCTTGACCACTCCTGGAGCTTTCTCAGGTCTTTACTCATCCTTTACATCCCCAATAAGAATAATATGTTTTTAACATGTATTTAAAAACTTGATAAAGGGAACAGTTATACATGCAAGTCATTTTATCGGTGAAATATGTATATATTTTGTGTATCATACTGTATGTACCTAAAATATCATCAACTACTCATGTAAAAATGTTTTACTTGGTATATGTTTTAAGGCTGCATAACCATAATTTGGTTAACTGCATTCCTACCAATTTGTTTGGGTAAGCAGACGCCCAGGGTGACGAGATCTGCTTCCCAGTCTAGGATCAGATACAAGGCTCTGATGTGGGATTGAGCTTTAAAAAAAGCAACAACCTCTCCGGGCTTCCTGCTGCAAGCAATCCACCTCCCAACCCCACTTAAATTCCTATTGCCCCATAATAATCCTGCAGTGTGCCACCTTTTACCCCTTCTCCAGTGCGTATGCTGGCCGCATCAATTGCTGGAATTTGTGACTGGTGGGCATCATGATTCACTGTAGCCTCAGAACAAAATGCACAACTCAGACAGCAGTAGGTGGTGGTCTTAAGTGTCTATTTTTTTTTTTTATTTACAAATTTTAACCTAGGTGTCGGGTCTTGATGGCAGCTGGTGTGTGTGTGTGTGTGTGTGTGTGTGTGTGTGTATGTGTGTGTCCCTCGCACACAAACATTGTTCAGCAGCTTGCCATTGTTCACCATGTTAGTGCTTACCTGTGTGATCTTCTGACCCCTCACCCCCCTCTCTGCCCTCTCCACTGAGGAGGACCCCCTTCTGATTCTAAGGGCCTGGCTAAAATCTTCCAAGGAGAGAGCTGTTGCAGTAGCTGTCCCAGCCCTGTGGAACTCTCTTTCTTAGACCTCTGAGGGAGGACCCCTCAGTGGAAGCCTTTAAGAGGGGGCCTGAAATCCCACCGTTCTAAGGAGGATTTTGACTTTTAAATTCCTCATAGTCACTGGCTACTGATTTTATTGATTATTTATTATTTCTTATGCATTTAATTTGTTTTATTTAATTTAGGGGAGATTGTTTTGTTGTTTTAGATCTATTTTATGTGTAGTAATTGTATTCTCTATACAGCGCTCTGTGTCCCTGGGAATAGGCTCTTGAAATATAAAAGTTACTTTTGATAAACAGAGACTGTCAGATATATCTGGGTCCCACTCATTGAATAAGTCTTTCAACATGTGACTCACAGTGCCCAGTACGCTATCTCTCAGCCTTTGGGAGACATTAAGGGATAAAGCTACCCCAGCTTAGGGAGGATTGGCACTGTCATCCTTTACTTCGGCAACCCAAAGTACAGGGCAAGGGAACCTTCTTCCCCAGTGAGGGTATGCTGCAAGTGCACTAGGCCAACAATGGGATATATATGACACTGGGAGCAGAGGGTGAATCAGGAGAGTTAAAGTTCAGAGAAAAATGGCGGTCACCAGTGAGAAGGCACTGGCACTAGAGTCTTGCACACTTTGTTACCCTTTTCCAGCTGCTGTTACCAGCTGGAAAAGTAGGAAATGCATAGATGACCCCTACCATGGGGTGGGGAAGCCACTAAGGAACCCTGAGCTGGTAGATGGAGTTGTTGAGATGAGAGAATTGCTGGTTGAAGCTGGATGTGGGGGTGTCCAGCCACGAGAGAGAAAAATCTTGACAGGAAAAGAATGAGTGGAACACTGAACTCACAGAACAGGATATGCTCTTTACTCGGTTTGGTACCAGTGGTCAAACAAGCTAAGGGACAGATATCCAGAGTTCCACTCATTGCTACACATGGGATTTTACTACATTTACTGTATTGTTCAGGTGGAAGTACGCTAACATGTCTGATAGGTTTATTATTTCCTTCCAGGAATCAGGAACAGACAACAGCGTTTTCCCTCTACCGGAGCCACAAGAGATCTTTTTTGCCTCTCAAGTAAAGTTTGAAGATTTGGCCAAAGACATGAGGAAGCTTAAAAAAGATGTGGAAGGTATTGAAACTCAAGTGTATATACATTTTTTTACATTACATATGCTGAAAATGAGGGCAAGCTCCAGTACTGCTAACTGCGTATGTTCCTTCCAAAATAGTGTTTATTATTATCATGACTAAGCAGAGACTGAGGCATGCCATGCCAAGCACGGGGTGAAATGTTTGTGATTTGGTGCAGTGGTGCCCATCATGTGAATGATATGTACATTCACACAGGTAAATACTGGGCCTCAAAACAATGCAAGAAATATTTTTCTTAATTATTGTATGAACGTAAGTCACTGTTCCCAACAGTGCTTTAGTGGTTAATTGTGCATGCTCCTTGACAGACAGTCCTTCTTGAGAAAACATTCTGAATGAGGCCACATCTCTGCAAGGATATAGTTGTATTGGAGAGGGTTCAGAGAAGGGCAACAAAGATGGTGCAGGATATGCATGGGAAGACATACGAGCAGAGGTGTAAGGAGCTAGATCTGTACATTCTGGAAACAAGGAGGGAAAAGTGGGGGGACATGATTGAAATCTTTAAATATGTAAAGGGGCTCAATAAAGTAGGTGAAGGGGGTCTGCTGAAGGGGAAGGATGGAGCCAAAACTAGAGGACACAGCCTCAGATTGAAAGGTAATAGATTCAGGGGCAATGTGAGAGGGCACTTCTTCATGGAGAGGGTGGTGGAGCCCTGGAACAGACTGCCAGAAGGAGTGGTGGGGGCAAAAATGGTGGAGGAATTTAAAAGGGCATGGGACAGGCATATGGGACTGAGTATTGAGGGGAAGGTGGTGGCAGGTGGAGAGGGGGTATGTGACGGGGGGTTGGGCAGACTTGATGGGCCAGAAGGGTCCTGTTCTTTTAAATGTGTATGATATGATTCTAATGCTCCTCTGTGTTAAGCAAAATATTGCATTAATTCTAGAGCCAACTGAAGTCCTCCTGCTATTCATCACACAGTCTTTATGGAGAAGTTAGCTCTTTGCAAAAGACGAAGTCCACATGGAAACAGTATTTGGACTTTACCCTTTGTAAAGGGCCAAGTCCATTTCACCAGCACAATGGCAGTAAAATGGTTACACAAAACATAGATGCTATGAAAATGCCTGCCCATACTCTTGTAACACTGTATCTTCCCCTCCTCCTCTCCATGGACTAAGTAATGCCAAACAACACCTCATTCCCTCAACTTTCTTAGAACCCCGTCTCCTCCCCCTCTCCCATGGTCCAAGTAGTACACAAGTTATTACCCATCCTTCCCCTAAACCTACATAGCACCCAGTTCCCTTCTCCTTCCCACAGAGGTCTCAGTAATCAATTAAATACCCCCTTCTCCAAACCACTTGGCACCCTAACATCCACCCTCTTCCCCCCAGAGTGCGCCAATCATTTTTTAAATTCTGTTTATGCTGCCTTCCATCACTGATACCTTGGCCCCCATTTTCACTTACCTTGATATCCTCCCCTTGGAATGGCATGGTGCCATAGATTGCCCACGCCAGGCAGGTTTGAGGGAAAAGGCACCCCTCAACAGGATTTATTGTGCTCTTTCATGAGTTTGCTATGTTGAGGTTGTGGGGTTGAACATATCAGAGCTACTCACCTTTGATGCTAGGGCCTATTTCTCAATGTTCATCCCCCCAGTCCCTTGCCAAAGTATGGGAATGAGGCCAGGATATGTGCATGCTAAGCATGTCAGCATCCGTCTCTGCCTCCTCCCAAGACTGTTTCACCAGCTTCACTACCACCTGTGGTCACCCAAGTGGCAGTGTTGCAGTGGAGGAGACCACCCTCCCTCCCTCCCTCCCTCCCTGGAGGAGGTGAGCATCCTATGAGATGCTCAGTCTTCTTCACCCAGCTGGCCCCCAATGACCCAGGATGCTTCCAGTCCTGTGTCACCAGTATCCCAAGAAATAGCACTTTTGCTGTGCTGATGGGCAGCATGTGTGCTAACTTTATAAAAAATATGAAATTTGAGTCCATAGATGGTGACTGATGAAGTCTTGTGCACACCTCCTCAGCTAGCTGTGATCTGAATGAACTCATGAAAGTGCACTCATCGTACTTGAACATGCTTTTGCTATCATTTATTTAGTTGTCAGTCAATGGGTGTGTGTGTGTGTATACACGCACACATGCAGAGCTATGCCAGTCACTATATCTGTACACAGATTTCATTTTTTTTTTGGTTTTAAAGTCAGGCTGAACTAGCAGGAAGGCAATGCAACCTTTAGGGAAATTAAAGTCAGACTTCATCAGGGTAGGGCACGTTATGAAAGACTTGGGTGAAGTGCCAGTTATGTTCTATGTTTATTTTGCCACGTTTTCTGTTGAAGTTTTACTTTGCAACATCTCTAACTAGTTCTAGTAAATGATAAAAATATATACCAAAGAAAGCGTAGCCATCTCCTCTCTGTAAGTAGCATGCTGTATCAATGGCTTCTGCCATCATTTCAGCTATAATTTAATAAGTATTATTATAGGACAGTTTTCATTCACAAAAATATGGGTCATATCATATTTACAAAAAATAGTAATACTCCTGGCCTAAACTCCAACCCTGCTGTCGTACTTACTCCAAAACACTGTGTTTATCATTATCTATGCATACACACAAGCTGATCCTGATTTGTTTGATCACTGACACACTTAGGAGTGATTTTTAAGTGGAAATGTTTAAGGAGCAACTGCACTTTAGCATGTGCTTTTATAAGTTGCAGCAGTTACAATTGACTAGTGAATAAATGTTTTCATTTTCAATGTGCTATGAATTGTAGAAATGAACATCTTGGTAATCTTTGGTAGTCTATCTAAAAAGACTGTATTGAGAATATTTGCCTCTCCGCTATTAACCTCACAGTGCTTTTGTGTATGACACCATAGTGTTCACCATGACAACAGACTGTGATGTCGCAAATAGCAGTTGTGTGGTTAGCAGCAGAGAGTCAGATACATTTTAAAAGACTCAGGAAAATAACTGCTGCATTATCTACAATATTTAGTAGACCAACAGCAGGGGGAGTAAAATAAAAAAAAAATAACTAGAAATCAATAAAACTGAAACATAATTGGTGTAAATGTAGTGTTTTTAAGCTTTTATTATAATAAAGAGTTGCTTTTTAAAATGTGGACAAGATTGGCAGCTTTTTTCTCAGATGGGCTTGTGAACATACTCCATTCTCTTCAAAACTCAAAGAACTGCAGAACTGTACATGTCAGAGTCCCCACAAATCCCTCGTTAAGCTATGAAACAGCAGTACAGTAGATCTGTAACACTGTTGTAATGAGTATTATCCATTCTCTTTATCTAAACCACAAATGCTTAATGCATTCTAGACAAATATTGCCTGATTTAGCAGAAATTTGTCTTACAGTAGGAAAGTTTAGCTATTCATATCTTCTTCCATAGACAGTGTAGGTACTGTGTGTTCATTGGTTGCTCACTTCTTGAAGAACTCAAAACATAAACAAATACAAAAGCTATAATTAAGAAAGCATTTAAAATAGAAGCACAGGTGCATACTTTACAATAGTGGAACACAAGGCTATGCTACTTCTTTAAGTAAATCTGTATACTGTAACTACAGCAAGTTAAAGAGCTGTGAATGCCACTGCAAAACCTTTAGAGAACAATATTTAGACACAGTTTATCCTATATTTCACTTATCTTCTATAGATGCCTGCTTTCCATTATATATTACTGGAGACATTTGCATGAAAACAAAATCTTTATCTCTTAGAGTTCATCTGCCCTGGCAACTAATTCCCCACTTGAAGACTTAATATTCTATTGTGACATCACAGTCCAATGCCATGGGGATAACTGTGACATTGTAAGCAGAGAATTATGACTTCAGATTTGGAATATGCAATATGATCTTATGAAGTCTCAAGGAACAAGGATCCTCTTTTCTTGCATATAACCTCAGTAATAAATCATGGGGCAAAAGAATACAAAAGTAATGTGAAATGTAAGCTGAATTGTGTTAATATATATTGTTATATAAAATATGATGTTCTTCAAAGCTCTCCTGGAAAAGAAACATAGAATAGCTTATTCTGTGACTCATGGTGCCTTGCTTCAATAGACAGGCAATTTAAAAAGAGGAAAGGAAGCAGCACTTACTTGTAACACTGCTCACATACTATTCTGCAACATAAATTTAGCCAGTCAAGAAAATGAATCCTTTTTAGCAAGCCATGGCACAAAGCTCATTTTCAAAAACACTGGTATCAGCTGAAAATGTACAAAATCATAGGCCCTTCTTCAGACTTTTGAAGAAGGGTCAATGCCCAGAATTAGTTAAGAGGAGGTTGTGCTGTTACACTGGTTGGCATTTTGGCTTCTTGCAAAACTGTATGTTTTTGGAACAAGCAAGTGCTGCTTCCTTTTCTATTGGGGATGTCTGCTGCTCCTTAAATAAGAACAGTAGATGTCAAGCTAGCATTTCTACTTTTTCTAAATTTTTACTGTAATTCGTCCAGCACTTCTGTTAACCAAAGGTTTTACTTTTTTTAAGAGTGATCCATAAATACCCAATTGCATTTTGTAGAAAGGAGAATTGTAAGGCTGAGGTTCTGTTGCTTAATAAAACAGGATCTTGTGATCATTCAGGGCTGTCTGTGAATGTTGTGCATGCTTAAGTGACACTCCTTTTTTGAATGCATAGTATCACTACATCAGCAGTATGTTATGCAGTTAATGATGCTTATTTGAAACTTTTTTAACCAGGCAGGCACATGACTATGACTAGATGACTATGCAAAACACTATAAGTTGCAGTGTGTAGGAAATAAACTATGTAAACCCAAATTCTTATTTGTTTCTGTTATATGTTGCTAGAAACTTGTTATTTGGCAGATTATATGGCTCCTTTCATTGGACAAATTTAGATTGTTTTTTTTATGCAAATGTTGAAGTGTCCACATTTTCATTTGGACCTATGATGACTCAAAGCTTATGTGTTATGGCATCAATGTAAGTACAGTGAAGCCCACTTATATGCCCACAAGATATATGCATATCCCATATATTTGCACATTGTTTTCACATACCATGCCATGTAACAATTGTCTGATAAATGCACACCTGATAGTGAATATACTACTTATATGCACAACTCTGGAGATTAAAAAAGGTAACTTCTGGATTCTAAATGGACCTTATCTCTTGATGAGCACCTTATGAGTAAAGCTGCATCAAATCTTTAATTTGCCAGTGAAGTTGGTGCGAAGTTGGGAACTTCATGCTTGTGTTTTGGGAAGCTTCACGAATGTCCTGACAGCCCATGCCAACTTCGCTGGCTGATTTTCACTTTTTTTTTAAAGCCCCAAAAGGATGAAATTCCCTTCCCCACCCACTGTGACTTATGTTGATACCCCATCCCAACTCCCAGATAATTTTTACTTTATTCATCTCCCTCCCATTCCCTGATAGCACCCTCATCCCTCCTTCTCTTCTCTTCTCTTCTCTTCTCTTCTCTCACCTGGCAAATTTTGCGTAACAATTCCCTCCCAGCCCAACCAGACCTTGATGTTAATAACTCCCATCCACTCACCAAAGTCCCCTCGGACCCCAACCATCCTCTTCCCCCAGTACCCCATTAAAATCTAATTTTTCATGACCTATGACAGAAAGTCTGCTGTCAGTCAGATTTTACTGTAAGCAAATGTGTTGCTCTGCAAGGCTGGAGGGACCAATGTAAAGACTTGTGCACAAGGATGGAGGCTCCCCTATTTTTAACCATTGCAGAATTGTATATCCCAAGACCTACATACTCCCTTTTCAGCTTCTCCCATGAAGAGCTTGGTTTCTTGCAAGAAGTCGATAATGGTTTTCAGGCATTTCAAATGAGTCAGAACTTTCTTGCATTTAATTGGAGAGTTAAGTGCCCTCACATTCCAAGAATAGCATGTGATGTTAGCCATCACAGAGGGCCATGTGGCGCCAGCATCCATGTATACCACATGTGAGATAAGAGGTCAAAGGAGGAGGAAGGAGCAGGTTAATGGTTAATGACCCTACACCAGAATGGCATCCCTGATTAAGTCCAAATTCAAGCCTTTGGGGGAAGTCCCCTTCCATCCCTCCCATGTTCCCTGGCACCCAGCTGTAGCCTGTGTCCTCACCTTGCTTGACAGCAGGATTAAGTAATGCCCCCCCACTACATGGGGGGGGCTGGATAGTTGACTGGTCCCCTTCTGCAAAGGAGGGGGTGTGTGGATGCATCTGAAACTGGATTTACCAACACTTCTTTGGGCCCCAAAACAGAAAGTGGCCTCTGCAAACATATGGAACAAGAGATCACATGCCATGCATCCAACATCATGTCCTCTGGTTAGCTAGCCAACATTAGACCCACCCCATCCACATGACTGCCCTTTCCATGCAGGGCCCCTCATGAAAGAGGCAGAGAGTTTGGATTCTCCTAACAATGCTCAGAAGCTATGCAGGGTGGTCCTATGGAACTTTATCCAGCTTACAGATTTCTGTACCATCTTTCCTACCCCACCTCAGTGGCCGCTAAGGCACTTCTTAGCTCCAGAGATATGACCAATGGCAGAGAAGATAAAATTTGTTCTGTCACACATTATCAGGACTGTGGTCCTAGATGGGACAAGGACATGGGGTCCATTACTGATGAACTCCACCAGATAGTTGTATTGGTCTAACTCTAGTGTGCATCCACCCTCTAGAAGTAGACAACTAGGGCCAAGGAAGAAAGGTGCACTAGGGGCTGGGTCCATGGAGAAGGATTCAGAGACCATCTCACTGTGGGAGTATTTAAAATCCTAGTGGTCTGTAAGGGTAGGCTGATACTAAAGTCAGGTGAATGTGACGAAGGCTGTGAAGTGCCTCCCATCTGTAGTGGGGGAGTCTTGGATGACTAGATCCCCACCATAACTCAGATATCCCCTCCACTGCACTTCCAAACCCACCACTGCATTGTTGAGGTCCCCCCTGCACTGCACTACCCCTGAATTAGAAATACTTTCAGAATGCACATTCCCTGATGTTCATAAAATGTTGGCCCAAGTCTGTTTTTACAGCCACAGTGCAAATAATGGCGAGCAGCTGGAGCTTTGTGTCCATAGGTCAGGAATGCCAATAAGTGAGTTCCGAGCTGTGCACTTGTACATTAGCCTGTTTCCTTGAACATGCTGCAGGACCTACCAACAGTCCATACTGGAGCAGCATGGTGGGGAAGAAAGTTGTGGCTTGCACCAGTGAGAAGGGGGAGATTGCTGAGCCATCTGTAAATGTCACTGCGGTGGGGCTCACTGGGACTGTAGGGCTTCCTGCACCTAGCAGGTGATACATGATGATGGCATTGCCTCCTCAGAGGAGCCCCAATCAGATGCCCTAGAACAAAATGTTTGTCCTGGCTCTGCTTACCCAGTCGCTGCTGTGTGAAGGAAAGCACAAGTCAGGAAGGGGTGCCATCATTTGGGCCAGAGGAGCTCATCTGGGGTAGGAGAGTAGTGATGGCAAACACCTAGGTCCATGAAAGCTGCATAGGTTATGAAGTAGATATCAGCAGATCTGGTCTCAGGCTGTCAGTAGTAGAACAGGCTGAAAGAAAGAAAGATCTCAAGGGGGGTGTGAAATGGTTGTCTACTAATACCTGGAAAGTGCTGTCCAAGGAATCGAGACCATGTCCCCCAATATACAAATTTCTGGTTGGAACAAACCCTGTAACCCCAATACAGGGTCAGCTCTACTCTCTGTTTCACTCCAAAGTGGTGCTATCTTGGGACAAGACCAGAAAATGTGTAGGAGGGAGCCCTCCTCTTCTCCACACCTAGTACAAGCGGATTACTATAACAGCCCCATTTGTGCCATCTTCTGCAGGGTATGGTACAGGTTATTGAGTAAGTTAAACTGCATAAGATGCAGTCTGTCTTGCCCCACATAATGGTAAGTACTTTTTCAAATAGGGGAGTAGCGATGGCAAACACCTAGGCCCATGAAAGCTGCATAGGTTATGCATTCCACCCTCCTCTCCTGCTCCTCTCCTCCTGTCTCTCCCTCCCTATAACCCTATCTCTTGTTGCTCCACCCCAGACTACCAAGCACTTATCTTTCTGTTCTTGCACTTACAACAATGTCAAATCCTTGACTGCCTACCCCCCTTTTCTCCACCCCTCCCATCTTATCCCCCACCCCTTACTCCACTTATGTCACCCCAGGATGGTTTTCATTTGTATCTGTGTCTTGCTATTTATATCTATATATATATATACACACACACACACCCATATTGTTAATTGTGCATTATTTGCCACTGACTCTTTGCTACTGTACTAGTCTATACACATGTAGTGTTTTTTGATACTAAGTTAACCTCCTGACCTGTATTGTATCTTACCTCTGCTTGCTTCTATGTTAACCTCCTGACCATGTATTGTATCTTACCACTATTTTGCTTGCACCCATTGTTGATGGGTAACCTTTGTAAAAGAACCCTTGGTTCAAAGGTATTTGTAATCTTAGTAATAAATAAAACAAAATAAATAAAAAATAAAATACCCAACTAGAGTTGCGGGGAAAGGGAGAATAATTGGCCTCAGTAAGGGGAAGAACCATCAATTTCAGGAGCATACTGAGAAAACAGCACACTAAACAGGGAAGACACAGCATGTTTCTGGGAAACCTGGGAACAAGTTACAGAAAAAAAAAGCAGAAAAATCAGTGGTCCAAGACCCCTGGCCAAACCATTGCATTAAGGCTTGCCTTAATTGAAACACCTTAAATATATACTGCTGACCTAGACCTAAGTACCTGATTATTGTATCCGAGGACTTTAACACACCATTATCCAGCAGGACTTTACCCAACAAAGGCTCCGAATGAGGGAGCCAGTCGCTCTTAATGGGCTGCCCACCTATTTTAAGATTCAGGTTATAAAAAATGGGCTGGGAGATGTCCTTGGAAATGGGAGATTTTACCAGTGCCCAATATTGCAAATACACTTTAAGCAAGACCCCCATAACTGACTCCTTAACCCTAGCAGGAAGGCCAGACCAAGGAATATATCGCAGGGAGGACAGCTCCATCCCATGTTGCTGCAAGGGTAGATCTCCAAATCCAACCCGGGAGGCCTGTACCCTGGGGGGGGACCCATAGAAGATGGGAGAAACCACTGAAATAGTTTACTAAAATGGCTGGATATATAAAATAGATCAGAAAGTGGGGAAGTTTAAGGCCACCCAGGTATTCTGAAGCTGGCAGTTTTTTGTATGCTCTTGTCAGAGTTTTATCTTGTCAAATACATTTTGTAATAATACGGTGCAAATTCTGAAACTACTTCAGCGGTATCCAAAAATTAAGCAAATGTATGAGATAAAACAGCCTTGGGAGTATGTTCATTTTAATGACTGAGATGCGACCCCATGAGGAAAGAGGTAGAACCTGCCAACAACGCAAGTCCTGCTGGATCTGGTGCACCAAGCCCTCTAGATTAAGCCAGTGCATAAAGAAAGAATCCCTGGCCAGAACCAATCCCAGATACTTAAGTGAATGGGGAGACTATGTCGGGCCCAGAGATACCACATCCTGGTTGCTAACTGATACCGTAAGAGGAAGGACTTCTGTTTTACTAACATTAAGCTTATAATGCAAGAAAGTACAAAATTCTTTAATAATTGTTAATGCAGCTGAAAGAGAAGTATTGACATGGGAAAGATGGAGCAAGATGTCATCCGCATACACAGACATCAGAAAAACATTAGAACCAACTGGGATACCAGTCACTCCATGGAATTCGTGAAGTCTCCAAAGTAACAGTTCCAAATACAAATTAAATAAGAGGGGCGACGGCAGGTAGCCCTGCCACATGCTGGATCCCAGATGTATAAAAGTAGGAGAAAATCCCATTGCAATAGACTTTGGCAGATGGGGAAGAATACAGAATCTGCACCCACTTTATGAAGTCCTGCGGAAAGCCAAAGGCCTCAAGAGTCACAAACAAGAAAGACTAGTCCACCCTGTTGAAAGTCTTCTCTGCATCCAGGGAAACCAAGGCCATAGGAATATCTGTCTCCCTGGATGCAGAGAAGATATTTGACAGCTTCTGGAAGTGGTCCAAGGAGGATGTATTAGGGATGAACCCCACCTGTTCCCGACTCAGGAGACCATCCCACACTCGGTGTACCCTGGAGGCTAAGATTTTAGCCAAGATTTTAATGTCACAATTAATTAAAGAAATGGGTCTATAATTGCCCATGAATTCTGGAGGCTTGTCAGGTTTCAAAAGTACCACAATGAGAGCTTTAAGGAGCCCCTGGTCTGAAATATCATTTTTATGGATATCAGCAAAAAAAACACAAAAGAAGGGTCAGCAATTGCTTTGCAAAGGCTTTATAAAAATTGGAAGTAAATCTGTCAGGACCTGGGATTTGCCCAGGGCCAAACTAGTTATAGCCTGGCAGATCTCTGATGCAGAAATGGGCTGGGCAAGCAAGGACTGCTGCTCCTCTGTTAAACGCGGGAGATCACACTGCTGGAGATATAGGAGGATATCTGACCGAGATTTAAGGGGAGGCCGGGGCCTGTATAATTCTCCAAAAAATTCCTAGGCAATTTTTCAGGAACAGGACAGAGTGGACCCATCTGGTGCCCTAAGGGCTGTTATCAATCTGGAAGATTCCACTTGTTTCAAACTGAGAGCCAAGAGGCATCACGCCTTGTCCCCCTAATCAATATATTTCACCTTGGTCTTTAAGAGGGCATACTCAACCTTTTCTTTTAATAGGGTTGTATACCTATCCTGCAAAATTGTCAGCTCCTGCAGAATATCATCTGGGGCCTGAGGGGAAAGAGCATTTTTGATAGCAGTGATCTGTTGTAGAAGATCTGCTGCCAACGCAGCATTGACTTTTTTGCATTTGGATACTAATCGGATAAGTTCTCCCCTAATATAGCATTTGCAGGCAGCCCATTGTAGGTCTGCTTTCCCCACTGAGCCCAAGTTTTGATGGTCGAACAAGGTAATATGGCCCTTGATCCATTCAACCAGAAATTTATCAGACAATAGCTGGTTATTAAATTTCCAGTTCATGTCCTCGTCCTGATTAGACCCAAGGACAAGTGTAAGCCATACGAAGGAGTGGTCAGAAAGGGCTCGAGGGCCAATTTCGGCATCTAGTATCCCTTGGAAAAGAGAAGAGCTAATAAGGACAAAGTCAAACCTAGAGTAAGATCCATGGGCTGGAGAGTAGTGAGTGAATACCTGTTCCTGCAGGTATAGGAGCCGCCAAGGATCGCATAACCCTAAGGTCTGGACCATGTCACGCACAGAACACTGTTCAGGGGTTATGTCCACTCTCTGAGCTCCTGACCTATCGAGGTTAGACATAAGAATGACGTTCCAATCCCCCCTATAATTAAGGGGAGGGAACCTCGAAATTCAATCCACAAGATCCATAAAAAAGAGGGGTCTGATTGATTCGGGGCATAAACACAACCCAGAATAAGTTCAGTGTGGTTCAAAAGACCTGTAATGAAAACGTATCTCCCATTAGTGTCAGCGAATGTTTGGCGGTGTTGGAAGGGGACATGACGGGATATCAAGATAGCCACTCCCCGGCTTGCCAAGGCACACCCAGCCCTATATACCTGCCCTTAAACTGTCTTCAGAGAAGATTGGTCTCCAATGCCAATAAATGTGTCTCTTGGAGGAAGTTGACCTGACACTGGAGCTGCTGCAAGTGCTTGAGGATTTGAAGCCTCTTGAGGGGAGACCTTGCCCCTTTAACATTCCAAGATGCAACCTTTAAGGGGATAGATATACTCCTGTTTTACAAAAACCCTTATTACTTGTATACCATCCACATGTATCCCAATTGCTCTAAAACTTCTCCCCCCTGCTCCCACCCCCCCAATCCTCCAAAGTAAAACCCCATAAGACTAATGAGCCCCAACACAAATCTCTCCACTGAAAAATCCCAGGTACCATCAATTGCAAATCTCCAACCCATCCGGAGAGAAGCATCCCCCACTTTCTAGCTCATGTCAGCCTCACTAGCTTACCAGCATAACTCCCTCCATATCCCCCCACCCGCCCACAGCTCACAAAATGCAAACAGTAAAGCAGCCTTGGACCAGTTTTACAGATGAAGTTGTGGGCTATGGCTGGTGAGTTGAAATTTAAGGGGACTCCATTGTGGAGTGTAGCAGGATATTGTAAACTAAATAAGACACCTGGTCTGAGAAGGGACTGGCAGATCACAGAGTATTCCCATCTTTTTGATGAAAGCTGTTTCTTTAAATACTTGCATGTGGTGACCCTACCAGTCTGATGGTGCTAACTCCCGGACCCAGTGTAGGTGGACTTCCTTTACTTAGAAACATAGGAAGCAGACAAAAAAAAGGGTGGGGACTGTCTCCAGCCTTGGGTGGTGGGGTGATGAATAATAGGCCCACTTAATTTTTAATGAATTGCCTCCAGGCAGCTTCAACATGACAGGGAGGACATGTTGGAGGAACCCAACTTTGTCCTTAAATTCAGCCTGCTCTGGGTACCCTATAAACCAGAGGTTGTTCCTCCAACCCCGGTTCTCTAGATCATCCACTTTATCTTGAAGTGACCTGATGATTTGAGCTTGGTTGCAGAACTGGGCCATTAGGCAGTGATGGGTGTTTTTGCTGTGGTCATTCCTAGACTTGCTGGCAGAAATGTGGCTCTCCATGTCTGTGATGGCCTAGGTGGTGGGATTGGCTGTAGTTTTAATGTCCCCATATCTTCAGTAATTGTGTGAACATGGATGCAACTGAATTGAGTTTAGCTGGGAGTGCACCTTCCCTCTCGAGGAGATGATGCCATCAGCTTTAGGCCTCAGGGAGTTGAGAACAATCTCAAGTGCTGCATAGCATCAGTAACTCCAGTTTTGCTAATTTTTGTAAAAATGCATCCTACAACATTACTTTTCTGAGAGCTTACTGTAAGTATTGCTCTGGGGTTTAAATGGCGAATGCCTGCAGATTTGGTTCTGAGGGGCCAGGAGAACACAGGCTAAATTGACATCTTGGTCAGTGGTCCAAAAAGCATTTTGGAAGGAGTATCACCATTTTGTCTGAAGTTCGCTGGTGGAATTCTGCATTTTGCTCTGCTCTAGTTGTCACTTCAGTAGTTCTTAATATGTTTGTTAGTTTTTGTAAAACTTTGAAAACAAATATTAACACAATTTAGCTTTATATTTTATTGATTTCTTGTATTTATACTCATTTTTTTGGTTATTACTTGATTAATTTCATTAAGATTCACTAAGACATAGAAAAGGAGCTGAAGGCTAATGCCCATGTAAAGTTCCTGTCTATCACCCATAATAGCATACTGCACTGTTTGCAAGTAAAAACTGATCTAATCTATTTTTGAATGTTAGCTTGGATTCACTCACAACCACATTTGTGGGTAATTCATTCCAGGGTTTGATCATTCTTTGGGAGTAAAAGTATGCTTGCTTGTTTGTGGAAAAGTGATTTTGCCTCAACTGCAGTGGGTGACCCTGGGTGTTTACCTTTATTTGTTTAAACTCTAGTCCCATCTCAGTCATGAGGTATTCATCATTGATTACTTCTCTTGCCAACATGAGATCCCCTATCAACCTACTTTCTAAAGACATCAGGCCAAACTTACTTAGCCTTTCTTCATAGGAAAGGTCACTAGCCTCTTGCACATATTTATTTATTTGATATATCGGTTTACAACCTTTGAGCCGGAGGCTCATTTGCAAAGGTACCTCGTCACAAGTAAGACAGATGGAAACATAGAGTAGGTATAACAATAAATACATTAAACATGAGATACATGGTATAACAGTGGTTACATTAAGCATGTGTTACAGACATTTGTCACAGACAGTATTTACAAGATTTGGAAGTAGGTATTTTCTGACATTATTTATAACCTTTGGATGACGATATTTACAACATAACAGCAGTGAGGCATTATGAGCTTGAGAAAGCATTAAACATAGTAGTCAGACCTAATCTTGGGTTTGGTGTTAAAGATGGAGGTTGCAATCCATAATGGACCTTGTCAGAGAATATTGGATCAGAGTGGGTAAGAGAGTGAAAGAATTAGAAGCAGTTGCAGGAGCGGATATTGAAGAGGTGGTTGCGAAGAGTGGTTTTGAAATGGGCGATCTTGGATGCACTAGTGATGGTGCTTAGTTACTTTCATTGTGTTTTCTCTATACGTGCAATGTCCTTTTTTATAGGGACACCAAAGTTGTGAAGAGTAGTCTAAAAGGGGGTGTATATATGCTCTAGATAAAGGTAGGAGTACCAATTCATCTCTATATTTAATATTATGCCTTATAGACCACCAAACATAGTTTGCTTTAGAGAGATTTTCAGATATTTATCTATCAAAAGAGACATTTTTGATTAGAATGATCCCTAAATCTTTTTCAAATTCAGATTTTATTTAGTTGATGTCCATTTAGATTGTAACTGTATTCTGGATTTTGGAGGCCTAAATGTATAACACTGTATATATTGATGTTAAAGGACAACCCCCAATATTTGGACCAGGATGTTAATTTATCCAAATCTTTTTGAAGTTTGCCATTTTCTTCTTGATTTCTACAAGTTCCACTGATTTTACAGTCATCTGCATACTTAATGGTCCAACTGTCTAAATTCAAGGAAAGATCAGCTATAAACACCTGAAAAATTAAATGGGCCAAAACCGACCCTTGAGGGACACTGCTTGATACTGGCCTCTAGTCAGAGATGTGTCTATCAATGATTACTCATTGTGTCCGACCTTCCAACCAGATTTGGACCCATTTAATGTATCTGGGGTGAATTTCCAGGATGCAAGCTTTTTCATAAGGGTCTAATGATGAACTAAGTCAAAAGCCTTTCAAAATCCAAAAAGACTATATTACAGGGTATTCTGTTATCTACACTTTTACTGACATGTTCATAAAAACAGAATAGATTAGTTACAGAGGATAGACCTTTTTAGAAACCATGTTGATTTTCATCAAAATTACCTAGTTTTGATGTCAACCTATCTTTGATAGCTCCTGCGATTACTTTACATAGAACAGGTGTGAGACTAATGGATCTGTAATTATCCATGTCTCCCCTGACTCTTCCTTTACACAGGGGCATTACATTAGCTCTTCTCCAATCTGCTGATATTTGGCCTGTCTGTATATAGAGATTAAAAATTAACTGTAATGGTAGTGTAAGATGTTTGTGCATAATGTTCACCATATCAGAAGTTATTCCATCAGGTCCAGGTGAAGAACCAGATTTAAACATTTTTAGTTTGTTAATTTCCTCATAGTTGAAAGTAATTTTTGATGTGGCTTCAATATTGATAGGGTTGACAACTGAGGTATTTGCACCAAAAACTTTACAGAAATGGTTGTTCAGTAAATTAGCCATATCTTCTGCAGCATTTATAGATTTAGTGTGAGTTGCAAGTTGTCCAACTTTGCATTTTTGTTTCTTTGATGAATTTATAGAACTGTAAAATATTTTGTCATTACCTTTTGTAGCTAGGTCAGCTGATGTATATTCTGTTGCAATTTTAGTTTTTTTATCTCATACTTGCAGGATTTTTGTATTTTGTATACGCCTCCCAGTGTATAGTGGACTTGGATAGGTATAGTTTATATAATTTCTTTTTTTTTTTTTTGGTGATAAGTTTTAGTATTTTTCTATTTATCCATTGTGGTATAAAAAGTCTTGCTGTGTCTAGAATTTTTGTCTTGTGCGTAGACCATATGTCCTCAACAGAGCTATCCTAAAATAATTTATTCCAATCAATATCAGAAAGGGCTCTATCAATCTTATTGGCTCTATTATAAGCAAAGATCTTAGTAACGCTATTCTGCAATACTAATTTACATGAAAGCAGGAGCCTTCTACCCTAGAGTTTATCTACTCCTGCTGTTTAAGATGCTGCGGAAGTCACAATCCTCAGACTGTGACATCACAGTAATTGCCACAGCAACAAACCAGATGATTATGTAGTTGAACTCTTTGGGACAAGAATCCTGTTAATGTTAAAGTTGGCTTTACTTTTCAGTTGGGGTCTATTTATCGATAACTGGAAAGGCACATTGGGCAGTACAGCCCATTTTCAAGAGTGTCCCAGGGTAATACATATGGCACAAATAATTACAACAGTACAAAAACACATGTGCACTACAAAACAAAGTAAGAACTGAGAATAAAATACTCCTGTTAACTGACACATAACAACATTTTAAAGATGCACCTTCAGAGCTTGAGCCATAATGGTTTCACCCAGAAAAGAAACTACGAGCATAACTTAAGCGATTTGCAAAATAGATGCTTGGTGGTTCCTTTTGTGCACAATTCTTGTAGCAAAATGCAAAGGAGGTATTACTTGCCAAAACTATGGAATGAACTAGAACCTGAGATCAGAAATACAAAAAATCTTAGCTCCTTTAAAGTTGGTATTGATTCTGTAAGGAGGGACTGATGTGACTGTTTTAAATAGATCTCTGCACCTATCTTCAGGGGAGTGAGGGTGGTATGTTTTATTTTTTCTTATCTACTGTCCTTAAAAATATATCCCTCTGTCTATTTATAGTAATAACACTAATATATTAGGTGAAACAACTTCCAAATATGGTGTTTGATGTTGGTATTATGTATACACCTCCTATTTTACTATATTTTATTTCATTTTGTCCTCTGAATCCTACTGTATGTTATGTAATACATATCTTGTCAGTGTATAACAAACTCTTCTGCAACCATTTAATTATCAGGACAACTTTGTAAAATGGGGCTTTTTAGTTCTAAAAGTTATATCCTGTAGAAAAATGAAGGTTTTTTATCAGTCTCTGTTTACCTGGAGGAGATACACTTGGAGTAGTCATATCCCTACTGTGCACCCTGGAACTGCATGGGGTTGGGTGTGATGCTCAATCCTATTCTCTCACCTCCTGCAGACATGTAGCCCCGTGCGAGAGCCACGTGTGACACCAGGAACATTGCAACTGGGCTTGCCTGGCATTCAGTCAGA
The DNA here is from genome assembly GCA_016271365.2 of Neoceratodus forsteri. NCBI lineage: Eukaryota > Metazoa > Chordata > Ceratodontiformes > Ceratodontidae > Neoceratodus > Neoceratodus forsteri. The sequence goes on along the minus strand of CM028134.1, from coordinate 23,607,062 downwards.
TGCCTGTGTCATCTCTTCAGTGGACCCCCCCTCCATGTGAAGTGGAGATCCAGAGGATATGGCCATCCATGTTGGTCCTTCACAGGCTGCCATATCCCCTACAGGCAAATGGGCACTTTGTATTTGGGCACTGGTTGGTGCCAGTGACACCCCCATACTGGGGCTCTTGGGGTTGGTGATTGGAGGGCTGTTCTGGCCCAGAAGTGTCCTGGGTGGTCAGACAGAGGAGAGCATGTAGGCACTACGACAGACCCTTGGGCCACAGCATCTGCTCCTTTCATTGGCTGGGGTGATGCGACAGCAGCACTGTGAATTGGGCAAAATGCCTCCCCCACTCTCTAGCCCACCCGTGGCCCGACGCAGAGCTGTACTTGTGGCCAGGGTGTGGGTGCAGAGAAGGCATGCAGCCAAGGCTGTGGATGCCATGGTTCACCTCAAAGGTGCACATTCTCCATGTAGGATGTGCTCCACAGCTTTCCAAAGCTCTGCACGAGTGCAGTATGGCTGAATGCCCCATGTGTATCATGCCTTAAAGGAGAACTGCACTTGACCTGAAGGGCATTTTTTCCAGGAGAAGCAGTTGTTTTAAAACTAGTTCAAATTTTGTTATTGTTGCATCTATACTTGCCTATCAGTACGCTTTGTGGTTGTTTCTGATTTATACTCTGGTGTTAAATGCCATCTTAGAACTATATGATGTAGATTATGTCCCTCTCCAACCACTGAGTTCTATATTAGAAGGTGAATGCATTGTTCTAACAATGAAAGAGCTGAGTAAGGGACATAAACTACATCATACAGTTCTAAAATGGAACTTACTATCTGAGTGTAAATCAGAAACACCCACAAGGATAACAAAGCAGCCTGTAGAGATGGAACAGTAACAGAATTTGAATTAGCACTTAAAATCAACTTCTACTGGGAAAATGACTTACAGGCTCAGTTCAGTTCTCCTTTAAGAAGCAATTTAAAATGTAGAAAGAGTTGGACATACATGAATACTGGTTGGCAAAGAATTCCAAAATGTGACTCTTTGATAGGAGAGAGCCCATTGACATACTGAGGGTCTCCTAAACCATTGTTTCAGTCAAGATTTAGTTGCAGATCTCAAATAACAAATACAGTCATTTGAGACTATCATATTAGAAATGACAATTGGTAATGAAATTAGCATAGTAATGATGCACAAAGAGAAGAGAATTGCAGACAGATATAAAGTATTAGCTACATTTTTTCCAATTATTATGTTTTTCACAGTTCTCTAGAAAGTAACAGACTCATGTTAAGTAACTTTTGGTTTAGGCAGCACATAACTACAATGTGCCTGTACTGTTGTTGAAACTGGTTCTCCAGACATTTGTCTAGAAAGTATGCACTTTACCTAAACATGGCTATCCTGGTGTACAATATTTCAGTATCTCATGAAATAAAAATAAAATAATAGATCTTCAAGTAATAGATTGTGTCATACATGAAAGGGGATCTATCATGTTCCCCTACATGCTTAACTCATTTGCTTCTGGTGGACATTTTGGGTCAGATCTAGCAATGCATGGTTCTGACGCCATATGGCATCTATGGGAACAAATGTGTTTTAACTGAAGACATATTTATAAAGACTATCCTTTATTAAGGCATGGCCAAGTTTATTTATCATTGAACCAGTTCCTGTTGGCTCCACATACTGTACATACTGAAGTAATATAGCAAAATAGCCATATAGTCAGAATGGCTCACAGTGCTCTAAATACTTGAGTAAAAATGTGTGTTTTCACCTAAGCTTAAAAAATTGCTACACTTGACATTAATCATAGTGTCAAAAGGAGGGCGTTCCACAGCACTGGGTTTGTCACCTGAAAATATCTAGTCCCTGATTACTTTAGTTAAGTTCTAGTAACTTTCAGTAGGGCAGGCCATGCACTACGAAGGTCACAGATAGGGGCATATAGGGTCGAGAGGTCAGAGGTAGCAAAGACACAGTCCCTTTATAGGCTTAAATGTCAGCACTTGTAGCTTGAAGGGAAGTGGAGGCTATGGATTTGGGCACTAGGATGGAGGAGTGGTTGCCAGGGATGCTTATTGTAAGGAGGACAGTAGCTGGGACCTGAGATCTTTAGTGGACCGGATGGAGTGTGTAACAGTGTGACGAAGGGAGGCCTTAGTCATCATGGAGGAACAGCATAGACAGTGGATACCAACAACAAGTATCAGCTTCTGGCTGGCTAGTTTGGGGGTTCTACAGGTGACTGGGGCTGGTGGAGGCAGTCTTGGCACCTAACCTGACAAGGAGGAGGAGGAGTAAGGACAAGGCTGAGGGAGGGGATGGAAGGTAGTAATCATTGTTGGTGTTATTGTCAGGGCATTTGGTGAGACATAAGGGGCCTTGCTGGACAAATATGATGGCTCAAATGAGATTGAATGCCTACTTGGAATGCACAGGTCAAATAAGTGCTGTCCAGGGACAAGCAGTGCGGCTGGGGGAGGAGAAGACCACTGTCATCCATGAGGGCATTATTGACATAAGGAGTACATGTCCTGAGGGTATGAAGAGCTCAGAATTTTCCCTGTATATTTATTGCATTTTATCCACACCTGTTATATTTATGCTGTTTGAATACTCTGCTGTATGTATTTTCTTCTATGCATCAACCAATGTATGCTTATAATGTTTACTTGCACCCTGTACTGTATTTGATGAATTGTGTTTTTTATTGGTACTGATGACTTGTGTCTCTACACTGCCACTTCCTACTCTCCTTTTCCCCAGAATACATCTGGAAGTGAGCTACTATCAGGTTAGTCTGTCTTTCCTAGTAAAAGAAATATAACTATATCAATGAACGAATTGTTCCTGAAGGGGAATGTATCCATGGTGATCCTTTCTAAGATCCTCCCATTCCTGGGGACTAGTGAGGAGTGGCAGCAGACCATTTGGCAGGCTAATGTTTGGATCAGGCTGTGGTACAGGAGGGAGGGTTTTATTTTGCTGGCCAACTGGAGAGCCCTTTAGGGCAAGGGGCACCTGTGTGCCCAGAATGGTGTACACCTGTGCCTGGAGGGACTAATGGAGGGGACTAGAGGTACTGGCCAGGAGAATTGACAGGGCAATCTGAGGGGGTTTAAACTAGAGGATGGGAGGAGAAGGCTGGTGCAGGAAATCACCACGAGCAAGAGGTAGATGCAAGGAAACAAACGGAAGGACAGCTGCAAAGAGGAGTGCCAGGAGAGGAGACCAGGGAGGGGGCAGAAGCATAGAGGGTCAACTATTCTCACCTGCACGCAGGCCGGAATGAGGAGCACACACTGTCAAATGAATGAATGAGCTCAAAAGTCTAATGCACTTTGAAGGCCTACCATACTGACATTCACAGTGACCTACTAAAGTAAAGAATATGAGTGGGATACCAGAACAGAGGGATACAGGCTATTCCAAAGGTTTGAGCCTGACAGGAAATTGGGTGGACAACTCTCTTCGCAAGACAGGAAATAACTGGAGAGAACAAGGAGGACATCAGAGGGAAAATAGTAAGTCCATTTGGGTGGAACAAAGGGAAAGGAGTACAAAAGAGTCATCCTGGGTGGTACTATAGGCCCCCACCAGCTCAATGGAGCATGATGGCCAACTTGTTTAGGAAATTATGACAGCAATCAAACCAGATGCAGTGGTAATACAGAGGGCTAATGACAGAGCTTAGAGCTTTCCTAATCATCTTCAAGGGCTGCTTCCTCATGAGCATGTCAAACAAGGGACTAGGTTTGAGTTTATCCTTAACCTTGCTCTAAGTAGTAGGGAATGGGATCATCTCTAGTCTGAACATTAAGGAACTGGTGGAAGGCAGTGACCACAAATGAGTAACCCTCACCCTATTGACAGGAAAGACTAGCCATGTCTCCGCCACCAGGACCCAAAACTTCAGACAGGCTAACTTTTCCAAGATGAAGGACCTAGCGTCCAAGTGGTGGCAGCCACTGCATAAGGGTGGTATTGCAGAGTACATGTAGAATTTACTAAATAGGGTACTCAAAGCAGTTGCAGAGGCCTGCATCCCTAAGAGGCAGAAAGTGGCTCCTATCACTTAACAGGGATCTAAGGCAACTGATCCTGAACAAAAAACGTCTATGACTACTGTAAAGATAGTAGTTGCCTCTAGACCAGAAAAGAGTACAGAGTAGCACTGATGAGCTACAAGGCTGGAATTAAGAATGCCAAGGAGGAACCAGAAGCCAGGAAAGTAGTAGGAGCTGCAGACAATACTAAAATCTTCCTCCAGTAAATGCATGGAAGGTGGAAGATAAACAAGGGAATTGGGCATCTTTAAACAGGGTAATGGTGAAAGGAATGAGTGAGAGAGCTATGAGTGATGGCTGAGATGCTGTAGGAATCCTTCACTTCACTCTTCACGACTGCTCCCTTGGGGGATGAATGGTGCTGATTGGGAAGGCCCATATCAGCAGGAGCAGCCAAGATGCAGTCTGCTGACATTCACTAGGCAAATCCTAAAGGGTAACATTTCCATCTATTAACATTTGTTACAATTTGGTGAAGTAGCATTTGACATACATTCTGCCTGCAATGTGTTTGCTGTAATAATCTTTTTACACACACATTATTTGTTACTATGGTTCTAACTAATAGGGATGCATCGTTGATATGGTTGAATTATGATGTCACAGATTTGGTCTTTAAATATATGAGTTACAAGCAGTCTCCACCCCCTGACAAAACTATAATGGCGAAGCACTGGGGTTAGTCTCTCTGTGTTTGTCTGGCACATGCTAGTCTATTGAGGATTGTGATTTTGGATGTTTTTTAAAAAGTGCTCAATAAACATTTGAAATGGAGCCCTGTCTGGACTTGTTTCTTTCCAGGAATGCGGCAAGAGATTTGAAAGTTGGAAATCCTAAGGGGTAGACTGGATACACTTCAGAATCATAGCGGTGCTAAAGGTACTATTGGCAGGTCAGCTTGCAGTAATTATCCAGGAGTCTGTCCAGACAGGTGTGGTGTGGGAAGACTGGAAAGTGAACAATATGATCCCCATCTTCGAGAAGGGGCTAGGTCTGATGCTGGCAACTACAGGCCGGTTGGCCTGAATTCAGTGCTTGGCAGGGTCCTGGGAGAAATTATACAGGACAGAATAAAGGAGCACTTGGTTGAGGACAAGGGTCTTGTCCCCTGTCAGCCTGACTTTGTTAGGGTCCGATCCTGACAAACCAACCTGATCCCCTTCTTTGAGGGGGTGACTAAGAATGTAAACAGGGGCAGGGCTGTAGACATAGTCCGCTGGAACTGTAGCATGGCCTTTGATACTGTGGTGCATTATAAGTGTCTGAGCTAAGCACAACAGTGTGGTATACATGAGGTATACATTTTTGTGTGATTGCTAACTGGCATGGGGGCAGGAAGCAAAGGTCTGTAGTGGATGGAAACTACTAAGAGTGGAAGGGGTGTTAAGTGGCGTCCCTCAAAGACTGGTACTGGAACTACTGCTTTCCATCATTTTTATCAGTGACCTGGAAGTTGGTGTCTCTAGCAGGCTTTTTAAATTAATTGATGACACTAAAGCTAGCCAGAGTGGTGGACTTCCATGAGGAAGGGGTAACCCACTGCAGTAGGATCTTAACAAGCTGGGTAATTGGTTGGACTCCTGGAGTCTCAGATTTAAGCAAGCAATAATACCCAACAGGGTGGGCAGTATTGGGCAATACTGGATCACCCAGGGGCATAATGAGACCTGATGCCACATGTGGAGGGTCTTATAGCCCCTGGAAGGTCCAGTATTGCCCATACCGCCTACCCTGGAAGGTATTATTGCACTTAGAAAATGGGCTACCTGTGGCATTTTTATGTGAGATTTCATAAAATTAAAAAGGAAATTAAAAAAATAGAGTGAAAAGAAGTTAGTCTTTATGTTGTAAAGTAGTCCCCCCTTTTTTGTGCTGTTCTATGTCTTGTTGCTACCCCCCACAAAGCTATTTTGTTCTTCTCCCCCACTATCTGCTCCACCACATCTGCACAACATACCAAGCTTCTTTTACAAAAATGAAATTTTCTGTCTGTCTTGCCACATTCTTTTTTTTTAACCCTACTCAGAAGTTGCAATCTTGTACGATCCTGCCACGCAAAAACAGGAGGTGCAGAGAGAGAAGTACAATGTGGCAGGGCAGCATAGAGTACTGGTGTATAATCTTTAAATTTAAAGAGTACAATTCTGACTCTAAATATAGATGTTGAGAGTGTTGTCTAGCTGACGTCAAAACTGAGGAGTTGTGGTTGAGTGATCTTTTTTATTTACTACCGAGTGTTCTAGATGTGGAGGAGAGGCTTCCAATATTCGGTCAGGATGCTTGATGAGCATGTAGCGAGACCGAGGTGAGTCCAAATGGACAGTAACAGCTGTGGGCAGAAAAGGAAGTTTTTTTGTTTTGTTTTGACTTGAAGGGATATTGCTTTGTGGGGAGGTATGGGTTACTGTCTCACAGAAAAGCCTTTACTGTGTTGGATTTATGTATGACTAACAGGCTTGACTGAAGGATTAGAGGAACAGGCTGATGCGGGGGGAGGGGGGAGCATTTGACAGAAAATGTACATCATGTATGACTGCTGTCTGGACCACAGAGATTGGGGAGGGGTAGCACTGGACAGTAACTCTCCTGCTAAGCAAGAGAAACAAAAAGGCAGCACCACGAGTTTGAAAACTCTGAGTGGCACCTTGATACCAGTAATAGGGTTGGCACAGCTGAAATCTGTTTTTTTACAGGACTTCAACTGTAAATTAATGTACCCCCCTGGCATAAATGGCAGCCAATCAGAATGCTTAGATTTCTTAGCCCATTTTCTAATGTGGCCTAATGCAAGATACTACACTTGGGGTGAACAAACTGATGTAAGACCTATACATTGTCTGGGGCACCTCTTCAGAGGAGGAAAAGGACCTAAGGATCATAAGAAACAAGATGATGAGGAATGACAAGTCGTGTGAGCCACTGTCTTGTGGGATAGCATTGCATCAAAGGGAGGGGGGACCACCAAAGTCAGGAAGGTTATCCTGCCTCTTATTTTTTGCAATTTAATATACTTTATTTAATTTTATAATAATAAAACACAGATACAAGAAGAAAGCAAAAATAAAATACAGATACAAGAACACAGCAAAAAAAAAAAAAATGACATCCGTTACCAACAAAAAATAAGAATTACATGACAAAAATAAAAAGGAAAACAAAACATCCGCCAACCCCGAATAAATCCCCCTCTACATCCCTGCAATCCATATAACTAGAAAATAGAGAAAGAGAAAGAGCTAATTAGACAGGGACAAAGAGAGTAATGTGTATAAATTTTCCCATTTAGTCCAGTAGGCACTTGTGGATTTACAGAAATCAGCAATAGGCTTTTCAATATTTAGTGACATAAGGGCTTCAGTTAACCATTTGGTCCAAGTGGGGAGAGTCAAGCCAATGCCTCAAGATTAACAATTTTGTAACCGCAGATATCAAGGCCATATGTGCTTTACGCAGGGCTCCCAAGAATGTAGCATAAACCCTCAGGATGCAAACCTCTGGTGTGAACATGTATTGAAGATCCAATAGGGGATCTAGTTTATCTTGTATGAGTTTCCAAAAGGATGCAATTAAAGGGCAAGACGACAACATATGATACAAGGAGCCTTCAGAATTTTTGCAACAAGGGCATGCAGGTGACTCGACTCTTCCCATTCTATACAACCTCAAAGGAAAAAAGGTATCAGCCATGCAGTATGTTAACTTGCTGTAAACGAAATCTATCTTGCTTAATATGTTTATAGAGGTCTGTCCAAATACAAAACCAGTAATTGTTGTTACAGTCAATATGGAGCATGTTAACCCAATAAAAAGCAGCCGGCGAAATTGAATCCCATACCGTATGGCTTATAGCATTATATATTCTACAAATTAGGTGGTCCTGTTGGACTAAATCTATTATTAAGGAAAATAGGCTAGATCCGTAATCTGGGGGTAGGGACCCAAAACTTAAGACAGTACCGCAATTGCAAAAATTGCAAAAATCAAGATGCAGGAGCCCCAAATTTAGCATGGTATTGGTCAAAAGAAATATGCCATCCACAATAAAGTCACTAAGTATTGGACCCCTAAATAAGCCCAGTGCTTTTGACATAGAGGTTTATTGTTAATGGTAATATTCCAGTTATGAAGAAGAGGCTGAGCAGAGTCTTCAACATAAGAAAGTTTAAGGTGCCTACAAAGTTGAGCATGTACCTAGTTATCCTGCCTCTTTACAAGGCCCTGGTAAGGAGCCACTGGACAATCTATGTGCAGGTCTCAGCTCCTCAGTGCAAAAAGGAAGTTGAGGCAGTAGATAGACTTCAGCATAGGGCCACCAAAATAATGAAGTGTATGGAATACAAAAGCAGTGATTAAAAGCTGATGGCCCTTAACATGTTCATGCTGGAGAAAAAAAGAGACTGGAAAGGGACACTGTCTCACTTTTTGCATACTCAAGGGTATCATACAGATTAAATAGAGATGTTTAATCTGGTGTCCTTCAGTAGGACCAGAGAAGTGCGAAGAGTCAGTGAACAAGAGGGTCCAGTATCCCCACAAAGCTAGGGGGGTCTGGGGGCATGTATAATTATATTATAATTTAGTTGGAGGATGATTTTAACGGGGGGGCCAGGGCCAGGGTAGCCCCCCCCGCACGTCTGTGAGTAGAACACAGGAACATACTTAGAGGTGGTAAATTAAGGGGATACGTTAGGAAGCACTTCTCCCAGACTCCCAGAGGGTGGTGAACCTATGAAACAGATTACCAGTTGATAAAGTAGATATGAAGACAGTATTCAAGCCTTCTCGGTAAGCCTGGACAAATTTCTGCTTACAAAGGGAGTCACTGGATACTGTAAGTAGTAGAGCGGGTAGGGATTTCCTTTAAGTTAGTACATGTTTACAGAGCATACTTATTCATATCTGAAGCGGGGGGTGGACAAGATGGACCTAGAGTCCACTCCAGCCCTAAATTACTATTTTACTGTTTATACTACTATGATGTGCCACCAAACAGGAATATAGTACAGATTGTATAGCACAGGAAATAGATAACCTGTCATTGACATGTACAATAGAAATCTCACTGCAGCCTTCTGTGCTCACTGCAGGTAGTGAATGAGCCTGTTATGGAGCTGATATACAAGGCCCTGCAGTAATAATGGTGGGAGGCCATGGAAACATATAGGTAGATAAGTAGATCTTTAATTATATAATGCCTTTCTGAGCACTCCTAGTATTTACCAAAGAACAAATACAGTTTCAAACAAACAGAACATACAGACTCGGACCATTAAACATACAAAAGCAAGTACAATATGTAAATAATACAGGGAAGAACATTATAGAAAACAGAATTTTAATGCCTGTGGGCTACCAAGCAAACTTTTACTGAGACGCACGGACTCCAGAAGGCATTTATGGGCAAGATGAATGTCTCCAGATAGAGTGACTGGCCTTGCCACTGTGCAGGCTTTGTCACCTGCAGACTTTAAATGAAATGGCAGAACCTTTATCAACCCCTGCCTGTTGAATGCAGCACCCTTGCTGGAGCATTAAGGGACAGAAGACCACCGAGGAACTGGGGTCCTAATCTGTTCAGGGTCTTAAAGACCAACATTAGTATTCTGTAGTCAGTACACCACCTAAAAGGCAGCCCAGATCCTGGAGTGAAGGGGTAATTTGGTCTGACTTCTGGGTGGACATCAGAAGCTTCACTGCATCATTCTAAACTCACTGCAGGTGATACAGTTGACCAATAGATAGGCACTTTTAGAGTTCAATGCAGTAGTCAAGGCTAGAGGCCATGAAGGCCTGCACCAAGGGGCAGATGTTTGCTGGGTCGAGAAAGAGGGATGCAGTCTGGTGATATTTTTCAGATGGGGAAAATAGCACCTGACTACTACCAGCACCTGAGATGCAAATGTCAAATCATTTATTTCTTTGTTTGTTCGATTTCTACAAAGTGCCCCTGCACGGCTCAGTGCACCTGTATCGTAAAGACAGAGATGAAAGCGGTCACAATAAAGAAAATGTACAATCATATTTGTAATTAAGTTAAATAAAGAGAGTAGAGCTAAAGCAGAAAGCTAACTGAATGCTAACTGGCATACTGTAGGTAACTTTTCAATTGATTTTTAAATGTTGTTCAGAATTTTCAGTACGAATCCCCTTGGAGAGAGTATTCCTAAGAGTCTGGGTAGCAGCTGTAAAAGCCCAGTCCCCAGCACACCTCAGTCAGGACAGTGGCACCTGTAACAATCTCTACACTTTGAACCTAAGATTCTTTATTGGCCCACCGGAAGTCCAGAGCTCACTGAGATATTGGAGGCCAGCATATTCAAGGCTTTGTATGTTAATAAAAGAACCCAGAAATCAATGTGCCACCTATCTGGCAGTCAGCCCAGAACTGCTAGTGAGGAACTGATATGATCTGACCTCCAAATAGAGATCAGTGATCTCGTTGCAGCATTCTGAAGCAGCTGCAGATAATACAGTTAACCTCTAGATAAGTCTTTGTAGAGCACACAGTGGTAGTCAAGGTGAGAGACAACGAGGGCATTTACTAGAGTGACAACATCAGCAGAATCAAGCAGGGGAGTGAGTCTGGAGATATTCTTCAGATGATAAAAGCAATTCCTGTCTACAGAGGACACTTGAGAGGTAAATATGAGCTGACTGTCAAGAACTAATCCCAGACTGTTAACCTCTTCTGCCACGTGAAGGCACACCCTACCCCAAGTTGGGAGACTCGGGCCACTTTGAAAGGTTGATATCTGCCTCTCATGTCCCACCAATAGCAGCTCAGTCTTGGTGGGATTCAGAGCTGACCAATTCAAGGCCATCCACATCCTGATCTTAGTGTTTAAAGTTTCCTCTGCCCCCGTTTGGCACAATAGGCAATGAGGGCATTTACTAGGGTGACAAGATCAGCAGGTTCAAGTAGGGGACAGATCATGGATATGTTCTTCAGACGATAAAAGCAATTCCTGACTATAGAGGACACTTGAGAGGTAAATGTGAACCGACTGTCAGGAACTGCTCCCAGACTGTGAACCTATTCTGCCGCATGAAGATGCATTCTACCAAAAGTGAAGCGACTCAGACCGCCTTGAAAGGCTGGTATCTGCAACTCAGTCTTGGTTGGATTCAGAGCTAACCAAATGAAAACCACCCAAACCCTGATCATACTATTTAAGTTTCCTCTGCCCCCCTCCCCCCATTTGGAGTTTTTGTTACAGAAGAGTTATGAGTTGACTCATATAGCCATGGCAGACATTTGTGTTACAGATCATTTATTTGTCAAGTTTTGGCTGGGAAAGGCACACTGAGCCAAAGCTAATTTCCTGGTGTGTCCTGCTTGCACATGGAGGGTAAGTGACTTGCTCAGAGTTGCACAGTACACAAGTGGAGGTTGTGGCAATCAAACCCAGACCTGCTGGATGTACCAGACTCATTCACAGCTCATTGCTCTAACCTTTAGTCTATACTGCCTATTCTCCTTCAGAACAGCCTTTTATCACTAGCCCATGTATTGTAACAGCTTCTTGTGCTGCTTTCACTACTTTTTTTAGATGTGTCCCTGATTTTCATTAAGCCAAATTGTCCCTGGTTGGTGAGGCATGGGATTGAGAGGTATGGGGTTAGGCAAAGAGAAGGTGAAATAATCATCTACAGGGAAGGTCAAGTGACTTGCTCTGGGTCATTCAGTAAATGTGGTGGTAGTAGGATTTAAATGTAGGTCCACTGGGTCTCAAGTTTCTCAGCTGTGTTCTTTAACCACAAAACTATACCCCGCCCCCCAACTGCCACCACAATATAGTATGATTTAAGAATTAAAGCAGACCATGGGCTGGGTTACCGTTAGTCTAACCTTAGAAGGGCCATGAGGTTCAAGGCTAAGCCAAGTGCCTTATGCCCTCAGGGTTGGATTGACAAAGGTAACCCAAACCCTAGAGTGTCTTAATGCTATAACTAAACAACATCGTTTTATTAATTTTTAGTTTTAAGACTATTTATAATGTATGGTAGAACGCTGTTAACCTTAGGAAATCATCATTTCCTAAGGTTGTTAACCTATCGAAGTGACGTAGATATGTTGTTAACCTATCAATCCTATGTCACATTGATAGGTTAACAACAGCGAGTAGTCTGCGCATGTGCGCGCTTTTTTTCGACGGGGAACTGACGCGCCGAACAGTGCCAGGTTAGAAGGACTGAAGGGTCACGGGCGGTGACTACTTATGGAAAGTAAGCAGCCTTTTGAGGTGGGACCATACACTATAAAATAATGTTGTCCCTCTATCGGCAACCAGTCAATTTTAACCGTCTCGAGGTTGCCATGGCGACGTAAACCTCTCGAGCTTCGCTCTCGAGGTTTACATGGTCGCCCTGGCAACCTCTCGACTGTTAACTGACCGGTTAACGATACAGGACCATACATTATCCTCTATGTTTGATGCACATTAGGGTTCCCAGCGATTAACCTAACCCTTTTAGAATGCAATCAGTCAGAATGTTCCATTTTTACACATTGTTTCACAATGTTAAATATGTATTTACATATGGTCATGTTTTACCATGCCCAAAATTAATCAAAACAGCAATGCTGGTTTTAATATGATTTAAATCAGAAATACTGTAACAATGTAGCACTGCGTGACTCATGTACAGCTGTATGTTTAGCAGAACTGTGTCAGTATTCAGTACATTGTTAAACCCAACAAAATGATTTACCAAGCTAGAATGTGTGGAATTAGATGGTACTGGCCACCTTCACCGTAAGTGGAGTTTCAAAGGTCAGCAGTGGTAGGAAAGTATCAGTTGTTGTTTTTTCAACCTAAGTGCACAGCAGTGCTCTATCTTCTCTCATCTCTTGGCCCCCATGGAACCTTTGGCCTGCCCTCTCAAGCAGTAGTTTGTGGTGAAACATGATCTCTGTTTGATCTTTTCTTCTACCAATATCCTTGCAGTGTGAAGTCTCTGCTGCTGTTTTTTAAGTTTTCACCTTTATAAGCTGTACTAGTAGGGTCTGTGTGAAAGAATGTTTTGTCAACTAAAAAGCACTGTAATGATAATTTCTAATAGTAAATTCATATTAACTCACATTAGCCAGTACTACAACTGAGTAATAGTATGCAGAGAATGCACTGTGCAACACACTGATTTAACAGTAAGCAATAAGGGCCCCTCAATGGCTGGTCTACTCAATCATGACCATATATTCTGTTGTTGTTGGGGTTTTCTGAGCAACACAAAAATGTGCCCAGATTGGGTATTTAATGGTAGAGGGTATGATTTCACACATACAGCAAAGGTTTGATCAGTCACTCTAATTTATTGTAGCCATTAAAGAGCTGTGGCTGCTGGCAGTATACCAGTGAAAGTCTAAAGCTAAACCAGATGTGATTAGTAGAGACTGACTCCAGAGAAGCGTCAGAGCCAGCTATCCAGACAGACGCGGCGCTTCAGATGTAAATAATTTGAGCAATATTAACTAGAGTTGCCTGTATTACAGGGTACATTAGAGTTATTTTATGGTTTGGTTGGTGAAGGTGGTTTGCGTGTCAACCCCAGGCAGACTTCCCTGCAAGTGTTATGAGACAAGGGCTGTAACTTTCCTCCTCACACTGAACTATCAGACAGCTTGTTATATTGTCTTACTTATTCAGGGGCAGAAGCTAACTGCTTTTAGTGTGAAACAGTATGCTACTGATTAACAATAAGCACAAACTATCTTAGACATTTATTCAAAATGTTGACTTATAAAATCCTATTACAAAAATGTGCTTTCCTGTCTTCCACATAATTAGTTTTGTCAAAGAAAGCAAAAAAAAAGAGGATTTTTTTTTCACTGCTGGTATTACTTTTTAAAAGACAGAAACAGATGGTGAGCACATTAAGAGTAGGATGGGGTCGAATTTAATCTTAGGGGCCAGGAGAATATTTTTTAAATTCAAGGTCTCAAGAACTGTCGTGGAGGCATCAGGTCAAGTGTGTGCAAATTGCTAAGGATAAGGAAACCAGCTGTAACCAGTTTCTTGAAGCCATGGCTACTGTGCTGAGGGAAAATGTTTCAAGAAGATGGTTTTGGGGAGGCAGGATATAGTTACTGTGTAGGCCAACCTTAAGTGGTCCAGTGGCAAATGGAGTTGGAGTTTGCTGAGTGGGAGATGGGTGTGTGAAAGTGGGCAAAGGGGCTAACTGCTGTTTAGTGTAGGTTATCAGGGAGGATGGAAGTGCATGTAGAGTACCACCAGAATTGCTGATTAGAGCAAGAGTCTTGGGGGTGTTTTTTAAAGTAATTCTTTATTCACAGTTCACAACTGCTGATACACTTTGGCCCTGTCCACACTACGCCTCTGTAACGTTACAGAGTGCCCAAACCGTTACCACAATGGTTTGCGTTTACACCTGTGATGTTACAGAAGGCGTTTTTGTAACCATTGTTGAAACCACATATGAGGTGGTTTCAACAATGGTTATGAAACCAGTCCTGCCTTGGTAACATTACCGGCAGTAGTGTGGACGGGTGGTAACAGTCCTCTGTAGGGTTCAAGTGCAGCGCTGAAGCTGCATTGTGGGATCGGTGTCACGCATAACGGTCGCCCGGCCCCCGATGTGTGGACTGGCAGTGCTGGTCCCATAATGGACACCACCACAGTGTGGATGCACTGCACCGCTTCCCGGTGGTAACGGTCTACATCCGTTACCGGGCCCCAGCGGTGTAGTGTGGACAGGGCCTTAAAGGCAACCAAAACCACTTGGCTTTCCTCCTTCAAACATCTAAATACCTTTGAATGCTGCCTCATCAAGATGTGCTAGTGATTCTCCCACGTGATTCCAGGGCTTTCTTCCAATGGCAGGGCCCTGGTGGCCAACCCATTTGCTGTCAGACAACAAGGTGTAGCCACAGTCCAGGAGGTCAGAGTAGAGGGTTGTGAGAGTGTCCAACAACATGGGGTTAGATGACGATGTCAGTGCCATCATTCATGCTGGAAACTGTTTTTTCCCTTTATGTAGACCAACCTATCTCCCTTGGCAACTGACAATGGGCATTCACAGCACACATGTGTGGGTGGGGAGGTGACGGATGTCACTTGGTAACCTAGGACATTAATGCTGTCCCCATACCCATTGTAGGAAGTGCTCAAGCAGCAGGATTTGAAGCTCCCAGTGCCTTCCCCACAGGGTCAGATTGCAGTGCCTTTATGTCATGCTCTGAACCCCACTGACCCAGGATGGGGATCTAGGATCCAGATGTAATTCCTGGTCTCCAACTTAGTGATGCAGTGCACCACCAGCTGGTGCCACTTGGTCAGGCAGAAACACAGACATTTAATCTTGAGTCTGAGTCTAGAGATTTGATGATGATTTTTGTTATTACTGTATGTCTATACATCATATCAGGATTTTTCACTGAATCCATGCTAGTAATTAATGTGTAAGAATGGGACAGATAATGATACTGCAGAGTCATGCTTTGGAAAGTCAAGTCATCCTAAAAAAAGGAGTACCCTTACTCTGACATGTGCAACTTTATCCACAGGAAAGCTGGTAAGATAATTTATCTGAATGTAAGAATAAAGGAATACATTGATGTATGCATACATTGGAATCTCTTTTAGTCTTGGTAGTAAAAATCAGGGGTGTGAGGAAAATCAGTTTGCTGGAAGTTGTTAATGGTTACATTTACTGATTATTACTTTTTATTATTTAAGGTCCACAAAAGGTGAATGAAGAACAGAAAACAGCAACATTATTTTCTAAAGCTAAATCTTTTCAGCCATGTACTAGAAATGAGGCTATTCTATGTTCTTCATGTTGGACCTCCAAAAAGATGAGAAATAAATAACTTTGATGAGGATGCAAGTTAAATCATTTTTAACAGCAATTCCAAATGACACACTTGTATGTCAGCGGTAGAGATGCAGCATATTAAAATATTGCTGGAAACATTGGTGCAAAGTCAAGAACTTTGCATTACATGTAGAGGGTAAAGTTTCTGACTTCACCATCAACTTCACCTGACAAAGGTTTTTAAAAGAAAATAGTTTGTAAAGCTAGCAGTTACCTCCCTCACTCACTGTGAGCTACATCCCTGCAACCACCCAGATCATTTAGTGATAGATGCCCCACCCTTCCGCCCTTGAGCACCCACCTCCCTCCATCCTCCTCATCCCATGTTGGCACAGTTTCTTATAATCAAGTTTAGTAACAATATATACCCATTTCCCCATGCAATATAATATAATATTCCTCTATGCACTTCTCCGACCCCACCTCTGCCCCCACAGTCCAAAAATATAGTGATAACTCCCACATCACCTACCCTCAAGCACCCAACCTCCCTTGTGCCAACTAAGCCTCCCCCCCCACATAGCCAAAGGATACAACAACAATTATTTAAACCTGCAAAAAAAGAGAAAATTGCAAGCATATTCACTTATTAAAGCCCTGCAGTAGAATGAATGAGCAATGACATCATCACCTTTAGTAACAGCTGATTGGCTAGCAAGTGGCAAAGCGCCACTACTCGTAGTCTTTGATGGATGAAGGTGGGCAGTTTGCCAGGTGAGGACTACATGAAGTGTGTGTGACAGGTGAAGAAAAGTCAGGGACACTTTGTGAAGTATTTCATGAAGTGAGGTTCTCCAACATCGGCTGTCCCAACACTTTGCATATACATTTGTAGAACATGACAGTTACCATAGTACAACACATAAACTGCACTATGGCTACCATAGTGCAGTACATTCTGTACAGTACAACATATACTGTAGTATGGTAAACATAGTACAATATATTCTTATACAGTAGCATGTACGGTATTATGGTGGTTACCATAGCATAGTATATGTTGCTGTATAAGAATATCACAACTATCCTTAAATGGAAGGGAGCTGAACAAGGTGCTTCTAAACCACACAGTCCCTGTCCCATAGATAATATATTCCAGTATTCAGATATTATGTACCAGTATTCAGCATCCGTCTACTTGCTGCGTATAACTCAGCCATCTCTGGAGATAGATAACTGAACAATTGCATGTATAATAATTTTGGGAAGGGTCCTGGAAACCATTAAATGTGACAGCATGTGGTGTTATAACATGGGCTGCATGAAGGAGACAAGCCAATTGGTCAAACAGCATCAGGTGACCGTGGATTAAATTCCCTTTTTAATCCACACTTGGGTGACCTGCACATCTTCCCTTAAAGCAAGCGATGTGATTATCCCCCAAAAATCATATCCCTACCCCACAGATGCAGTATAATGGTGACCCCGAAAATGTTGCTGATGTGGGAGTACAAACAGAAACATTTTCAGCAAGTAATTCTATACATATTTACATGTGATCACTGGCAGTAATGTGTCTACAATGTTTGTTTTTTTAACTTACCTTGTATTTTGACAACTGCTAGTTAAAAAGAATCCAGTTGAATCCTTGTATTATGAAGTCAGAAACTCTCTACTGGCAAGGCTATTTACATACCTATAATGCAGTGCTTGCAACTCATGGAACTAATGTATTCTCATACATGGAAAAAAGCAAGTAAAACAGATATTGTAACATGTTTTTTATTGATTACTTTAGGAAAAGAGCTGTGTTACTTTGCACTCCTGTGTTTTGAACACAAAAAGAAGTACTAAAGTATGTAGGTCATTACAATATAAATAAACAACACTCTACTCATGTACTCCAGGATATATGGTAATATGTTAAGAAAAGTGCTTGTTTTTTTTCAAAATTATTTTATTGTAAGAGTCGGTGTACAGAGAGTAGGTACAGATAAACATGGAATGCTGTATGTTGATACATAGAAACATCATACCTGCTTTACATGCAGAAACATAATCATACATAGGCCAATTTGATATGCAGGCAGGCCTGATACACAGGCATAATTGGGGGGGGGTCCCAGGGCAAAGTCCAAAATCATTTCCCATGCAGTAGAAGCAAAATTCCATATTTTGTTATACCTTACACCAGTGTTATCAAGACTAAATTTTATCCCATCCATTTAGAAGCTTTACAAGTTACTGAGTTTTAACTATTGTTATTTCTCCCCTCCTTATCCCCATGTTAAAACAGAGGGAACCAAGTCTCACCTATGGCCTTCTCCAGAGGAGACCAGATTTGTTCATATTTATGGGGAAGGCCCAGAGTTTTATATTGTATATGTTCTAACTTCATATTATTTAATAGTATTTTCACCCAATTCGCGCAATAGTAGGTGGAGACTCAGCCATCCATGTTTGTGCTAAGGTTTGTTTACCAATTACTAAAGCCGACCTTCTCAAAGGGTGTTTAGCTTTCTTATACTTCATCTCATTTCTTGGTACTCCCAACAAAATATCCACAGGATCAAGTGGGATATCACACTCCATAACCTTGTTCATCAAATAATTTATCTCATTCCAATAAGTCAGTACCCTTGGATAGGACCATATTAGGTGAAAGAAAGAGCACCCTTGTAAGGAGCATTTCGGGCACTGGTCAGGTTTCTGAGTATTTATTTTATGAGCTACCTCCGAGGAGAAATAGGCTTTGTGGATAATATTAAACTGAATACTCCTCAACTTATTGTTTACTGACACATCCCTACTACTCCCCAGAGCCCTGTTCCAAACACCTTCCGTCAGGCTGTCGTCTCCCAGATCCAATTGCCAGGTACTTAAAGAATTCAGGACAGTCAAAAGCAGGACCATAAAGGGACACCAACACCAGCAATTCTTCCTCCACAATGGCTTCTACTATCACATATCGGCCCCGGCCCCTGGCCATCTACTAGAGAAGAATGAATCTGGGCCCTAAGTCCAGGACGTAGCCAAACAAATATGCCCCTGGCTTTAGATGTGAAGCAAGAAGCCATCATGTTCCCCCCATTTACATTTTTTAGCTTTGTCATTTCTTCTTGGTTCAAATGCAATTCTTGCAACATAGCCACATCTACTCGTGCTTTTTTCAAATAAGCCCAGACTCTTTTCTGCTTCACTCCAGTTTTAAGCCCATTAACATTCCAGGAAAGCAGTTTCAGACTAGCCATTCCTCTTAAAAAGATAATTTCTCTGCCCTGAGACCCTCCACCTGTACACCAGTACATTCAAATCCATCCCCCTCCTTCCATACAACTCTTTAACTTTTTGATTTTCGAACCCAGATGTACATAACCCTTGACCCACCATCCCCATATTAGAAAACTTCTTAAACCCCTAAACTATCTATTCCCCTGACTGCCTCTAAGGTCGGAGACTTCCCAGCCTTGAGAGAAACAAACAAAAAAAAAAAGTACAAAAAAGCACACCTGGAGCAACTGTTAACTAAGAGACTTCCCCCTACCTAAAACTTAACTTACAAAATACCAGAAAAAACGTATCCCCCCTCCCAATACCCTCCCTCCTGTTTTAGTCTACTTGGTACCTTCCCCCTTTAGTATCGTGGAATAGCCTTTCCGGCCTGCACCGCCTATCCTCTTAATTAAATTATTTTCTCTGTGATGTCCAGAATATTAATTGTAACTGGGGTAAACCATAGAATAAAATACATTCTCTATTAGGAGGCACCTGAGGGTCAAGCCCCCCGGGTCAACTCCTGAGTGAGTGCCCCTTCAGGGGGAGATTCAGCCCTCATTAATACTGAAAATTAACAGTCCACTAATGGCTCAGACGTCCTCTTATATTTTGGGTGCCTTCCCCACCCCATATTCATGTTCCCATCTACCAGCCTAAAATTATAAATGAGGTTACACTTTTCATTTCTTCCCTTCCGGACCCCACATTTTCCGTGTAAAATTAAACTGTTGCTCCCCGAGCCTTCTTCCCCTAAGTATACCATCCTGCAGACAGAAAATCGAAGAAAAAGCATTGTTTTGCATTTCTCATACTGAAGAATTACCAATAGAGAGCATAATACAATAGATTGAGATAATTAAATTCGAAACTCTCAGTCCAGTTTAAACAGTCCCAAATTCAATGTCCCTTTACTTGGCTATTTATGCATAGAATGCATCTCCAGTTGAATGGCACACAAAATGGAGGACTGGTAATGGAGGACCGATGGGGGGGCATAGGGTAGGCTGCCAGATCCTGCCATTATAGGCCCTGAAATGGGTTTACATAGAAACATAGAAGTTGATGGCAGGTAAGGACCGCAAGGCTCATCCAGTCTGCCCATTTCTTTTTCTACCTTATAAATGTGCCATCGGCCTTTGCTCCGTCAGTGGCCTATCTATTCATACTCATCTGTAGTGCTCCCTTATGCCTATCCCATGCCTGTTTGAAGCCCTGCACTGTATTAATAGCCACCACTTCTTGAGGTAGGCCATTCCATGCATCCACCACCCTTTCTGTGAAAAAGAATTTCCTCACATTCCCCCTTAATCGGCCCCCCTCTAATCTCATGCTGTGTCCTCTTGTCCTGCTATTTTTCTTATATTTAAACATGTTAGACTCTTTCACCTTGTTAATGCCCTTAAGGTGTTTGAATGCCTCGATCATATCACCTCTCTCCCTCCTTTGCCCAAGGGTATACATATTGAGCTCTGTTAATCTGTCCTCATATGTCTTCTGATGCAGTCCCTGCACCATTTGGTTGCCTTCTCTGGACTGCCTCAATTTGGTTAATGTCCTTGTGAAGGTGTGGCCTCCAATACTGCATGCAGTACTCAGATGGGCCCTAACTAGTGTCTTGTAAAGAGGGTTATTACCTCCCTCTACGACTTGTGATACCCCTACTAATACACCCTAACACCCCCTAGCCTTTACCTACTGCTTTAGAGGTCTGTTTGATGATTTCGGTCATCAGTGATGATGATGCCCAAGTCTCTTTCTTCCTTTGTGACTGCTAGCAACTCCCTCCCAGCCTATAGGTGGCTTCAGGGTTTCTCTTCCCTATGTGCATGATCTTGCACTTCTTTCCATTAAATCCCAGTTGCCACTCTTCTGACCATTTTGCTAGTTTATCCAGATCTCTTCTCATTCTGCCCACCCCATCTGGATCATCTACTCTGTTGCAGATCTTGGTGTCATCTGCAAACAGACAACCCTTACCCTCTAGACCATCTGCAAGGTCACTAATGAAGATGTTGAGAGGACTGGCCCCAGGACTGATCCCTGAGGTACCCCACTTGTGACTTGCATCTCTTCTGACTGTATACCATTTACCACCACTCTCTGTTTTCTGCCCGTCAACCAGTTTGCCACCCAGTTGACCAACTTCTGACCCACCCCAAGCCTACCCAGCTTATTTATCAATCTTCTATGTGGAACAGTGTCAAAAGCTTAGCTGAAGTCAAAGTAGGCGACATCAACTGCTCCCCTTGGTCCACCACTCTGGTTACCCAGTCAAAGAAATCTATGAGATTAGTTTGACAGGACCTTCCTTTTGTAAACCCATGCTGTCTTGGATCCTGTGCCCCTATGGATTCCAGGTGTTGCACTATCCTTTCCTTAAGGAGTACCTCCATAATCTTGCCCACTACTGAGGTAAGACTGACTGGTCTGTAGTTCTCTGCCTCCTCCCTGCTACCACTCTTGTGGGCGGGATCACATGAGCCCTTCTCAGTCTTCTGGGACCTCTCCTGTGCTCAGAGACTCACTAAACAGTTCTGCTAATGGCTCTGCTAGTTCCACCCTTTAGCTTCTTAAGTACCCTGGGATGTATGCCATCAGGCCCCAATGCCTTGTCCACCCTGGCTAGCAAGCTCTTGTAGGACCCTTTCTTTTGTGAAGGAGTAGTGCTCACCTCCTCCCCTCTGTCCATGGTGCTGAGCTGTGGCCCTGCCCTACCTTCTCTTCAGTAAATACTGAGCAAAAGTATCTATTTAGGATAGATGCTTTACATGGTCCTCCTCCTCACATGCTCCCTTTTCTCCATTAAGCTAGCAATACCCCTCTAGACTTTCTCCTTTCACTAATGTATCTATAGAAAGTCTTATCACCTTCTTTACTGTTATGTGCTAGTGTTTCCTCAGTTTGGGACTTTGCCTGCCTTACTGCCTTCCCTGCTTCCCTTAGAGCAGTTTGGTATGCCTCCTATCTTCATCCCGCTGTGTTCCCTTACATTTCCTGAAGGCCAGCCTTTGGCTCTGACCTTTCTGCTACTGTATTTGAGAACCAAAGTGGTTTCCTTCTTCTTTTGCACTTCCTTTTCTGTCTAACACAATGGGATGTTGCTTCAAGTATTGCATCCTAATGCTTGCCCACTTTGCCTGTACCCCTCACCTGTGTTTCTTTTGCCAGGGCTAGCTTAACTCTGTTGGCCATCTTATCAAAGTCAGCTCCTCTGAAGTCCCATATTTTTGCCTTGGAATGGGGTGATTTAGATGTAGTAGCCAAATTGAACCATACCATGAGATGGTCACTGGCCCCCAGGTGACCTTCTACCTGTAGATCTGTGATCCCTTCCCTGTTAGTCAGTACTAGATCTAGGATAGCCCTGTCTCTTGTGGGTTGTTGTACCAGTTGTTTGAGGCCCTCCCCCTGCAGGGAATCCACTATGTTTCTAGTTCTGGCAGATGTGCCTGCTGGTATTGATCAAGCTGTATCCAGCATGTTGAAGTCTCCCATTATCAGAACCTCCCCTTTAGCTGTCATGTTTTGTATATCTTCTAACAGTAATGTGTCTATGTCCCCCCCCCCCGGTCTGGGGGCCTGTAGACAACCCCAGTTCTTATGGCTGTCCCATTTCCTGTTTCCAGGGTGACCCACAGTTCTTCTGGCTCCTTATGTGTATTCTGAATTTCTGTAGCTTTGATATTTTCATTAACATACAGGGCCCTCCTCCCCCCTTTTTGCACCTCGGTCTCTTCTGAACAATACATAGCCAGGTATTGAAGTCTCCCAAGTGTGGTTACTGGTAAACCACGTCTCACTAATTGCTACTATGTCCAGTTTAGCCTCTGACATTGTTGCCTGCAGGTCTGGGATCTTATTTCCCAGGCTGTGAGCATTTGTACATGATTTTCCATTGGCCAGATTTCTGTGTATTGTGAGTTGTTGGGTGAGGTTTGGCATTACCCTGTGCATCGTATGGGAGACAAACCTTTTTTCTTACCTGGTGATGCAAATGAACTGCAAACATGCCGAATCCCTGTTTGACCACTAGCTGAGGGGGGGAGGGGTGTTCTTCCCATTCTACGTATGGGGGTGCTGCACCCCTCTCCCCATTTGCTAGTTTAAATATTCTGCAAAGACGTTTCGGATCTGACCGGGCCAAGAAAAAACACCCCACTCCCCCTCCCCCCGAGCAATCTCATTCCCAATCCAAATTGCTTGAAAGTCCCAAGTTCTGCACTCTTCACTTGGTTGACTATAGGTAAATTGTGTTCCCAGCCAAGCAGACCAGATATTAAAGGACCAATCGAGGGGCGTAGGGTAGGCTCTCAGATTCTGCCATTATAGGCCCCAAAATGGGTTACGGATCTGACCAGGCATATAAATGCCCCACTCCCCCCCAAACAATCTCGCCTCAGTTTGTCAGAGTACAGAAGAAAGTAGAAACCCTGGTTCTTTCCGCGCTGTCCTGCACAGTTCCAAATTCCCTCATTCAAGAGGATATTTCAGCAATCTGAAATGCCTTGCTGGTTAACCTCCTGGTCAATATATTGCAACGCCGCCTCTGGATTTGTAAAAGATTTTGCTGGCTTATCTTTCCTCTGGATGATTAATCGAGCTGGGTACAGCAGTGCAAAAGGCCACTCTAGTTGGTGCAATTGCCTCTTCACCTGCAGAAAGGCATTTCATTCCATCTGCACTGTACGGGAAAAGTCCTGAAAAATGCTGACTGACCGTGCTTCTGTTCGTACAGGGCCTGCTCTCCTCGTGGCCTCCAGCGCCTTCATTCTGTCCTGGTATCGTAGAAATTTTAATATAATATGTCTTGGTCTATTGTTTGGAGCGGGATGGCGTCCTGGGGTTCTATGCACTCTTTGTGTTTCTAGCGTGCATTCAGGAAGTAGGGTCAGATGTGTTTTAAGCCAAGATTTACAATAAGCTGCACAGTCACGGCCCTCCAATCCTTCCGCCAGGCCCACAATTCTTATATTGGTATGTCTTTCCCGGTTTTCATGATCATCTAATATCACCTTCAACTTCTCTATTACAGTCAATGTGGATTGTAACTGGAGGTTAATTTGAGAGGATGGATCTTCCTGTGCACTTAGTCGCTCTTCAATTTCTGTTAGACGAGTTGAATGCTGTTCGATTGTTCCCCCATTGTATTAACCGTTGTTTGGAGGTGCGCCAGCTGGGCAAACACATTTTCAAAGCCTGCATTCATCTTACATGTCAGATCATATTTGAGGTCATTAAATCATTTTTCTAGTGCCAGAAGCGGTGAATAAACAGTTTCTTCAGCTCCCCCTTCTCCCTGGTTCACAATGCCCATATTCACCATATTCTCCGCTGGTGGTGGCTGGGCCTCCACACTCGATACTGTGAGACCATTAACAGCGCTTTTAAAATTGAGTTGTCCAAGTTTTTTTGACAGCTTGGGAGGCATAATACTGTTATCTTTTGTTACCTTCAGTTTTCTTGTCTAATCAGGCCCCGAAGAAATAGAGGAAGCAACTAAAATGGCGGTGCAGGAACGGAGCTCCAGAACTATGCTGCCATTCTGGATGCTGGCTTGGCCACGCCCCCGTTAAGAAAAGTGTTATACACAGTTATTCTGCTATTGATTAAAAAATAGAAGAAATTTCCATAGAATTGTGCAGTCCACAGCAAGTTTGCCAGTGCACACTTATATTTTCCACATATAGTGTTTCACTTAGTTTACCTGTGATCATTAGTATAAATGTGTCTAAAATACTTTTGTACTTTACAGAAAGGTCTAACTGAACCATAAAATGTTTATTCTCAGTCTACGTGTGGAACTATTTTTTCAGATGGAAGGATACACAATAAAAATGGTCTTTTCCAGCCTTGAAATCACCCTTTCTCAGCATTATTTGTGTCCTTTATGTAACCCATGGTATAAGCGCAATAACCCACTCCAGGGTGTGGGGTTATAGGCATTTAATCCACATCTGGGGCACTGTGAGGACACTCAGCCTATGGCCTCATGCCTCACAATGCACCACAGGTGTGGATTAAATGCCTATAACCCCACACCCTGGAGTGGGTTATTGCTAACTTATAGGGGGTACATCATTCACAGACTGTAACATTTTGTGAATATTTCCATAACATTGGCATGTTTACAATGCCACTGCTCTTAGAGATATACAATGGACATTTGGAATGTTTGTTTAACGTTAATATCCTCTAAATATTTTAAAGTTGGAGAGAGTCCATTGAGAAGTTTCTAACTTACAGGGGGAATCACCACAGAGTATTTTTTGACTTCATGAACATTTTCAAAATGTCCCTGAAATTTCAGGGAAGAGAAATAAGTAATGCTACCACAATTTCATGAAGAACTAATCACCACTAGAGATGTGCCGAAGTTTTAATTCGTCAGTGAAGTTGCCACAAAGTGGCCAAAATTCACATTTGTGGAATCTCGTGAAGTTTTCTCTACCCTCAGCAACTTTGACTTCACCCAAAATTGCAAAGTTTTTCTTGTGAATGGTGGAATTCCGCATGTGAAGTAAGGAATTTCATCCACAAATGTCAGAATTTTGCCCGTGAATAGCGAAATTCCTCAGATTGTGGGTGAAATTCTGCACTTCGCAGGCAGAATTCTGCCATTTGCAGTAAAATTCCACACTTTGCAGATTGACCTGCACTTTGCGGATTGATCTGCACTTCACAAAGTGCACTAAATTAACAGATTAATTTGTAGAGCGAATTTAGCCAACTTTGAGCATCTCTAATCACCACCACTACATCCTGTTCAGCTGCTCTTCTTATTTCCCCAACCAGCAGGGCATCAAGCTCTGCCAAGGTGTTTGGAGTGCTGTAGAACATCACTGGTTGACTACTTCACCTTAGATCTGTGCAGAATTTTCAAACTACACTTCAGCCAGAAATCCACAGAATGTCAGAAAGTGCACAGACTTCCACTGGAAGCAGAATTCTGAAATTCCAAAAGAAGAATGTTTTAAAAATAAAATGCAGATTGGAAATCTGCAATATGCTTAAACCATAGAATAGTATTCAGCAGTTTATGTAAACTATGAGTTCAGTATATGCAAACCACAGAATAATATTCCTTTGATTTTGTAATCTGCAGAATATTGTTCCACAGAAGGAAAAAAGAAATTGCCATCCTGCATGAATTTTGGTGGCAGAATTCCACATTCCACACAGCTGTACTTTGCCCCCATTTCCTCCGTTTAGACCCAGATGGACTCTGTGGCACTGTTTATCCCTGGTTTTCTCCTTGTGCTATACAGTGACACCCTTCCCAGGAAAAGGGAACCACCCACTCCCTTTTCTGTTAGACGTATACCTTTGGAATAGCTTGTGTTCCTTATTGGTATCCTAAATCACTTTCACACACACACACCCTACTAGGTCTCTATGAGTATTGCTAAATCTTGACCTTCCCAGTGCATCAGGCTCTTGAGCTTGCCAGTTTAGCTTGGTGCCATTCTCTTACTGGCCTGAATTCAAATGAAAATTGTTGCCACTCCATGCTTCCTTGCCCCCCCTCCCAGGGTCTCCTGCTCTAGTGCTACCCAGTTCTGCAGTTCATCCTTGGTGACCCCCTCCATCTGATTCCTGCCATTGGTGAACCTCTGAACAAGCCCTCCCTTACTCTCTAGTTTAAATTCCCCCTGACTGCCATGTCTGTTCTTCTGGACAATACCCCCACTCCCTATTGGCACAGGTGCAGCCTATCTTGGGTATGTAGGCATTCCTTACCCAAGAATGCTCTCTAATTGGCCACAAAAAGGACTTGCCTCTTGCAACTGATCCTTAGCAGGAGGTGGCAGGTGGGGCAGCAGAAATGGTGTATGAGAAGATAATATAATCTGATATAATCTGACAAAAAATGATTAGCTATAATATATTATTTTGTATAATTATTTATTTTAATTATGTGCCATAAAAACATGAATCATGAAATTAAACTCGAGATTTGGGCTTGCCACTTGACTCCCTTCCCTACTGCTGTTTTCAAAAGTTAGTAGTGTCAATGGGGGGTAGCACTTTAAGGAAATGGGCAGCGAATGAAAGATATTTTTTCTGTTAAGTAGACTTTACATTTCTGGATGAATCACTTCTATCTCAACTAAAAAAAGTGCTAAGCACTTGAAGATGGAATAAGAGGAATCTGGTGCGCTAATGGATTACTGGATGGTTCATTACCAGATGCACTGGATGACAGACATAGAAGGCTGCTTGCACTGTAGTGAGAGTGAAACCAGTCGATTCCTGGGGACTCATGAACCATGGTCTCTTTGGCTGCACTGTCATGAGCCTAGCCCTCGTTCTCGGCCCCACAGGCTTGTCTTCCAGGCCCTGCCCCACCACGGGCTAACTCCTTTTCCACCACCACTGCTTACAGAACTTGTACTTGGTTTAACTTGCACAGTTGAACATTCTTCTGCTTTTTGCCTCTCCCCTGCATCCCTTTCTCCTCCTGTTTTTCTCTTTATTTTCTACATGCTTAGACAACACATGTAGGAGGGATGACGACACAGTGCAGTTGCCACATAACACTGCTAGTGATGACTCATAATACTCACACTGATTCTGAGATGCCTGCGTGTCATGTATGCCCAGCACATGCACAAGTCATGGTGCCATATTACTTATGAGGTGACAGGGAAGGGGAAAACCATCAGGCCACCCCCTGTCCCACTGAAAAATCACATGTAACCCCACTGACAGACCTTATGTCTCACACAGCATTCTGCATTACTTTTCACTCACAGATAGACTAGGTAGCTCAGACTCAGTTGTCCCTATTTTTAAGAGGGGGCAGCCCTGACTCAATGGCCAACTATAGGCCCATATCCCTTCTTTCTGTACTAGCCAAACGTCTGGAAAGGCTGGTAGCTAAACAGCTGCAGACCTTTATAGATAGTGAAATTTGGCTGACAAATATCAATTGGGTTTCTGTAAAAAAACAATACTGTAACCGCTGTGTTGAGGATCCTGCATGACATCAACAAAGCTATGGAGTTTTGGAAAGTTACTGGGGCCATCTTTGTTGACCTATCCAAGGCCTTCGACATGGTGGGTCATTTAATACTGTGAAAGAAACAGTGATATTGGGCTGGGACAGGAGGCTTTAACTTGGTTCAAAAATTATTTGATTAGGCGACAGCAAAGTATGATGGTGAATGGATGTCATTCCACAGTTATAAATATTAGAAGGGGAGTTCCACAGGGATCCGTCTTGGGTACTCTTCTTTTTACAGTATATCTGAGGGGGTTGGGAAGTTACATTGGAGGTACAGACTACCAACTATATGCTGATGACACTGTAGTCTTTACCTCTGATGTTTCAATTAAGGTTGTCCAGCCAAAATTACAGCGGATGTTTGATAAACTTAAAACTTTTTTTAAGTTGTCCTATTTGAAATTGAATTCAACTAGGACAAATATGATGTTCACTGGGTCTTCGAATAAACTGAATGAATCTATTAATAGTTCATTAGATATTTATACATTGGAAGGTACAAATCTGGAACAAGTAGAGGGTTATCAGTATCTAGGGTATTGGATGGATACAATAGGATCAGGATACCTACGTGTGGCTAAATTGATAAATAAAGTTGGGAAATGTTTAAGAGCACTATATCAACATAAGGGGTGCTTGGATCGAGATATTTGATTAAATGTAGTGCAGTCTCAAATTTTCCCAGTTTTAGATAATGTAAATATTGTGTATGAGTATTGTATGAAGCATAAGCTTACAAAACTGGATGAATACATAAAAGGATGGCACAATTTGTGCTTAATGGCTCATATAACACACATAGATGTATACTATATAACCAATTAGGCTGGACATCTCTACATGAAAGGTGACGGTTACATAAAAATACTGTTTGCATTGAAAAGTATTTGGGGAGATGTTCCTGATTATTTGGTAGAAGGTTTAGAATATGGGGCACGAAAAGGTTCCTTAAGGAATTTAAACTTTGTTGAGCTTGCACTTCCAAGGTCCAGCACACTAAGGGCAACTTATTTCTATAGCCATATGATCTCTCATGAATGGAACTCTTACCAGCTAAATTTATTTATTTAGTTTTTGTTGACCGGGTAAGTGCCCTAGACAAATCCTGCCTATTTTCAGGCATGATCCAGGGGAAGGGGATACAGATGAATGCCAACAGACCTTGAACCAGATTAAGCTGTTGGTGGTATTTTTAGTGAATGAGGGAAATTTGGCCAGGACACCGGGGAAATTCCCCTATACTTTTCAATAAGTGCCATGAGATCTTTAACATCCACCTGAACTACCACCAATCCAGGCAGATGGGACCTCAGTTTAATGTCTCATCCGAAAGATGGCACCTCAGAAGTGCAGCACCCCTCTTATGCTGCACTACAGTGTCAGTACTGGGATATTAACCCAAGTGCCAGATGTGGGAACTGAACCCACAGCCTTGAAGGATGGAAAATTCCCACCCCTTGCAGTTATAAAGACATGGTTCTTGTCTGTTACTGCTCATTGTGAGAGATGTAGTTAACTCAAAATAGGAGTCACACAGGGACAATATATGGAAATATGTCTATGTGTAATATACTGTGTGTTGCTTGATCCTTATTGTCAATTTACTCAAGTCTCCTTAAATTGTAAGTTTATTTATGTGTTTATATGCAGCTTGTACTTTTTTTATGACTGGACATCATTGTAAATGAGCTTGCTCAATGAATATATCCCAAATTATCTTTAACATGAACACAGAGGAAAAAAATAAAAAGATGTATTTCTGTGCCCCGCTGCATCACCAGCAGTTAGTAAAAAAATTATTTGTCAAATAATTTCAAATAAATCCTTCAAAATCCTCCTCCCATGCACCTTTACCAGTATGCTAACTTCACTCTTCTATGATGCTGCAGAGGCCAAAAAAGTAAAATGAAAATAAATAAATAATGATTTGTGAGCCTTGTACAACAGCAACACTCAGTAAAAAATATTTGCCAAATAAATCCTCCCTGCAACTTTCCCACTCTGCTAAATTCACTCTGCCGTGCTCCTGCTACAGGGCAGTGCAGGGCCATAGACTCCTAGTATGCACTCTCGCTCTCACGTCTACACCACAGATTCACTGGTCTGCCTTCCAGAAACTGCAGTCAAATGTGGTTAATTTGCTAACCGGAATGATAATGAATGATTCTCTGATGATTTCTCAAGTTTTCTGATCAAAAAATACTCTTCCTCACATAAAAGGAGCTCCTTCAGTAGCCAGATCCTTCCCTTGTGAGCGAGAGCTTAAAATGGCACCATGATGTGTGCAGCTTGAGGTGTTCTCCATCTTCAGCATTGCTAATTGGCTGCTGCAGATCATGTAGGTTGCAAACAACTTGGATAAGTGGATATGTTCTGTATGTGCTCTCTGCAAAACATGTTGCATCATGACATTGAAGTACTGAAATCCCAAAGTACCAAAGTGAAACCAAGTTCCTGCAGATGCGGCA
Source organism: Neoceratodus forsteri (assembly GCA_016271365.2). Lineage (NCBI taxonomy): Eukaryota > Metazoa > Chordata > Ceratodontiformes > Ceratodontidae > Neoceratodus > Neoceratodus forsteri. The sequence goes on along the minus strand of CM028134.1, from coordinate 23,576,471 downwards.
GATGTTATTCACTGCCATCCAAAATGCCAGATTTCATCACATTCACTGAATGCAAATTTGACATTGGCTCATCCTTAGTCAAAAATAGTCTCAATAAAAGCAATTTTTAAAAATGTGTAGTGGAGTCCATGTGTCTTGACTTAAGTCATTAATTGCAAAACTAGTAACAAAAATAGTTTTAAAAATATCTGTGGGAATGTAAAATACACTGAGTATGAATATAACAATGTCAGAAATACATTTTTGTTAAAAAAAACGAATGACATTTTTTGCCAACAGGAAAATACTGCTGCAATAACTCCTTAGTCATATATACATTTTACCTAAATAGTTTGTTTCGGTGTGTACCCTATATAAAACAATACTAAGGCAAGTACGGTAGAGATTCACAAGTATTGGCACAATGAGCAGTTTGTTGAATATAGAAATGATAGAAATGGGCAGCTTAGGCATACCATGTCATATAGACATTTCAGGATCATAGTAACACAATCGATGATTAGAAGAGACTGTAATCCATTAGGTCGTCCCCATCCTGTTTAATTCACAGGGATTCATCTGTATGCAGTGCAGATAAGTAATTTATAAGGGTTCTCTGCCTACTTCACTACCCAATGCACTTGATAATTCCTTAGTAATTAGATATGGTATACTGACCGCATAACGACGGGAATACCGCGAAGACTATCACAGCGACGTTTTGGCAATTTGCTGTGATGGTCTCCACGTTCTGGACACTGTTGCCAGTGGGGTGTCCCCCCCCCTTCCCGAACTAACTCTGACTGGAGTTAGTAATCTAAAGTGCCGGGGTATGGGGGCAGAGCCCCCTGCATGGGGGGTGTGGGAGGAAAAGCCCCTTACAGAAAACACTTGTTCCCCAAGCGACGGCACAACACCAGTTGGCAGTGCTGTGCTGTCTCTGTGCCGATGGTCAACAAATTTCTTGCCGCCGTGGCATAGTGGAACCATTAGATATATGCCAAGGCATATCTTAAATGTCTGTACTATGTCTTCATATCCATGGTCTCTGCTGGTAGGCTGTACCATAGGTTCACCTTTCTGTAGGTGAGTTTGTGCCCTGTAACATTACCACAGCATTTACCTCCACTGAGCTTCAGGACATGTCCCCAGGTACTGCTGGAGCACACCAGATCAAACATACCTCCATCTGTTTTACCTTGTCACAACTACCTATATGAGTATGTGGAAAGCTGAGATCAATTCTTCTCTATCCCTTATTTTCTCCAGGGTAAACATAAGGGACTCTAGCCTCTCCTCATAGCTTTTGTTTCCCATAACCCTGATCATTTAGGTGACTAAGTGTTTAACCCTAAACTGCCTCAATGCCCTTTTTGCACTGAAGAGTCCAGACCTGCACACAGTACTTCAGGTGGGGTGTGACCAAGGTCTTATAAAGTAGTAAACGTACCTCTTCCACTCTGCTTATAACCCCCCTTTTGATGCAGCACAGTATTCTACTGTCCATCTTAACAGTGGGCATGCACTGCTTTTCATGCTTCCGCCTCTTGCCTTTTATGACCCCCATACTTTTACCTTCTCCACTTTAGTAGGAGGAGCTCTACACAGTGTGTAGGTCCTAGTTCTGTTTTTAACCACCATGTGTAGCACCTTGAATCTGAATAACGTGAAACACAGTCTCCAGGAGTCTGATCAATGGACCTGCATGTTCACTCCTCTCCACTTCTTGTCTCATTTCCTTGTTGTTTAAAATAATACCGATCTCTGTGTCTGCATGTAACAACTTTTTCAATGAACCTCATGTGTGCTCTACATTACCAGTCTCATGCAGTTGCACCACACCCTTGATCACCAGGTCCTTCATCTTGACAAAGTTCTCCTTTCTGAAGTTCTGAGTCCTGGTGGCTGAGGCCAAGCTAGTCTTTTCTATCAACAGGAAGGTTACCTCATTGTGTTCACTGCCTCCTCCTAGCTCCTTGATGTTCATATCACAGATGACCCCATCACTACTGCTGAGAACAAGGCCAAGGGTGACCTCAAAATATTGTCCACTATTGGACATGCTGTTATACTGCAGGTAGCAGTCCTTTAAAGTGGACAGGACATAGATACATAGAATGTGTCAGCAGATGGGAACCGGTGGTCCATCTAGTTTGCCCATGTTTTTTTGCCTACTCCCCCCAAGGTCTCCCTATCCTTGTTATCACAATTCCCTTGTATTTATCCCATGCATTGTTGAATTCCTACACTGTTCTGGCTCCTACTGTCTCCTCAGGCAACCCATTCCATGGTGCCACCACTATCTCTGTGAAAAAGAACTTACGCTTATTGCTCTTGAACCCCCCCAAACCTCAGACTATGACCTCACATCTTTGTGTCTGCATTTAGCTGGAACAGCTCATTTGTCTGGATTCTCATATCACCCCTGTCTCTCTGCTGCTCCAGAGAGTACATGTTGAGCTCCCTCAGTCTGTCCTCATAGTTCTTTCCCTGTAGTCCATTTATCATTTTAGTTGCCCTCTTCTGGACTGTTTCAACTCTGTCAATATCCTTCCTCAGGTATGGTCTCCAGAACTGGACCCTGTATTCAATATGTGGCCTCACCAATGACCTGTACAGAGGCAGGACTACCTCCCTCCCTCCTTATGGTAGTGATGCCCCCACCTATGCATCCCAGCATATGGTTTGATTTTAGTGCTGCCATCTCACACATGCTGCCAACCTTTAAGTCATCTGAAATGATGACCCCCAAATCATGCTCTTGGCTTGAGATGGTAAGTTTTCCCCTCCCAAGTAGTATTTGGCTCTTGTGCTGCCCTTTCCAAGGTGCATGACCTTACACTTCTTGGAGTTAAATTTCAGTTGCCATGCAGTAGACCATCCTTCCAGTTTGTGGAGTTCATCCCTCATTTGATTTGCCCCCTCCACTGTGTCAACCCTATTACAGACCTTAGTATCATCAGCAAATAGGCACACTCTCCTCCCCAACTCCTCCGTGATGTCACTAATGAATATGTTGAAGAGTAGAGGCCCCAGGACTGACCCCTGGAGCACCCCGTTCATCACATCCCTCTCGCTAGATACAGCTCCATTAACCACAACCTTCTAGGTTCTGCCTTCTAACCAGTTTTCTACCCCTGCTACTATATTCCCCTGTACTCTCATCCACTTTAGCTTCTTTGGTACAGTAGCTTTCTGTGGGGTATGGAATCAAAGGCCTTATTGAAGTCCAGGTAAACTATGTCCACTGCTCCTCCCTGGTCCACTGTCCTTGTGACCCAGTCCAAAAAACTGTATCAGGTTGGTCTGGCAGGATCTGCCTGTCATGAATCCATGCATCCTGGGGTCTTGCTGTCCATTGACCTCCAGGAACTCCACTATCCTCTCCTTGAGCAGGGGTTTTATCAGCATACTCACTACAGAGGTTGGACTGACCAGCCTGTAGTTTCCTGACTCTTCCTTGTCTCCTCCCTTGTGAATAGGGACCACTGTAGCTCTCCTTCAGTCCTCCGGTACTACCACTTCTAGTAGAGACTTATTAAAGAGATCCATCAGAGATGCCACTAGTACCTCTCTTAGCTCTTGTAGTATTCTTGGATGAATCCCATCTGGACCCATGGCCTTATCTGTTTTTAGTTTTTCTAGTTCTTTCATAACCCTTTCCACTGTAAATGGTCTTAAGTCAACCCTCTCTGCCTGTATGGTTTCAGCTGTTAAGGTGCGTCCATGTCCCTCCACTTCATTTGTAAATACCTAGCAGAAGTATTTGTTCAGCATGTCTGCTTTTTCACTGTCCACTTCTACCATCTTCCCTCCCTCTGATTTGAGCCTGACTATTCCCCCTCTGTTGTTTTTCCTATCAGTAATATATCTGAAGAAATTTTTTGTACCTCCCGAGATATCTTTCGCAATATTTTCTTCTGCTTGCGCCTTGGCTGCCTTGATTTTTCTACTTGCTTCTCTGAATTTGATCCTATAAGGACCTTTGTCTAAGCCCAACCATTAGCCCTTTGAAGTTGCTAGTCAATGCCCAGGAGACTGAAGTCCCCCAAGAGCACAGCTGTATCTGATTGGCAGATGTTGTAATTTCCACAACCATCTTGGTTTTATACTACACTGAGCTGTTGCCCCAGTTTCCCTAGTTCAACCCAGATGGACTCTGTGACATTGATTTCCATCTTGTTTTTTCAATCCAATCCAAAAAAAGATCTGAGTGCTGTACAGTGAAAACATCAGACACAGTATTAAAAATAAGGATATGCATCACAACAGTACATGTCATACGTAACAAATATTTACTGATAAAAATAAAAACACACAACATAATTAAAAACAATCAAATATTTAAACAAACAAAAAGAAAAAAGTTTCAGCCCAAGATTTGTCTACTATGAGATTGCTAACCTAGGCCAATTGCGGCAGTTCCAACAAACTCTGGTCACAGCTGATACTGTTGCTCACAGCTTTTATGAGCGCTCACCATGCTGGAGTCTGCTATGCTCAAGACAGTGGCAATGACAGAACTACACATGCACAATATTCGCGCATGCACAGTTTGAATCAGCGGCCATCTTGAGCATGGCGGCCATTACTTCCTCAGTTGCAGAATAAAAAGTAGTGCCCCATGAAGTGGGTTTGTTTATGTGGACAGTGGAGGGGAGGGTCCACATAAACACAATGAGTGGACTTGTGCCAGAGCACTGTGGAAGCATGCCAGACAGCGATCTGATCATGTGCTTACACAGTGCTTCTACAAAGAATTATAGCAATACGTCTGCAAAGCTCCACCCACACAGCCATAAAAATGGGGGGGGGGGGTTGAGTTCATTTATAATCAAAAGCTTGAGCAAATAACCAAGTTATCAAGGCAGACTTAAAACTTTCAGTTGAGTTTGCTAACCTTTAACAGTGACTCACGTCCATTCTGAGCAAAGTAAGAAAAACGCCCCACTCAAAATGATAAAGGTGCTGCCAGTTAACTGGGAGTGGTCAAGACACTAAGGCAATAATTACATTACAAAATACTATGGAACATTGTGCAATATAGATTCATTTGTGCAGATGTGCAGTTTACAAAAACAGTGGCACAACAGAGTCTCCTCAGTGGAGATAAACTTCCTCAGGAGTTTATCTCCACTGAAGCAATTGCCCTTGACAAAGCACATAGTTCAGAAGCTGTCAAGTTGCTACTGAAGACCTGTTTTTAACTGCATTCTGTTACCCATGTGGATACATGAGTAATAAAATCTCTTTTTAAACATATTCTTAGACTCACACTCTCTTTAATGGGGAACTTAGATGGTGGGTGTTGCTCCTTTTTAGTTAATGTTTTTATTGCCTTTATGTCTTTCCCACTCGCACCCTTATGAAGAGAACCACCTTACACCCTTTTCTGCCAGACTTATCCATTATGAGTAATCTGTATCTCTCTATCCTGTGCCCCAGTTATTTTGCTTCCTACCATCAGTGCTGGCTGTGAGTGCCAGTGAGCACTTTCCTTCAAAGTGCATCCGGCTGCTCAAGCTTGCCAATTTTGCTGGCTGTGCTCTTCAGATTGGCCAGCTTGCATGCCCCTCCAGACCATTTGCACTGCACCCCCAACCATTTTTCTGTATGATGGCATTGTTGGTAGTGACCACAAAGGGGAAGACTTGCAACTCAATCATGTTATGCATAGTAGGGCACAAAATATGGCACTGCTGCTACACTACACAGCCATTGTCACCATGTAGCTATAGTCGCTGTGACTGTGTATCAGGATGAAGGTTTCTTTGAGGATTTAAATCCAGATTTCCTGCTTCATATTCGTCTCATTTATCTACTGAGCTACAGTATAGGATTGTATAACTATATCCATAACTCCCATTAAAAATAATGAAAGCAGTTTACCAGATTTTCAGTATTTTTCATGCTTCATGAACCCGCATGCTGAAACAGGTATACACATCCTTGTCTTTTCCACATCTGAAAAAAAATGGTGCAATTTTGGTGGTGTCAAATTGGGATCATGTCCTATAAATTGCAGTCATACTGTTTAATCTTCCAGTTGAAAATGATTCCCTCTAAACTTTATTTTGAATTCCAGAAAGTAAAGGTATGCCTTTTCTTTTTCTTATTATGCAAAGGAAATACTGTGACCCTAACTGGGAATTGAATCTGGGCCCATGGAACACCATCCTAGTTCTTTATCATCTGAGTACCCTATCCAAAAGAGGGTTTTTCAAATTCTGTGTCTATGGCAAAAATCTTTTTTTTTTGGGGGGTAGGGCCCTGAGTTATAATTAAGCCACATAACTATACTCGGGTTGCTGCAGTAATGTTCTTTCTTAAATCCCAAATCCTGGCACCTAGGAACAGTTTGGATAGTAAAGAATTCTAGTGCACAATTTGTCATCGCTAAGCATGTGTAACAACAATTGTAATGAGAATAAGTCTTTGCTACAGTACAGCTACCTATCTTGTTTAAAAGATCACTATCTTCTTGTTGCAGACATGGTTAGATTGTCTTAAGTGTGAGATTCAGCTGTCCAACATCTTTTTGCCTTCTGTCCCTTATGCCTACATTTTTATTTATTCTGTTTTACAACCTATCTACCCAGGACAGCACAACTCAGATGTCACATCTTATTTTTCAGTGGGGTCCTGTTGCTGCCCAGTTTTACTGCTGTGTGACCTCTGTGTAACATAAAGCTACATAAACTAGAAACCTCTACAATAAAGGCACATATTTTATTTGCTTGAAGTACATTACTTATGCGTGTCAATAATTCCAGCACAGTTTCAGCAACTGACAGTTTACTGAGATAGATTTAGTTTTAGTATTTTATTCATTTTCAGGGGAAAAAACATTTACAAGAATTTTTCTCCAACAAATAAGTCAGACATATACATAACTACATAAAATACCATACAATTACTAGAGAATATAGACTAGGTAAAGAAAGTCCTACATGACTCAAACAGTCAAAGCCATGCCAATAAAGGGGTATCTTTCCTTGATGAAATTCATGTTGACAGTACATTTCATAGTCTTAAAGAGCTAGTGGAGTCCAAACAGGCAGACAGGAAAATAATAACAATTTTAAGAAGTGACCGGTTGTAACTTTTTATTTCTTGTGTATTTTACTTCTTTCTTTTGCTCATTGGAAAGTTTTATATGTGATAATGTTGTGCTGGATGTATGGAACAGCTCTCAGCCTGGCAGCTGAATTATCTATATGTAGTCTCCCCCACTACATAATCAGCATTATGATCTCACTGAGAGTGGCATCACAGGTGACTGACCTGGCAGCCACCGAGTGGCTGTCCTTAAGCAGCAGTAATATCACAGTCAGTGAGGTCACAATGTTGATGATGTAGTGGGGGGCAATAGAGACAGATATGCTAGCTGCCAGGCAGAGAGCTGTCACACATATCACACCTACTAACATCAGGTAAACAGTCTTCTTCTAAGTAACCAAAGGGAGAAGAAAAAGTATCTAAGATATAGAAGGAGATGGCTGACCGTTTTTTAAAAACTAATATTAGTTTTAAGCAGTACACTAGCTCTTTAAAATACATAAAGCTATAAAGAAGATGATAAAATAAAGAACTTGAGATATGCATCCAAATTTGTATCCCTAGTACTATTCCATATTATCCTATACTTGCAAGTGCCAGTTACTACTGTATGGTTTCTGTTAAATCAACACACTAAACAATGAGTGAAGGGGAACTGGTAACTAGAGACAACAATTACTTAATTTTGTAGGCCTGAAAAAAGCCATACTACAGTGACGCTATAGAAAGGGCAATTTACTCATGAGATATCTTTCAACTAACATGCTTCTCCTTAGTCAGACAGAAGAGCTTTCAGTTAAATTGTTGTCACTTAGCTACAGTTGGCTGTTTTGTAAGCACTGTGAGTAAGTGATGTGCTTTTATTGTAAAATGTGTTACCTTGTCAGTGGGGGGAGGGCTTGTTTGCAGACTGTTTGCTTTGGACAAACTCACCACTGCCTGAATATTCCTATGCAGTTCAGCAGAATCTTTACATTGTCACGCGTATGATATAACAAGACCCACTAATAACAAAAAGATGGCATCATAAAATAAAATGATAAAAAGAAAAGAGGGGTTACCAAGAAGAGACGATGGTCAGTGTAGTAATGCTATGTAAGAGAGATAGTTTGGCACAGACACAGTCCCAACCATTTTAAGGATTACTGTAAAAATCTCTTTAATTGCATAACCATGTGCACATAATGCTTAAAAGAGCAATACTTACCATTCATTCACCAAAGAGCCCGGACTGCTTTTGTTCAACAGAGGGCTTCCTCATGGGGTATCTTTCCCACATGTGTCATCATTTAAGTAGCCCAGCCATCAATTGGCTGTAATTACATCTCAGTACATTACAGTGTACAAGTATAACAGTAAAACGACTACATTTTGTACAGTATACACCCAGCAAGAAGAATATATGAAAACATACATTCATGCGTTTAAGAAACTCCACAATTAATTTAAAGAAGCACAACACAAGCAAAACAAGGAATAGTCAATATGGCAGCTACTTCAGGTGCAGCAGCAGTCCTAATCTTCTCAGATGCCTGATCATCTTCATTGGATAGATTGCCTCATTTTTTTAGGACACCAAAAAGAAATATCGGTACCCCATAAATAAATGGGTAAAATTTACAGGACAAAGTAAAATGCAAAAAAAAAGATATACAGGAATGGCATAGCAATCCAAAGCTATCAGAAAGAAAATGTAATGGTACATCAAACTTTGCTTCTACAGCATGTGGGTCTTTTTCAGATGTAACAGAAACATAGAATGCTGAGGACAGAAAAATGCTCAAGGCCAATCCAGTCTGTCCTGTCCCAACTTAATCACCCCCAACTTCCTTCAGCTACTACAGATCAGGTCTCCCTGTGACCCCAATACCCCCATGAATCTATCTCACCATGCTTCAAGCCTAGTACACTGCCAGCATTTAGCACTTTAGTAGGCACGCTGTTCCAACCCTCTACCATCCTCTCCATAAAGAAAAACTTCTTAAAACTGTTCTAAAAAGATACAAGTCCCCAGATTCCACCTGTAGTTGTGGGCATGGACACAGGGAAGGCTTCCACATATTATATATGATTGCACTAAATATGATAAGCAGAGAAGCTTCCATTTTGGGGAATTGATGGAAAAACCATATTTAACACCAAAATTCTTGTCCCAGAAACAAATGGTCTCCAATGATGATATGGTGATTATGGTGATCAAGAGAATAATTAACTTTTTAAAGTATATCAGTGCACAGGGTGGATTGGTAAAGTGTGGAAGTCATGTAATTCACCCACTGGAAGAATAAAAAAAAATGAACTCTTAAGGGATGTGAATACCCATCAGTGAACTTACTCTTTTTTTAAGGGATTTGCTGAGGGCCTTATGCATAGCATTTAAGAAGGGATGTAGGTGACCAGGCCTGAATCCCCTGGATAATGGTTTGCTCATGTTAAATTCTAATGACAAACAGACTTAGCGAAGATCATTTTCCACATCCTTCTAGTAAGTGCTGGAGGGTTTCTGTTTTTGCATTTATTCAAATCCTGTGCATTAGAATAGGTTGTAGTCAATGTTACCTCCATGGATGTTGTTGCTTATACCCTTAAGTCACTGTTAATCATTTTGTTTATTCTGTTTTGTTTTTTATTTTCACGGTACACCTAAAATACTTTCTTTTGTTACATTGTTCATGTTTATACTATATGTATCATGTTTATATATGTTCTTTGCTGGTGTTCTAATACAGGATCTAAACCCTCTATTAATTGTAATAACATGACTGTTCAACAAAAAAAAACTCCTTTCCATCCTTTTGGAATTTACCCACACCACCTTTTAGTTGTGCCCCTTGGTGACTGTGATCGCTTTTACTGTAAAGAGTTCTACTGGGTCTACCCTGTTTACCCTATATAGAAACTCATATTTTTCAATCAAAGTCACCCTCTCCCTTCTGGTTTTCAGTAAATTCATATTTAAATTTAAGTTTGTGGGCATGGTGGGAGGGAGGTTCTCTGGACGTAAGAGCAGGGAAAGAAGAGGGGGTATGGAGAAGGATGATAATAAAAAAGGATGATAGAAACGAGGTAGGTGGGAGGAGTGGTGAGCAGAGGGAAGCAAAAGTGAGATGCTCAAACAGGCCTGACACAATAGAAACTAGGTCAGCCACCACCCAAAAGTGAAAAGAGCAGGAATGGGAAGGGAGGGAAGGTGGGATAATAGGCATCATGAAGCATGGTTTCAATTAATGTTAGAAGCCTGGGAGAACAAAATGGATGCTCTCCGGGCCTTAATGATGGAAGGTTGCTTGGATCTGGTGGCAGTCACTGAGACCTGGGCATCCCCAAACCATGACCCTCTATCCTAGGGTTCACCCTGCACAGGAAGGATAGAACAGGGGGAAGGAAAGGTGGGGTAACCCTCTATGTTAGATAAGGGATTATGGCCTCGAAGGTGGATATGGGAGGGGTGGGCACAGAGATGATCTGGGCCCAAACTGAATCAGAGGCAGGATAGAGGAGTAAGGTAGGGGTGATGAATGGACCTTTAAATCAGAGCAAAGACCCAGAGTAAAAGTTAGAAAAGAAGATCGGGAAGGCATAAATGCAGAGGAAGGTGGTAACAGTGGGTGACTTTAACCTACCTGATGTGAATTGGAGTGTCCCTAAAGTCAGCAGCATTAGTAGTAGTAGGGAGTAATCACTCCTGGATGTAGTCCTGGATGGTTTCTTAACTGATGGAGTGAGCAAGCCAACAAGGGATCAGGTGATCCAAGACCTGGTACTGACATACTGTAGCTATGTTAAGGATATCAGCATAACAGAGCCCCTGGGAAGTACTGCAGTAATCACCTTTCAGTGTGGTTTCGGCTCAGTATGGGGAAGGAAATTCTGAACACTAGAACATGTGTTCTTGATTTTAAAAAAGCAGACTTCAACAAGATGGGAGAACGGTTAGATGAGCATCTGACAGAGCTCAGGTGTGTGTGTGTGGGGGGGCACAGGGTGAATGAGAAATGATCCATCATAATTAAAGGGTTCAGTTAGTCACTTACATTTGCCTACTGCAGAAGGGTAAGAAAGCCAAACACAAGAAACCAATCAGTTCAACAGGAGTGGTAGTAAAAGCAGTAAGGGAGGAAAGAGAAAAGATACAGGAGGTTCCAAAAAGAGGAGATGACAGTGGACTACGTGGACAAAATTAAATCAACTCAAAGGGAAGTTCAGAAAGCCAAAGTGGAAGCTGAATGAAGAACTGCAGAAGGTGGCAAGTGCTTCTTTTGGTATATTCAGGAAAAAAGGTAATGAAAGAAGGGATTGTTGAACTGAGAAAAGGGGCAGAGTGGATGAAGAATAGAGGAAAGGCAGATGTATTGAATGAGTTCTTCTTCTCAGTATGTACTAAACAGAAGGATGGACTAATATCACAAGGAAGGATAGGAAATGGTAGGGAAGGAGCTGTAAAGGTGTGCGAGGAGCTGATCATGGCCAACAGGGTCCTTAGGGTCCTTAGGTGACTACTGGCCCTTAGGGTGACTAAATCTCCCAAACCACATGGCATGCACCCCAGGGTACTGAGGGAGTTGGCATCAGTACTGGCAAGCCCACTGGCTGACCTCTACAACATTTTTCTGGACTGAGCCATGATGCCACACAAGTGGAGGAACTATGGATATGGTACCCTTGCATAGAAGCAGGGCCAGGAAACTACAGGCAAGACAGCTTGACATCAATCATTGGAAAGCTGATAGAAACCATTCTCAGGGAAAGATTGGTGGAGTATCTTGAGGAAAATGGTGTTCACGATGACAGACAGTATGGGTATGTGGCATGGAGGTAATTTAAACTAAATCAATAAAAGTTTTTGACTGGGTTACAACTAAGGGCAGTGAACAGAGCCCACACAGTATATATACTGAACCTGGGTTTCAACAATGCCTTTTTTTCAGTCCCCCCAAAAGAGAGACCTTTAAATATCTAAAGAACATTAGCAGGGCAGACACCAGTGAATCATTCAGGATGAGCAGCAACAAAATTACAAGGGGAAACAGCTTCAAATTTGCTGAGGCAGGTTCTGCAGGGATGTCAAGAGGCATTACTTCATGTAGTGAGTGGTGGAAGAGTGGAACACACTATCTGAGAATGCGGTAAGCATGAAATCCATGGATAATTTCAGGAGGGGGTGGGATAAAGTTAAGTGGAGGGTTAAGGCATCTGGGAAGGGGAAGCAGAGCAGCATGTAACTTACAGTTTGCACAGGGCGGACATGAGAGATAACAGGGATATTTCTGCTGGCGAATTTATTTATATATATATATACACACACACACACACACACACATATATATATATATATATATATATTATATATATAGTTCTTTGATCTTTAACCTGTCCTCTTATGGGTTGTCACAAGAACAGGTGGTCTCAAAAAGCTTCACATGCTGAATTCCTTGTTATTAATTTTTAACTTATTATATCACTGTTGCTCCAATGTCTTGTCCTATTTTGGGCTTCTTCAGGGGATCACTTTCTTACCTTAATATTAAAACATAACATCAGGTCATATTTGAATATCTTTTTTTAATAGCACATTTACATCTTGTTAAAATTCATAAATCCCAATATATTTATACAATCATGATGGAAAACAACTGGTTTATCTATTTCTAGTGGTTCCATCATCTACCACTTCTTTTGTCATTGCTCTTTTTCCAAAATAAATGCTGCATGAGCAAAATACTTATTTAGTAACATCATGGGTTACTAAATAATGGTTTACAACAGCAACTAAATGTTTAGCACATGCACTGATAGCCACCATCGAATGAGAAAGTGTGTTATAACTTGCAGACATGTATAAACTCCCCATAGACAATATGGACTGTTTGACTACACGCTAACCATTTATTTTTATTTTTTTGTCTTTTTTGTTTTTTTCATTTTATTTTAACTTGAGGTCCATTTTTATCTAAACAAATAGTAATCAATTTGATTTTGTGCCTTATGTTAGCATTGTCCTGAAGATAACTGACCATCCTTTTCACCCTCCTCTGAACTGACTCCAACCTATCCCTGCCTTTTCTAAGATTAAGGGAACAGATACTACTCCAGGTGTCATTTTACCATTAATCTAGATATATAGGCAGGATTGCCTCCCTCCTTTGGCTAGTGATGACTCTCGCTATGCAGCCCAGCATTCCACTCGCCCTCCCTTGTACTTTATTGCACTGAGCATTTGGTTTTAGACTATTGCTGGTGATTACATCAGTCTCCCTCAAATGATGCCTTGGTCACATATATCCATCAATTAAGTATTCTGTCTTGGGATTTTTCCTCCCTATGTGCACGATCTTATATTTTGGTGCATTAAACCTGAGTTGCCATATGTTTGACCACCTCTCTAGCCTCTCTTCGTCCCTGATCATGTTCCTAACTTCTTCCATGGTAACAACCATTCCATAGCTTGGTGTCATCCATAAGTAGGCATACCTTGCCATTCCTTCCCCAGTGTCTGAAATGTACATGTTGAATATTGTCTGTCCCAGTACAGAACCCTGAAGGGCCCTACAAGTGATCATTGTGATTCTTCAACTTTTGCCTCTTATGATTACTTCTGTGTCATCCTATCAAGCCAGCTCTCTATCAATGCAGGTTTTTTTCCATATGCCATCTTTTCAACCATTTTCTTGTTTGGCATGGAGTTGAAGGCCTTACTGAATTCCAGATACAGTGCCTTCACCACCTGTCTCCTGTCCACTGCCTGTGTCGACAAATTAAAAAATGTTTTCAAGTTTGTTTGACACAACTGTTCCCTAACAAACTCATGTTTTCTTTTGTTCTGCAATCTATGCACTTCTAGAAATTTCACTGTCCACTCTTTTATTATAGTCTCCAGTGGCTTCCCCACTATAGAGGTCAGACTTACTGGCCTATAATTCCTAGAGTCATCTTCTGCCCCACTGTTATCTAGAGGTACCACATTCGCCACTCTCCAGCCCCCTAGTACCACTCCTGTCTGTAGGGAGTGGTTAAAGAGGTACACCCTTGACCCTGCTAGCACCCATGTCACCTCTTTAAAAACTCTGAGATGCAGAATATTCAGCCCTGGGTATTTATTCATATTTTGGCCCTGCAGCCCTTTTAGTACTCTGATCTCAGAAACCTCCACCACTTCCAGATTCTGCCCCAGTTTCTCCCTGGCCTGGACTCTACTCTCCAACAATGGTTCCATTGCTTTTACTGTGATGACTGAGCTGAAAAATTCACCCAGAATATTTGTCTTACTGGTGTTGTCCTCTACTGTGACTCCCTCTCCCTCAGTTCAACTCTTCTATACCCCTTTTGGACTTTCTTTTCTTCCTTATGTATTGAAAAAATGATTTTGTCTTTTTCCTTGACCCATTCCATGCTTCCCAGCTCAGTGTCTGATATGTCCTTCCTGGTTATTTGTTTATTTTTTTAATCTGATTGTCATACTCCTCCTTGCTCCCCTCCATCTGCTCTATTTAGAATTTTCTGAAGGCTTTAGTCCATGCCCTGACATGCTCCCAAAACTAACCATTGATCCAGATTGGCCTCTACATTTTTTGCATTTTCTAAAGTACCTAAGTCCTTTTACTGCAACTCTTAATGTCTCATTTTTTCATAACCTCCCATATGCGTTCCACTGCAGACATGTATTTTCTTTTTAAATTTAACAAATATTTATTAATTTTTATATAGAACAAAAGGAAACAAGTCCTATAAACAGTATCAGGAATAGTACATGATACACAACAGCAACAAGAAAATTATATATGAAACCTCTATACCCCAATTTCCCCTCGTCCCTTCCCTACCCTTGGAGTGTGCCAATATTATAGAATTGGGCTACCACTGTGACGTAGACAGCCAGCTCTGAGTGCTTGAGTGCTGTATTAATTTGTGTTATTACATATAAAATATGTGAAGGGAAGGGTCAGTTCAAGGAAAAGGCTGTCTTACTGGAACTGACACATCAAGACCCCCCAAGGATAAGTTCAAAGGACAGGAGGTATTTTAAACTGCAGAGATCTGGGGTGCAACTACATTGTCAATTTGCTTTCATCCCAGGAAATAAGGTTAGCCATTCATAATGCCCTCAGGGAGATCCTTTGACTTGCATAGTTGCCAGGGAAGGACTTGTGGGGAGGGGTGTCGAAGAGAGGCCAGAATGGACATTGAAGAGGTTTGATATCTGAGCCAGGGAGGACCCAGACGATTCTGGAAGGTCCAATATACATTTCCACGGAACCCTTGAATTACATCAATACCCTTTGATGTGTAGATACCCAGGGCTCAGACGAGGTTTAGGGGTCAAATACACTTCTGATTTGAATACAGTGACTTACATCAAAAGACTGTTTATATATGTGTGTGTGTGTGTGTGTAGCAGAGCACAAACCAGTTCTGACCAGTTGACCTGTGGAGAGGAAAGTCAGTGAGGTTATCTCATATGTTTTTTTAGAGACCCTGTATTGTAAAATATAGAGTTTGATTCACCAAGGCGAAGTTAGTGACCTCATGAGAAGGCCGGCTTAGAAGTGTGTTTAAGTGCAGAAAGAACCTGACAGAGGGACACAAGAAAATATTTCTGACTGACACAAGAGAATATTATCTGACTGAGGGAGAATCATCACAGCACTGAAAAAGAGTAAGATTAGACCAGTCTAAATGTATGTATTGTAGGAACTGTACTTTTTCCTGTTTGTTTTAAGGCTGTATGTGTTGGTGTGTATATATATATATATATATATATATATATATATGTATAGTTCTGTAATTATTGTTCTGTTTTGATATTTTTAAAGTAAAAATATTTATTTACAAATGAAACTGCTGGAGTGCCTTGACAATTCTTTTTATTTTAAGTGGAGCTTTTAAAGGTTATAAGTACACTGTGTATGGGCTTATTGTATACCAAACTGGGAAATTGACAGAGTTCTCTAAAAGTCTTGCATTGAGTTCTAAGGGTTCATTTGAAAGACCTGGTTGGGTGCCCGTAGGCAAAGCTATCTGGCCCCCCGAAGACAGAATTTTCTGAGCCTGATAATTAGATGCAGCTAACAAGGGTTTATCAGTTTGAATCCTTTCAGAGCTTGAGACTAAGGTGACTTAAACCAACAAAACAGACAAGAGGGTTACCTTGTCTGCTCACTGTACACAAATCATACGCTCAGAGGTTGGCACTTTGGGAGTAGAGGGGTGACCGGCTGAGCGAGTTTGTGACAACCACTACTAAAGTTACATCCTTGGGGGCCTATTGAACTAAAACTTAGAGTAAGATTAATGTAAATACAAAGCATATAATTTGGCCCATTTTCTGTCAAAAGATAATAGGTTATTACAAAAACTAGCAAACAAATGTTCAGTTCTGAAACTAGCAGATAAATCATTAAGCCACTCAGAATATGTTATGACTAGCTGATCCAGCCAGTGCTTGAGTACAAGTTTTTTGACCACCATTGAGATTATTGCCATGTGGAATCTACGTTCTTTAACCATAATGTTGGAAAATATACCCAGAAGGCATATTTCAATTGTGAACAGGTCTTCTAACCCTAATTGTGGGTCTAATTTAGATTGTATTGTTTGCCAGAGGGGAGCCACCTTCTCACATTGCCAAAATATATGTACCAGATTGCTTTCTGCTTTACCACATCTGATGCAAGTAGAATCAAGAAGTTTGCCTAATTTGGCGCGTATAACAGGGGTGTAGTACTTATTGTATAGTTAATAACATGATATTGAGTGAGTATAAATCTATCCTGGGTGTGATATTTATGCATGTCTTTCCAGATTTGAGCCCCATTGGGAGATACGTCCGGTAGTAAGGAAGTCCATATTTTGGATCCTTCGAGAGGTTCTGGGAAGGTATATGATAGAAGAAAAGTATATATTGCCGATACACAGTGGGGTTTAGTTGCGAGATCTTGTATCTGGACCAACATGGGTCTAGCTTGGGACGGTTTAGGTACATAACCAAAAGAGGTGCCAAGGAGATGTCTTAATTGGAAGGTCTTAAAGATAAAACTCTGAGGTATATTAAATTTAGCCAGAATTTCGGAAGAGGAGAGAAGAGAATTCTGAGAATAGAGGTTCTCCACTAATACACTCTGTAGTTAAGGGAGCCAGTTGGGTGGTAGACATGTCCCATTTATTTTAATGTTTGGGTTGTGAAATAAGGATTGACCGGAATCTTGTTTAAGGGAAATTTTCAGATAGTTCCAGCATTGAGACAAGACTCTAAGAGAAGTGCTGATAACAGAGTTGTGAAGTGGAGCTGGAAGTGTTGATTTTGATAAATAGAAAATGGTAGAGGAATGCAAGTCAAGAGATCTCAGAAGTCGGCCTTCAAGTTGGAGCCAGATGGGGGCATGCATATTATTTATGACGGAAAACCATCTGCCCATTCTAGAAAAATGGCTAGCCCAATAATAAAATAGGAAGTTGGTAAGATGAAGACCACCAGAATCTTTAGGGAGGCTAAGTTTAAGGAATGATCTCCTGGGGTGTTTACCTACCCAGATGAAATTAGAGATAATAGAGTGTATGTGGTGAAAGAAAGCTATCGGTAGCCATATGTTCAGCATATTTAAGGGATAGAAGAGACCGGGGAGAACATTCATTTTAATATTTATATGACCCCATAAAGAAAGGGGAAGGGTGACCCATCTTTGAAGGTCTTGTTGAATTGTAGTCACAAAATCTTCAAGGTTTAATTTTTTAAATAATATGGGATTGTTGGTTAGGAATATACCCAGGTATTTAATTGAGTGGGGTGACCATTTCATTCCGAAGTGGCTAAAATCTGCTTTATGGGTGAGGTCATTTTCCAGACATGTATGTTATCCTTTTCAACTTATTCTGGAGTGCCTCTCTCAACCCATTGAAATCGGCACTTCTGAAGTCAGGGACAAGCACCAGACAATCTGGCTTACGCTCCCTCAGGGAGATATTAAATCTCACCATATTGTGATCATTTGACCCCCACAGCTCCTTTATCCTTATATTGCTCATAAATCCTGGTTGAACAGTACAAGACCATGTATAGTGCTTTCAATAGTTTTCTCCCTAAACCTCTGGTTTATGAAACTATCCTTCATTGCCTCCATAAACTCCTGGCTTATATCATTGCTTAAAACTGGGATATCTCAAGTTACATTCATGAACCTGAACTCTTCCATGATGACATTACCTGGGCCTGGTACCTTCCTTATTTCTAGACACAGGGGCTTATCTTTTTTACCTGTCTGATTCAGTAATCTGTAGACCACCCCAATCCTTAGGCTTCTCTCCCACCAGTCAACTAACTGAACCCTTAGTGATTCAGCCTCTTCTTGACCTCCTATTACCCTATCCTCGACCACCTTGATTCATTCCCTTGCGTATACAATGACCTCTACCCCCTTGTCCCCTCTCTGTCCTTCCTAAATAGTGCATAGCCTGGTACAGAGATGTCACAGCTATGGTTTGGTGTCAGTAAGAGCCAGGATATCAAATGTTTCTGAGGCCGCTATAGCCTGCTGCTTGTCTGTCTTGTTCCCTTTTCTCCTAGCATTTGTGTGAAATAATGTCCACTTACAATTTTGTTTACCTCCTCTGGTTACTCCATATCATTTCACCTTCCTCCAGTCCTCACTTCTCCCAAACTCCTTTGTTCCAACCACTTCCTAGTAGCAACCATCCATGCTCCATTGTGTTTGCTTGCAACCTTTCTGTTCTCCCTGTCTCATAGTGTCCTTAAAGCATTGCATCCCATCCCTTGTGCCTTCCTATGTCATTGCTATTGTTGGGGCAGTGCAGCTAATCATTTTTCACTACTTCAGAAACTTTTGATTGAGCCACTGTGAAGATCTCCACTCCAGTGGCCCAAACCTTTAGAAATACCATGTCAAACAGATGTGCCAATTTACTACTAAAATCTATGACAGTTGACTAGGCACCAGTGGAATACTGTTTAAGGTAATTGTACAGCAAAGCTGTGTGGAAAAAGTGAGTGATTCTAATTATAGTAGCGCAAACAGCGGAAAGAATATGGATGGCTTTAGAAGTTCTGACTCCAAAGTATTTTATCTAAACCAGTCAAAGGAGTACCCGTATGAAGAGACATTAAAAAGTCTTGGATACATGGGCTGAGACCGCATATTTAGAGAATTGTGAGTCATTGTTTTCCCTGTAGAAGCTGCTTTTCTTAAATACTAGTTTTCATTCTCATATTATTCCATCTTTATTGACTTTTGGTAAATACTGTGGGTATTTTTGATTTACGCACTGGTGGACAGTGCCATTTTAGACATGAACAGTATGATGTACAGTAGTTAATGTCCCTTTCAGCCACCACATTCTGTAGTAAAAGTTGAATGCACTGTAACAGCAGTGGAAGAGCTGAGCAAGGGCACAAGCAAGATCACTCAGTTCTAAAAATGTTTTTTACCTGCAGTGTGTGAGTCAGAAATGTCCACTGTGTTGAGACATGAACAATATGATAGAATTTGTCACTCAGTTCTAAAATGATCTTTACCTGCAGTGTGTAAGCCAGAAAAACCCACTGTGTTCACCAAAAGTCCAGTAAAGATGGAACCATAGCAAATGAGAACCAGTATTTGAAGATCTGCATCTACAACAAACGCAGACTTGAAGGCTAATTGAAGCTCTCATTTAACCAATGTTCCTCATGTTGTAAAAAAACATTCACTGTTGCTGAGATCATAGCATTCTAGCTTCAAGTCTCAAACCAAGACTTCAGTTTATACCCAGTACTAAGACTGCACTCATGGTGTGCACCTTTTAATGAGAACTTGGGAAATTAACATAGAAACATAGAACATGATGACAGATTAAGGCACAGTGGCCCATCCAGTCTGCCCAAGCCTGTCTAATTTTGGACCTATGCTCCTGTCAGTCCCTCTGCCCCCTTACAAATTATTCCCATGTGCCTGTCCCAGCCACTTTTTGTCTCTGCCACTGTTTCAGCCCTGATGAACTTCTCCAGATGTCTGTTCCAGTTCCTCATCACTCTTTTTATAAACTTTTCTTCAATCCAGTTTCAGGGAGTTACGCATGGTGCTCATGTTACCACCAACTGTGAACAGCTTGCCACTGACCACCATGTTTATTACATGGAGATACTTTTTAACATCTCAATCATGTCACATTTCTTTCTCCTGTCCTCCAGTGTGTACATGGTGAGATCCTCCAAGTTCTCCTTGTAGGACCACCCCTGCTGCCCTTGTATCATTTTAGTGCCTTGTCTCTGTGCCACCTCTAACCTGTCCTTGCCCGTCCTGAAGTGTGGGCTCAAAAACTAACATACAATACACTAAATGAGGGTGAACCAGGTATATATACAGGGCTATAGTACCTCCCTCCATCTGTTAGTGATCCCTCTCCCTATGTACCCCAGCTTCCAATGTGCCTTACCCACAGACCTGCTACATTGTACCAGTGCCTTCATTTTCTCCATTACTAACACCACCAAGCCCCTTTCCTCTGATGTTTTCCGCTACCACCCCATTCATCCTATACTCTGTTCTTAGGTTCTTGGCCCCTGTGTCCATTACCTTCCCCTTTTTCTAAAAACAATTCCAATTACCACACCCCTAAACACCTGCCCAGATTTTCCAGATCTTTTTTAAGGCCCTTATCTTCTCCTCGGTGTCCACTTTTCCACAGATCCTGGTGTCATCTGAAAAGATACATATTTTTCCCTGAACCCCCTCACTTATATCAAAAATAAATATGTTAAAAGAGAACTGGTACTATAACTGATCCCTGGGGCACCCTACTCATGACTTACCTTTCTTTTGAGAGTTCTACATTTATTATCACCTTTTGGGTCTTCTCACTGTGCCAATTTTTCATCCACCTAGTAATCTTGTCCCCCACCCCCAGGATTGACAGAAATAGCATGCTGTGATGTTTTGCTTCATGATATTTGATGTAACGATTTATTAGTGTAGCGCATGACATAAGAAAAAATGTAAAATGTGACATTGACTAAAGTAACACTTTGCAAATCACCCAAAATGTTCTCCTTGACTTGAATTTGCTTCCAGTGATTCACCTGACCTTGTGAGCAACAGTGGGGACTAGGCATGTCTCTGTATTAATAATTTCTTTAGTATTGCAAAAGTCAAAATATGTAATGCCCTTAATGTGCAGTACTCTGCAGGTCTCTAGCAGAAATAATGCTATCATGTAAAAAGGAGGTATACTATAACAAAGTGAACTATGTGGGATGCTTATCTACCATGCAATCTATCTTATGTCTTGAAGCTTATGTAAGTCTGATTTTCTAAACAAAACTGAGCCCTTTTCATGTGTGTGTGTGTGTGTGTGTGTGTGTGTGTGTGTGTGTGTGTGTGTGTATACTCTGTGTGTCCAGTGTACATTGACTCTTGGGTACAGATGCTGATGGGAGTACAGTATATTAACTGACATATGCAAGGTATTCATAAAACAAATTAAGTCCATTAGGAGACTGGCATGTTAGCAGTTGTTAACCTCACATGTGTCCTAATAAGCAATGCAAGGTACATTTATTTATTGCACCCAATTCCTAATTCTTTTGGTACCGTAGAATCTGATCACATGAACAGACACTACGTATAATCTATTTGCAAAATAAATCAAACGGCTCAACCTACAACAACATGAGAACAGGGATAATCGACTCCTATAATATTTTTAAACAGAGGAAAAGGAACTGACTCCTGAAAATCTCAAAGCCAGGCTATAATTATAGACTTATTTAAAAACTTGAAGCCTAAGCCCCCTCTTGAACATCTCCACTGCAGGAGAGTTCTGCAAACCAATGTCAAAGTGTTCCAAATAGATAAAGCTACAATAGAAAAAGGCACTGTTCCCCCACTGCCTTAATCAGGATCTAGAGGTTTATTAATTTATTTATTGAATTTTGTTAACCGGTTAGGCCCACTGGAAAAAAAGTCCCTTTTTCAGGGTGTCCCGGAGATAATTACAGTGAGAAAAAAATAATGCACATATATCGTATCGGCTTACAATCAAGGGCAAGAACATACATTAAAAATAAAAAAAGTTCATAGAGTAACACAGCAACTAATTAGAGACTCATAGATTGTACAAAATACATAGAGCTAACAATACTCGAGAATCTGGGTGAACAAGATACTGAGTGGTAACAGTATCTTTGGACCTTGGTACATCCCTTTGTAATGTCTGGACCCAATTTCTGCAATGCTCTGTACCTAAGGCTATCTGAAAGGTTTGGATAGATGGAAAGAGAATGAGACTCCATGGAGTGGAGAGGGTGGCCAGGACTTTATAAGACTAAGAGATCTTTTAGGTAACCTGGACTTAGTCTGTGCAGAGCTTTGTATGTTAACAATGCAATCATTATTTTTAATCAGTACTATTTTTCACCTATAACTCACCCCAGTGGCACCTCCTCCCCACCCAGTCACCATCTTCTTGTGGACTTATCAGTTATCCATTGCTTTCCCAGGACCACAGTGTGGTGGATAGCTCACCTCATCAATCATGCAATAGCCTGCAGGGGTGCTGATATAGAGCAGCCCATATATTTTCCTTCTGCTTTTCTCTCCGGGGGTGCTGCAGATAGTGATTCAAGCATGCCTGTGTGCAGTGGCATGCATCTGACCCAGGATGTCTCGTGCCAGCCCGTCCCCTTATGTGTGCACTCAACTGTCCTGTCATCTGGTCTCCACCAGGTGGTAGTCCGGCAGCAGGAGTCTTGTCCCCCCATCCCCAAGGAAAGAAAGCAGTCCATGAGATGCTTGATCCTTCCTCTCCCTGCCAGCTCCTGAAGTTCCATGTTCATTTCCAAACATGGGTCACCAGCATCATAAGCAGTAACACTACCACTGTGTCAACAGTCTGGCTGTCAGAACACACTACCCCATTAGTAGCTAGTGCAATTCAAGCAGGACAGGAGTAATATGCTCAGAGATTTTTGTTCTGGCAATTGACCTGACTTCAGTATTCTGCCTCAGTTGTATGCATAGTACCAATGTTTCTGATGGCCCTAGGTAGAGAGCATTGCAGTAATTAAGTCTGGACATCACAAAGGCATGCACTAGGGTCACCAGGTCATTGTGCCCTAGATAGGACTTGATCTGGATGATATTCCTTTAATTGGAAGAATCCACTGTAGACCTTGGGCACCATGTGATGTTCTAGGGACAGCCTGTTTACAATGATGACAATGTCCTTAACCCTATCAGGGGTTTATACGCACATGCCATTAAAAGACAGAAGTGTTGGCATGCCACCAGTCCTTGATGACCTACTCAGGTCTGATTCCATTAAAAGTACCTCTGTCTTTCTTGGATTAAAACTCAGCCAGCTGGAGGCCATCCAAGATTTCCTTCAGGCATCAGTCTAGCATAGAAAGAACCACGTCATGCCCAATACTGGCACAGACAGATACAGTTGGGTATCATCTGCATAGCGGTAAAGCTACAATGTGTACTTTCTCATGCTATCTCCAAATGTAAGCAGGTGTATGGAAAATGACATGGGGAGACAAATGAACCCTATGGCACCCCACAGCTGATCACAGCAGGCCACAAAAAATAAGTTCCTAATGTAACTTACTGGAACCTGTTTGACAGGAAGGACTCAAACCACCTAAAAGCTATGCTGATGACTCCTCCACATTGCCTCCAGTGACCTATCAAAACCACATGATCCACTGTTTAAAACACTGATGAGAGATCAAGAATAACTAGAATACAGCATTACTTTCTATCTCTCGCCAAGGAATGACATTCAGCACCTTGACAAGTGCAGTTTTTCTGCTTTACTGAGGTCTGAAACTAGACTGGAATTGTTCAATCAAAGTTTGTTGGATGGCAAATTGAGAGTAAGAGCTCTCTTTTACAGTTGCATCCAGTATACAAAGACAGCGTGGAACAGTAAGAAATTACATACAGTTACATCACATGTTCGCAGCTGGCAAGACCATTGTTCATAGATATTATATTTTTTGCAGGTGAGCCTCAAGCTGCACTGTCACAACCTTCTCAATTTACCGTCCCCAGAAAGAGAAGTTTGAGACAGACCTGTAATTTTCAGATTCAGGACTAAAGATGGTTTTCACCACCATTTGTAAGGCCACAGGAAAACAATCCTCATCCAAGAAGTACCAAGCAATCCTCACAACAACCAATCCCAAAGACTCCCCTAGGGTCCAGCAGACAGAAAGTGGAACATAGCCGAGAAATCACCCAAAGCACTGCTTCAACCAAGACTATCTGAAACTCACTCCAGGACCATGGAGGGCTACCTGTAATCACTGATTTGATACTGCTGGTGTTTGACAAACCAGTGCAGATATCACTGTCCTGATAGAAGAAAACTGGCTGAATTCACATTTTTCTGCTGACAAAGCTCTCTTGAACTGTAAGAGAGTGGATCTAGCAGCTTGTCCACAGTGTGGAAGGGCTAAGATGGACTTTTTTAATGAAAGCTGTCATCTGTGATATGGATTCCAACTTTTTCGGGGTGATCGCCCTTTGATTCTCTTTGTAATGCTCTGCCAAAGCCAATCTGACATCCACCAGGCTGGTCCTCCAAGAACACTCTAATCTCCATCCTATCACCTTCACTTGGTGTTTGTCATAATACCATGGTGAGCTGTGCTGGAAGATCAGTGGATGAACATAGACTGGTACATGTGAAGTCAAAGGTTATAAAGATAGTTTGATTATAACCATCCACAGCAGTTCTTGGCACCATCATCATATGCTGCCTCTGTACCCGATATGTCCAACTCCCCCGAGAGCTTTGCAGGCTCACAATTAAATTTTTGGTGATACTGAATGATCTCCTCAGTGGATATTAACAACTATGGGCCCCAGCAAGAAACCCACAGTGTTGTGGTCTGACCACCCTACTGGGTCTACCCTGACGTCTGAGATGTCTAAACCCAGTGAGAAGACGAGGTCTAAGTTGTGGCTCATTTTGTGCATAATAGAAGTAATTCCTTGCCTGAGGCTCAGTGATAACATTAGCTAGAAGAACTGATGAGCAAATTGTAAGGCCTTATCATTGACTTATAATAGCATATTTATTTTCAGAAATGTAGCACAAGGGGGGGAGCTACAGGAGCTACAACTTCAAGTTGGTGCTCATCTCCAAGGAGGAAAATAATATTCCAGCACAAAAATCAGTAAAAACTAATAACGAGGGCACTTGAATAATATTTAAAGTGCAAAATGTTTATTAAATTAAATATACAAATACTACAGAAGTCCATTAGCAGTATTGTGCAGTCCCCATGCAGTATGCATCAGCTGATGCATACTGCGTGAGGACTGCACAATACCGCTAACAAGACTGCGACTGTGGCTTTTTCGGTAAACCAAATTCTCTTCATGCTGTGCTGTGCACACTTGTGTGATGCTGGTAAGTAGCTAAAAAGCCTCTTTTGAACTGGCTCCTTAAGACTCTTGAGGCAGTATAGCACAGTGGTCTAAGGCTCTGAGCTGCAAATCTGGTGACATCCAGCAGACCAGACCTGGGTTTGAATCCCACAGCTTCCACTTGCATACTGTGTGACCCTGAGCAAGTCACTTAACCTCCATATGCTCCCAGGTCGCTTCTGTAAAAAAGCTTTCAGCTTAGTGTGCTATACCTGGTTAAACAACTAAAAAAAAAAAAGACGCTGCTAAGTTTTGGAGTTTGTTTGTTAACATGGTCAGCGTTCCTCTAATACAGAAGCCTGCAGGCACACTGAATATTTAGAGCTGTTAGTTTGCAGTTACCCCAAGCAGTTAGCATGCTAATGGACTTCTGTAGCATTTGTATATTTAATTTAATAAAAGTTTAGCACTTTAAATATTATTTGAATGCCCTCTGTTGTCAGTTTTTACTGATTTTGTGCTGGAGTAGCCTATTTATTTATTTTAAAAGTTTATCCAGGAAAGAAATACTGAGCTGATAACAGCTCATTTCTACATGCCTCCAGAGGAGGAGGAGGAGGAAGAAAAAACAGTAAGGTGAATGAATTTAATGAATTTAAAGTACATTAACAGAAATGTATCAAGTAACTGTCAAGCAATACAGTGCATCAGATAAGAAAAAGGTACGATATCTTACACATGTGCATACTAATTTCCAGTGCAGGGTAAAACAGCACAAGTTGCATAAGATAGATAAAATTGCACATGGATAGGTGCAGTGAAACTATCCCAACCAGGGTGTATCAGTAGGGGGAACTTAAGAGAACAGCAGGGCTGGAGCAAGCTGTTGGGAGGGGTTGCTGCTAAGGTCTGGAGTGAGGGACAGTTGCAGGAGGGAGTTGTAAAGTTACAAGGAAGAGACTTAAGGGAGAAGGTGGAAGAGACAGAGTGGATATAAAGGAGGAGAGAGGATCAGAGTTTAGGGAAATTACATGAGAAGGCAGCTTGGACTGCAGTAGATTTTCTGTGAGGGATGGAAAGGGAGTGAGGGAGTGAGCCAAGCTAGAATTTTAATATGAGGCAAGGTGCCTGGCATCATGGGAGGGGAAGGAGCAGTGGTGGGTATGAGAGGGGACAGTTTAAAACAGAGCTGCATAAGGAGTGAAAGACTGGGTCCAGTCTGGCTAAGGTGGATTTGAGAGCGGCACTATAGATTCTGTCACGGTAACCCATGAATGCAGCAATTCCTTTTGAGTGAGTCAATATGAGCAGCATCAGAATAGTGAAAGATAATTGGACAATGTGTTCTTAATAGCGATAGACATTACGAGCACATTGTAATTTGAGCATGTACTGTACCTTCTGTAGTTACTCGGATGATTGTGTTTAGGTTTGGTGATCTGGCTGCTTTCGAGCTGGCCATCTGATGTACTGGGGAGTGTCACCATCTTCCAGCTGAGAGACCCAGGTTGGGGACTGACCATGAAAAATGTATTGCTTTTACTTTTGATTGCACTAGTAGTTTATTTTTTCACTCAGTCTTGTACCTCCACCGTCCTTTGCCCCCCCCCCAAGCCTGTAGGTTGCCCCAAAATTCTTCCCTGTCACTGTCTGATCCCCAATATAGCCCCCTCCTGAGTTTGCTGCTCTCTCCCATTGTCAACTCCCCCCCCCCGGAGTTGATTAATAAAAGTTTGAGGGGATGGGGTTGCAAAGTAATGCTCATTTGTATTTTAGGGCAACTGACAGCTAATGTAGCTCTTTCCATTTGGTACTATTCCGTACATTGCTGTATTTGTTTTTGACAATGTGCAGTAGCTGTTGTGGTCAGTGCCAATATGCTGGCACTCTTATCACATGCCACCCTTTGTCACCATAGTCAAAGATGGGGAGTATAACCTTCAATACAGTCTCACAGTGGGCAGGAAGCAGGATACTCACTTTGTTCCTGAAGAATGCACCGAGTCTGGGGTGGAGCTTAATGAGTACAACATCAGTGTGTGCCAAGAAATCAAGAAGGCAGTCAAGCCAGACCCCAAAGTACTGCAAGGAGTACTACAATTAAAATTTGCTTAAACATTATGATGTGCAGAGTGTTTTGATTTTAGTGTGTAGTCTTGGCATGGCTTTCCCTTTGTTTGCTATTAAGAGTTTTTTCCTAAATTAGCCTGCTAGTAACAAGGTAGTTCTATGACCCCTAGGGATTTCCATCTTAGCAAAGTTTATTGCCTTTTCCCTACAATGCCTCCTGTCCCATGTG
The DNA here is from genome assembly GCA_016271365.2 of Neoceratodus forsteri. Classification (NCBI taxonomy): domain Eukaryota; kingdom Metazoa; phylum Chordata; order Ceratodontiformes; family Ceratodontidae; genus Neoceratodus; species Neoceratodus forsteri. The sequence goes on along the minus strand of CM028134.1, from coordinate 23,548,769 downwards.
ACAGTGATGTATTCCAGACCACTGATTCAGCAAGTACTGGAGATAGGAGTCTGATATTCTGGCTTCTACTAAATAGCTCTAATTTAATATTTTCGTTTTCTATATGTGTGTCAGATTTAACCAGTAAGAGTAAATCGTTTGCTTTTAAAACTTTTCATTTCACTAAACTACACGCAGCCGTAAAAAGCACACCAATGTCCCCCACATCATCAATGCTATAATTAGTAAAGACTGTAGTTGTTTTTCTTTAAGAACAAGCCATTCAGTTAGCCCACAAGTATTTGCCAGACTGTAAATGTAGCCATTAGTGCTCACTAGATAAGGGAAGCTACATATCACAGATCTACTGTTGTAAAATTGACTCTAAACCAGTGCTTGCTGAGTCTGGGGTGCCAGATATATCACTGTCACATAAGACAGGAGGCACTGTAGGAACAAGAAGAGCAATAAACCATGCTAAGATGGAGAGTCATAGGGGCCATACACTGCCATAAAATTAGCAGTCTAATTGTAGAAAAAACTCCAAATAGCAGACAATGGGAAGGACAAACTGGGACTACATTACCAGATCAAAACCCTCTGCACAACATATGCTTTTGCAGATTCTGACTGTAGTACTCCTTTAAATTAGAAAACATCCTCTATTGCAGCACCATTGAGGGTATGGAATGATGGGAGGAGGGGTGAGCCCAGTAAGCCTCAGCTGGGAGAGAACAGTCATGGAGACAGTTTTCCTGGCATTGAGGGACAGTTGGTATGACCAAAATTAGCACTCAAATATTGTCAAAGTCCAGTTATGTCCAAGCAGTAAGGCCAGGGGTAGAAGAACCACAGGCAAAGAGCAATGTATCATTAGCATACATGTGAATGGACACAGAGGAAGAAGTGAGCAGATAATTAAGGAATATGGAAAATAGAATGGGGCCAAGGACAGATCCTTGTGGGGTACCTGAGCAAATGAGGAGTGGGGGTGATAGAGTATTTTCAATCCAGATAGCTTGAGACCTGCCCTCAAGGTAGGAGCAGAACCAATTGACTAAGGAGGCAGAGGCCGCTGCCATAAGCTTGTTCAGGAGGAGGAGGTTTACAGCAGTGTCAACAATGATAGCAGAGGTGATCTGACCCTGGTCCATACCTGAAAGGATTGAGTTAGTGAGTGCACTGACAGCATAAGATTGAGGTCCCAGTTAGCAATTGTTATTGCTTGTGCCAGGTGGTGAGAATGAGCACCAGGATGGCCATTGTAACTTCACTGCATCATTCTCAACTGGGGTCATAAGCCCTTCCCCTATGCCTGAAAAGGCTTATGCAAGGGTCTAAGTAAACAGGTGGCGGTCATTCACATGGTGACCCTTACAGGACCACTTGCAGAGCTCTGTAACCCCTTAATCTAATGTTCCTGTCTTATACAACCAAGCAGGTACAGTAATAACAAGGTCACAGTGGAGTGGCTGTGCCCCAGTGGAGGCCAAGTGGCTCTGAGCTGGGCAGTATTGAACAGATGGATACTGAGATTAGGGAAAGGGAAGAACCACTGGACCGCCAGGAATATTGGTCTCTGGATGAGTGGGCGTGACTTTCATTGGATCACCCGAGGTGGAAAATACATATAATGAGGGAAGGGGAATCCATGGATCACCACGCAGTCAGAAATGTGGTGGTGTTAGAGAGGGAGGGCATGACTCAGCCAGACTCCTTGATGACCCTGTGTCCGACACTACCAGTGTGGCTCAACTTTATGAAATGCAACATGCACCAGGAATATATTCCATTATTGTGCTTCAATTGCAAATGATCACTAGGGTATCTGTGGGTGCAGAATCTATTTAGATCAGCTGAAATCTTGACCAGCAATTTGTACTGCACTTGGGGGGGGGGCTCCTCCCCTTGTGGTATGCATGTTTTACGAACATCAGGAACACAGATAATTACTTTTTAATGGGCCTGGAGCTCTTACAGCAATATGTGTTTTGAAGAACAGTTTGTCCCTACATCTGGTGTGGGGTGTGCTCCTCAGAAGCTTAAAGAGCTACTAGCTACATAGCTCCTCCCTAAGTTGGTGACCTTTTTTGACATTTTCAATTTCCTCTGCACTGAGGTGCATGCAAATTGAGAGCTGTACCCACAGATGAGTTCTTTTGAAAATTCAGGCACTATAAATCAGAATCAGATGTGATGCTTTCCTTCTCCTTAAGTATGAGCCACAGAGGTTTCATTTCACCAGACCTGATGGTTCATTTATACACATGAGGAACCCTTTTCTCAAAATATTTCTGTCTTGGGCAGTAAGTGGGAGAAAATCTTTTGTGAATAGAACCCTAGAGCTGTATACGGTGCATGATACAAACATTTTGAAAATACTATAGTAACACCAAAACTACCTTTTATCTGCTTATTGTTGCCATAAATATGTAATAACATTATTATAATTATGAGTGGTTTACCATGAAATAAGATCTTGTGATCCTCAGTGACCTGCAGGCAGTCTACTGACAACCATTCATTCTGGAGAATTTAAGATGGTTTGCACGTTTGTTAATTTATAAAGTGCCTCAGTTTGAATTCTGGGAAGGGAAAAAGTTGCAACAACAGTGCAGATTAAAGTCATTTACTTAAAAATACCCTCCCTATCAATATCCCTGCCATTTACTGTATTTCTAGTTTTGAATCTACTGTATTTTGTTTCATGCATGATTTCATTGGGTTTTCCCTTACATCACCCCATGGTCAAACAATGATTTGGGGGGCTCATTTAGTCCTATATCTCGAGTGTCCCATGAGATCAGAGAACAGAATGTGCTGCCTTGTTGTCTAGCTTGGCCACTAACATGGAGTTTTAAAATATTGTTTATTTGAAACTGAAGATTCTATTGAAATTTGGAGGTTGCCACATATTGATTCTTTTAATTATTTAAAACATAGTAAAAAAGACACAAAAGAAGACTTTAAATGCAAAAAAGGACATCTGACAAGTGGGGGGGGCAAGAACAGTGTGAATGGAATAAAAAGTCGTGGGTGCAACATGTTAGGTGTGACATGCACTTAAGCATTAAAAGTCTTGGGGGAAATCTGGTCAGGGCACTGGAATTGATTTTCCTACTGTTCTTTGACATCTGTTGTGGGTGTCATGTGAAAGCAATGACTAGGTTCACGTGAAATATTGAAAAAACTTTGCAGTTCACAAATGGTGTCATGAAGTGTGGAAATTCATGTAGCAATATGCTCAGCAAATTCCGCACTTTGCGGAAATGTGAATCATAAAGTTTGCAATTTGCATAGTAAAACTGTATGTGAAGCATGGAGATTCACTGCTATGTTGGCTGTTTTGGCAAAGTGACAAATTACTTCGCAGATCATGGCATAGTGCAAAGTGGCCAGTTTGTATGCACTATGCAAACTGAGTAGTGTGCCACTTCAGGTGAACTTCACCAGTGAAATTTAAATGTTGCAAGGGCTTAGCAATGACAACAAACAGTGTTGAGTAGCGCTAAAATAATTGGTTTAAAAGATAGAAAATCAAGAACAAAGAATAAAATCTGAGCCATTTTGTTATGTGAAGTTAATGCACAGTCATGTGACTAATTTTGACCAGTCCAATAGTTTTTTTTTTTTATCCAAGCCATTCTATACAATAAATCTCTGCTTCTCCTCTGATAGTACTGCCACCACTATGGTGTATTTATTTAGTTTTTGATGACATAGACAGGAGGACTAGGCAATTCTGCCTATTTTCAGCCATGTCCTGTGAAGGGGTAGGAGATACAGATGGAAACCAACTTTAAGTTGAAGCAGAGTAAGTTGTTGGTAGTATTTTTAGTGAATGGGGGAAATTTGCCCAGGACTCTGGGGAAATTACTCTAATCTTTTTGAGAAGTGCCATGGGATCTTTAATGTTCATCTGAACAACCACCAGAACACACAGACAGGACCTTAGTTTCACATCTCATCTGAAAGATGCACCTCAAGAGTGCAGCACCCCCTTTATGCTGCACTACAGTGTCAGTATTGGGATTTCACCCCAAGTTCATGGTGTAGGACAAGAACCCACAACCTTCCAGTGTTTCAGCCTCAGGTGTGTGTGTGTGTGCAGTCTGCTGAGCCATTAACACTGAAATTTGAAATGCCTAACAGGGACCCACTAGTTTATTAACTCTTTCCAGTTTGTCTGTCTTGCATAGACTAAGCCACTGGAGCCCACCTTTCTGCAATGGTGATCCTGTCTTACATCATGCTGAATACCTGTTTTGCAGCTGTAGTAGTAACAGTGAAATCTCTTATTTTTTGAGTGGCTAAGCAAAATATGGATGATGAAACATTTGGTGCCTTGGAAGTGATTGAGTGATATGTGGGTTCAATCAGCCTGATATTTAGGTTTAATGCATGTTTTGGTGATGGTGGCGGCGCATGATTGAAGCAGCCTTGAAATTATGTTAGTCTGTATTATTTTAAACTCTCAGTAATACATGCCTTCCCCTTGCTTGTCCAAATCACACATCTTGTAATAGTCTTTTTTTTTTTCAATTTGCACTTTTATCCCCTGGTCACTAGTGCTGCGCTCATCCCCAGTCGGGTTCAGTCCCATCCTCATACATCCCAGGCACTTAACCCCTCCAATCCTTCATGGTTTTCCACCCATTGCAGGGCCTGGCTATAGCCAGGCAATATCTCCTGCCCACTTCCTGCATGCAGGCACTGGAGAAGCATTGAGCTGATGAGTTCATACTGTAGTTCAGTTCAGTTTTATTTGTTTACCAGGTAAGTACACTGGACCATATGGTCCATTTACAGGCACGACCCGAGTGTTTTTGTAAAAATGCAATTCACAAGTGATCATCTGTTACATAAAGTATTATACATCACATCATATCAGTGTCAATGGATCACACATGTCAGTGTGACTCATTTGGTAGCACGTCTGCCTCTGGGCCAGAAGGTCATGTGTTCTGGTCCCACACTGGGACTGGAGTCATACTATCAATGCTGGCACCCAAGTGCAGTACTTAGGGAGGTGCAGTACTGTTGGGGTGTGCTGTCATTCAGACAAGATGTTAAACTGAGGTCCCTTCTACCCATCTCTGGTGCTGTTCTGGTGGGTGTCCAGGTGGAAGTAAAAGAACTCGAAGCACTTTTCACAAGAGTAGGGGATTTTCCCCAGTCATGGGCATCATTCCATTTTCCCATAAGACTGCTTCATGTAGTTGTCCAAGGCTGTGTGTGGGTGTTGATATGCAAAATGGCTGCTACTACATATTCAGTCACTTCACTACCAGTCTAGCGTTGCTTGTAAAGCACTTTGGGATACAATGTGTATGAAAAGTGCTGTAGAAATGCTGATTTTTTTTCTTCTCCAATACACATGTGGGATCTTGAAGAGAAAAAAAATTATCAATACATTTAAACACATGGGCTTAAAAATATTATTACATGAATTGGTATTATCTCCTTTATACAAATAATTCAAAAACATTTCTATAATAGAAGTCAGTAACATTTATACTTTGACATAAGCAACAAATGAGTTAACAGTTTATTTCAAAAAATTTGTGCAGATGGAGCTAGAGTCTGTTTGTAGCGCATTCCATTTTTTAATAGCATAGTAAGAAAAAGCTTTTTGTCCCATTACTGTCTTAAATGGTGGGGTCACCAGCAACATCTGATCTTAAATGCCGGTTCAAATCATACTTTTTAAACAAATCAACCAAAGCATTTCTAGCACCTAACCTAACATTTTTAAAGATGAAGTGAAATAAAAGAACATCTTTGTGTCAAAGGCAACCATTTTGCTTTCTTCATACATTTTGCGGTGGTGTTCTGTGTGTCAGCTGTTTGTGGCAATGCGGCTTATCACATTATTTATTTATTTATTTGCTTTTGGTAACTGGGTAAGTGCACTAGACAGAACTGCCTATTTTCAGGCATGACCCGGGGGAGTACAGATCAATGACAGGTAAAAACAAATACATATCCAGTGTTGTTACAATGGTAGTTCCAAAACAGTTATACAGAGGTGTAAATTACATAGTACATAGTGGAGGTACATAACACACGAGTGTAATAGAAACATAGAAACATAGAATTTGACGGCAGATAAGGACCGCTTGGACCACCTAGTCTGCCCATTTTCCTACCTAACAGATAAGCTGCAGATCCTAGTTAATCAACAGCTTACTTCCTCTTACCCACCCCTAGGACTGCCTTATGCCTGTCCCATGCATTCTTGAAGTCCCCCACTGTTCTTGACTCCACAACCTCCTCAGGGAGGCTGTTCCATGCATCCACAACCCTCTCAGTGAAAAAATACTTCCTCACATTACCCCTGAGCTGTCCCCCCTCTATCTTCAAATTGTGCCCCCTTGTTCTTGCACATCTCTTTTTCTGGAAGATGCTGCCTCTTGGACTTTGTTAATTCCCTTGAGGTACTTGAAAGTTTCTATCATGTCCCCTCTCTCCCTTCTTTCCTCAAGAGTATACATATTAAGCTCCTTTAGTCTTTCTTTGTATATCTTCTGGTGCAGACCCTGCACCATTTTGGTTGCCCTCCTCTGGACAGCCTCCACTCTGTCTATGTCTTTGGAGATGGGGTCTCCAGAACTGCACACAGTACTCCAGATGGGGTCTCACCAACTGTCTGTACAGAGGGATAACAACTTCCTGTTTTCTACTATTGATGCCTCTTCCTATGCATCCCAGTATCCCCCCAGCCTTCCTTACTGCCTTCTCACATTGCTTGCCCACCTTTAGGTCATCTGATATAATTACCCCAGGTCCCTTTCTATTTTTACTGTTGTCAGTATCTCACCCCCATTGTGTACACTTCCCTGGTTTTTGTTTCCCATGTGCATTATCTTGCACTTCTTTGCATTAAGTCTGAGCTGCCATACATTTGACCATTCCTCCAACCTTGCCAAGTCCCTTCTCATCCTTTCCACTCCAGCCTGTGTATCAACCCTGTTGCAGATCTTTGTGTCATCTGCAAAGAGACATACTTTTCCTTCCAGTTCCTCTGCAATGTCACTTATAGAGACATTAAAAAGGACTGGTCCCAGTACTGAACCCTGCGGTACTCCACTAGTAACCCTCCTTTCTTCACTGTATACTGCGTTACTACTACCCTTGCGTCCTGTTGTCTAGCCAATTTTTTATCCAGGCTACCACCTTGGGACCCATTCCAAGGCTGGCTATCTTGTGTATTAATCTTTTGTGGGGGACTGTATCAAATGTCTTGCTAAAATCTAGGTAGGCCATGTCCACAGCCCCTCCCTGATCTACTACTTTGGTTACCCAGTCAAAGAAATCTATTAGATTTGTCTGACATGACCTTCCCATTGTGAATCCATGTTGCCTCGGGTCCTGTGCCCCAATGGCCTCTAGGTACTCAACAATTCTTTCCTTCAGAAGTGATTCCATCATTTTCCCTACCACTGAGGTCAAACTAACTGGTCTGTAGTTTCCTGCCTCTGTCCTGCTCCCACTTTGTGAAGAGAATTACATCTGCCCTCCTCCAGTCCTTGGGTACCACCCCATCCTCCCAAGATTTGTTAAAGAGAGTAGTCAGCGATGTCACTAGTTCTACCTTAGTTCTTTTAGAATTCTTGGGTGAATCACATCAGGCCCCATTGCTTTGTCCACCTTCAATTTTATTAGTTCTTTCAGAACCCTTTCTTCTGTAAATGGACTGTATCGACCCCGTCTTCAGAGTGTTTCTCTTGTTTGGTTTAGGTAACTCTCCTCCTCTTCCTTTGTGAATACTGAGCAGAAATATTCGTTCAGTAACCCTGCTTTTCACTGTCACCATCTACCCACATTCCTCCCCTTTATTAAGCTTCAGTATCCCTCCTTTGGTCTTTCTTTCTCTCTAATTACCTATAAAGGTCTTATCCTTCTTAACAGAATTGGCTATCCTTTCTTGGTTTGGGCCTTTGCTATTCTGACTACCTTCCCAGCCTCTTTCTGCTTTAACTGATAAAGTTCTCTGCCTGCTCCTTCTGTGTTTCCTTATATTTCCTGAATGCTGCCCTTTTCTCCTTAACCTTCCCTGCCACCTCTTTTGTGAACCATAGCGGTTTTTTCCTTCATTGTGTTTTATTGATTTTTTTTACGCAAAGGCTTGTTGCCTCTGTGATGGCTGTTTTGATCACTCCCCATTGTTCCTCCACCCCTCATTCTTGCCTGTTTGCTAGTGTTTTTCTGAGGCACTCAATAATAGAACCAAAACAGGCAAAAATGGCACAATTAGGATTAATAAGGTGCAAGCATGACAGTGCTGTTGGCTAAGTCAGCAAGGAGACAATTCCCAGGTAGAGACAAAGTGCATGCGTGCCTGTAGCTCAGGAAGAGATGGGAAGGGAGGAAATCAGAGGCCACGGTGAAATTTAAGTGCAGGTCAATGGTAGATTTGCATGACTCATGAAGCTAGGGACATTTGCAAATGTCAAGGGAGGCGAGGTAATTGGAGAGGCCTTTCTTGAAAGTGTGGTGGGATGTAGTGTGCCTAAGGTCAGGTGGGAGAGAGTTCCAAAATTTGGGGGCACAGAAGGAGAAGGCAAGTTCACCCATCCTGGTAGAACATTTTGGGATGAATAGCAAAGCAAAGGACATGGACCAGAGAGAACAAGGGCAGTCAGTGGGGATGAGCATAGCAGTAAGCACAGAGGGGGTAGAAGAAAGAAAAACGCTGTCAGTCAGACAACCTAAGGAATAGGCCCGGCAGGAGGAAGGGGATAACCAGCGGAGATCAGAGTAAAGAGTACAGAGGTGTTTAAGACAAGGAGCTGATAATGCAAATTTGCAGACGACATTGTAGGCAGCATCCCACATTTTCAGGATGTTTGCCTGTGCCGTAGCGAAGATAGGCAGAGCGTAGCAGAGTTCGGGTAGGAGAAGGTGTTGGACTACAGAGATTCTGGCAGCAAGGGTCAGGAACTGCTGAACTCAGTAAGCCAGTCCAATTTTAGCACTGTGACACTTGCAGACAGCTTTGACAGGCAGGGAGAAGTTAAGAGATGGGTCTAGCGTGACTCCTAGGTATTTGAAGGACTAGGTTACCTCCACATGGGAGCCATCAAGACAAGAGACCTGGAGAGATGGAGTTGAGGTGACAGATTTCCTTTGTGACCCAAAGATCATAGCCTGGGTCTTGGCAACATTTAGCACCAGGCGGTGGGATGTAAGCCAAGTTTGGATACGATGAAGTTCAGAGGAAAGGTGGAAGTTAATTTCCTGGATAGAGCTGGAGGAGACATAGAGAACCAAGTCATCTGCATAGAGTAAGGAGAAACAGTGGGATGGTACAGAGAGGAGGTTATTGACAAACAAAAGAGCAGGGTCCCAAGTATGGAACCTTGTGGGATGCCCGTGTGACACAGGGCCAGGGGTGGAGAGAACTTTATGACAGGAGACAGACAGGGAGCGGCTAAGCAGATAGCTGGAGAACCAGGCAAGTGTGGATTTGGAGGCGCCAAGACAGCCTAGCTGGTGCAGGAGCAAGTTGTGGTTAACTGAGTCAAATGCCTTTGACAAGTCAATAAAAACAGCCCCAGTAAGCTGGCCTAGGTCCACAGAAGATGTGATGTCGCTGGTGAATTGCACTAGGGCTGTCGTAGTGCTGTGGTCTGGCCTAGAGCCATGCTGTACAGGAGATTGCGGGTTAAAGTTGGCAACGAAGTCAGACACCTGGTGATGGATTAGCTTCTCCAGGAGTTTACTGAGAGTTGGCAGGAGTGCAATAGGATGGTAGTTTGTTCGGTGTTTTGGATCGCCCTTTTTGAGGACTGGGATAACCCTGGCATTTTTCCAGGAGAGGGATACTGTACCCGAGCTAATGGAGAGATTGAACAATCACATGATAGGGGTGGCAAGAACCTGTCACTTGCTAATGATCCCCACTAAGACTATCCCCCAGACTACACTGTCATATTCCAAAGTAGGAAGTACATTTCTGGTGATAAGTTTTTAGTTCTGAAGATAACACATTTTTTAACCGATTTTCCATGTGTTTTTGTAGTATAAACATGAATTTAATGTACCCCCTAAATATTTGAAGTGCTTGACTTGTTCAAGGACAGTTTGGTCTGACACCGTGATACAGAAATGTCCAGCAAATTTATCATACTTTTCAGATGCTCCATAAATCATGGCCTTTGCCACCTTCTTGTCAGTAACAGCCTATTAGGTTCAAACTATTCCTGAAACTTTGAGAACTCTAAAGATAACTTCTCATTCAACAGATTTGTATTTGTTTGAGGCAGAAAGAGGAGGCTGAACAGACTTATCGGGAGCCGCAAAGTATAATCAGATATTATATACAGAAGTCGGGCTGCCTGATCTGAAAACTGGACCATATGTATGGTTCAGTTTAAAACAGTTTAAAAGTGGTTTCTTCAATAAAAACAACTCATACAACATACATACACCTTGTGAAAGCAAATGTTGTGTGAAAGACCTCGGTGTACTATTGGGAGAGTATCATGTTATACGAGTTGTTTTTATTGAATAAATCATGTTTATGCCGAGCCATCCATACGGTCTAGTTTTTGGATCGGGCAGTCCGACTTCTTGTGTGTGTACAAGATTTATACTGTATTTGTTGGAATAATCACTGCATCATCAGGGTACAAAATAAAATCTAAATTTGAACCCAAGTTAGGCATGTCATTTACAAAGATAGTAAAAGGTAATGGTCCTAAAATTCAACTTTGTGGTGCACTGTACTGTACTTAGCAAGAAGAAGAAGACAAGGTACCATCTAATCTCACATACCACCTGGGATCTTTCAGATAATTACCAAACCATTTAATTGCTGACTCTTCAGCCCCCACATAGCTCAGTTTGGTCTCTAGAAGAGCATGGTCAACCAAATCAGATGCCTTGGTCAGGTCCATGAAGACTTTACCAGTCAGGTAGCCTTTTCCATATTCCCGGTGCAAGTCTTTCATGAACCTGACCAAGGCATTCAATGTCCCATGCTCCTTCCTTAAACCAAACTGGAACTCAATGAGGAGCTGGTGCATGTCTAAATACTCCATCAGTTGGGTATGAACCAGCTTCTCCAATATTTTGCCTATACAAGATAACAAAGATATAAGACTAGAGTTACTTAAGACCTCAGATCCACCACCTTTATATAATGGGATTACAAACACTGCTTTCCAGAATGCTGGGATTACACTTGTCTTTAAGGGCAGTAGAGAGAGGCAGGGCCTGAGTGTGCCAGGATCATCTTGTACACTAGCACCCGGATATTCAGAAGGGTTGCACATGGCGCAACACTATTGCTGCCATGTGCTACCTGATAGCCCAACACGATATCCAAGCGGGGATTGTGCCTGGCACAATCGATGCACGAGCGCATCAGTAATGTTGGGCGGTGGGGCATGCCCATGCATACTCCGCACATCCCAAGATTCAGCCCGGGATGTGCTGAGCCCATGCATGCGCAACCCCTACTTGTGCTGCACACAGGTGAGCCAAAAAAAAAAGGAACAACAGCTGGCCTCCCACAGGTGAGCTGCTGTATTTCAGGGTGCAACACGGCAGCTGCCACCTGTGGATAGCCACCTGAGCTCTGGCTGCACCTACGTGGTGGTGCCCCCCATGCCCGATCGCGGGCATAAGTAGTAGAAATGAACGTCCTATATCCCTGGTGGTCCAGTGGAGTGCTTCATGCCCGATCACAGGCTTAAGTATAAAAATTAAACGTCCAATATCCCTGGTGGTCCAGTGGACCACTCACAGCCCGATCACAGGCTTCAGTATTACAGTTAAACGTCCAATATCCCTGGTGGTCCAGTGGACTGCTTCACGCCTGATCGCGGGCATATGTGTCAAAAGATAGGTCCAATATCCCTGGTGGTCCAGTGGTAGCTCCCTGCCCACCCACCCACTCAGCCCCACCACCCACCCCCGTTCAGTGGCGGGTGGCAGCATCACCACCCACTGCCCGCTGCCTGCCGACTGACACCGTACGGTAGGGCTGTACACCCATTGGTCCACAGCGTGAGCCAATGGGCGTGCAGCCCGTACTGTACTACACAGTCCAGATATGTGAATGACCCGGGTTCGTGTCCTGAGCCCAGACTCAGGAGCGGAGTCCGTCAGGAAGGGAGTTTACAGCGTCCATTGGATGCTTCTCTTTTGGGGGGTGGGTGGCTCCTGGACCACTGGGGGCTATTATGCAAAGACTGTTGCTACTATATTTTCCTTGATTATTCTTACCAGATGCAACAATGACAACATAAGTTTTTAGCTTACAGACAAGAAGTTTTAGAACTGGGGGCACTGTTCTTTCTTCTACCACCAGCAAACATCCCAATGGTCAAGAACGGTAAAACTAACACTTTCTTTGAAGTAGACCAGCTAGTTACCTGCCGCAGATTGCAGTATTCAGCTACTACAGCTAGATTGGAACATGACTTACCACTTTACCAACAAATTCAAACAAGGAGGTACCTGCTTCTTTGGAAAGGGTGGACTTTTAATGGACCCATATTCTAAAAATATATAATTTAATTTCAGTTTACTTGCATAGCTCGGATGGAGTGCTTTTCTTTAAATAAATGAATAGCTTTTTCATAGATTGCAGCTGCAGATTTGCAAATTTAGCTATTATTAATAAATACCCTATCCATGACTCCCTCACTATGAAATTGTCTAGTGTTATGTTTAATGGTTAACTCTATGTTCTATTGATTATATGGGACTCATGTCAAATGTGGTTAAAACATTTCTGATTTTGAATTATGTGTCCTATTGATTATATATGACATATGTAAAATGTGGTTAAAGAAATATCTGAATTTTGATTGTAAACATTTTAGTAAAACATTTTATAAAATATCAGTATTAAAAAAAGTCTATGATTAGCCTTGTTAACTGCAGTTGCACTTTACTGGGAATATTTCCATTCCCCATCAATTATCACTCCTGAGTCTTTTTCCTGGTCTGTTACTGCTACTGACGATCCTTATCTTTTAATTCATATTTTAGACCCTTGTGTTTTGCATGATTACATAATCAATTTAGTTTATTTGCTGTCTGTCTAATCTCCCAGGTTTCCAAGGTTCTTTTTACAGTTTTACATCACTCGTCAGAGTCCACAACTCTCACCATCTTTTTGTTATCCATAAATTTAGTAATACCATTCTTATACCTTTATTCAGGTCATCCATAGAAGATGTGTAACAGGAGTGGTCTAAATATCAACGCCTCTGGTAATCCATTAGTGACCTCCTATCACCCATACTAGCTGCCCTTTACTCTCACTCTCTCTTCCTAGTTCTTCGTCACTTTTTGATCTACCTTTCAGTGTCCTCCTGCAGTTCCATGCTTTTCACTTTAATAGCTTCTCATGTCATAAGGCTCACACCTTTAAGCTTTACTAAGTCGCGGTACATAGTATCCACTGCCTTCCCTTTGTCTGGCTCCTTGGAGAACCATCATAGAAGCCCACTAGATTAGTTTGGTTTGGCCTCCCCTTTGTGAAATCATCCTGACTAATTAATATCACGCTCAACTTTTTCTTAGTGCTGTACTACCATTCAATGATTATTGCCTCAAATATATAACTGTTATTGAGGTCAATCAGGTTTGTTGGTCTGAGGTCAGATTTGGTGGCCTGTTTCTCAGATCAACCCTATTTTCTTCCTTAGAAATGAGACAATATACTGTATGCTAACTCCTGATCTGCTAAATAAAATAGTTTTTAAAAACAAACACAACATTTGCACAAGATTCATTTGACCCTCATCAAGTAATTGTTTACATATGAACAT